>OX465094.1:8218242-8230742 GCA_949987625.1 Chalcis sispes | reverse complement strand
AAATCTTTGTAAGTTGCTTCTTTTCTACTTCTTTCTTTCTTTTTATTTTTTTTATTTACTTATTTTTTTTTTTTTTTTTTTTTTTTGTTATTTTGTGAGAGTATTGCAGTACGAGTGTCAAAGCAGTATTCGAAATTCTTCTGTAAATTATCGTTTCTGATATAACTATTGCGTTTGTTCAACGTTGTCTTAAAAAATTTTCGACGTATACTTTCGATTCGATTTACCACTCGGATATTAAAATTTTTCACCACGGATGCGATATGTGCGGACGAACGATAATTTAGTATCGAACGAACTCGATAAAAAACGTTTCTATATTTTGTTTTTTTTTTTTTTTTCAATAACGACGCATGTGGTTGTCTAAAATTGTTCTTGTAACTATAAATAATGAATTTTATTTTCAATAGTTTTGGGTCTTTGATTTATTTTAACTTTATTTAAAACATAAAATTCGCATTTAATTATTATCGAAATTTTAAATAATTTGATTAGGATTTTAATGAATTTCGAAATAATCGTAAAAGTGAAAATTTTAAAAAAGAAAATAAATCTTTAAGAAACGAATTCAAAAGTCATAAAACTATCGACTTTGGGTGCCATATGTGTGTCGCAGTTGTATCAATTTTGATAACAGCAGCAGCAGCAGCAGCAGCAGCAAAAAGCTTAAAGATATCTATTGGATGAATAGCGTGTGTCTAATGTCTAAATTTTTTTTCTCTCTTTCTCTTTTTCACGTTTGTGCCACCTCCTAGGTACATGTCAAGAGATATACATATTTTAATTTTGTATTATCTGCGATAAGCCTCGTGTCTTGTGTCAGCAGTTTTGATTGTAAATTATTAGTCGATGATTTTCATGCTTGTTTAAGTTCTATCTTAATTGCTATTTATTAGGTAATTTAAATGTTTTTTTTTTTTTTTTATTTTTTTTTTTTTTAAACAATGAAATACATAGTTTAAATTATTTAAGTACAATTTTACAAGCGTTTGATAAAACAATAACAATATTTTATATTTAATATATATTCTTTATATATAGTTTAAATATTGTTTTCTTTTCTTTATGTTACAGGTGAGTTACAGAAATACCCTAACTCCCAATACACACAGTCTATCACGTAAGTTGAAACGAGCTCAATCAATTTAATCAACTATACTAATACCGAAAGAAAGAAAGAAAGAAAGACACGCGTAAAGCCCGTCCGAATCCAATAAACAATTTTCACGATCCGTTCATCGGTCATCGTACGCGAACGAGCATTTCGATCAATCGTTTAAATAATCGACACACACACACACAGACATACTAGTAGTTCAACCGAACATAATAGTACAACCGAAAAGATAAACCTTCACCACCTCCTCCTCCTCCCCATCCTCAATTTTCTTATCTTTGTATCCGAAAGCTCTCGGAGCTTGTCTTCCTTACACGTGCGCGCTTTCGCATACACGTGCTTATCGAAAAAGAGGAGAGAGAGAGAGAGAGAGAGAAGAGAGAGAGAGAGAGAGAGAGAGAGAGAGAGAGAACTCGTGAGCGCATTCCGAACCTCCGATGAAAAGGAAACGCGCCTCGTTGTTACTCGTTGGATAATACCACCGTTAACCGGGAACTCGTGTACGTATGTGTGTGTGTGTATATATATACAAACGCGACAAGCGCTGGTGTACGGAGTATAAGAGAGAGAGAGAGAGAGAGAGAGAGAGAGAGAGAGAGAGAGAGAGACACCCGTTATTGAGCGACCTGAAAAAGAGAACCTCTGCTGCGATGCGCCTCGAGCGATTGCTCTCTCTCTCTCTTTCTCTCTCTCTCTCTCTCTCTCTCTCTCTCTCTCTCTATATATATATATATATATATATATATATATATATATATATATATATATATATATATATATATATATATATATATATATATATATATATATCTGCATCTGCTTTACTACTGACTCTGTTACTGATGCTTCCGTTGATGGTCGAGCCTCGGAGATTCTCTTTGCTTCGCGATTTGCCTTTTGCTTTTCCTTTTCCTTCTCTCTGGCCGTTTCGTTTTCTATTTTTCTTTTAATCTTTTTATCTTTTTATTTTTCCTCCTGTCTCTTTGCTTTTCTCTGCTCTCACTCTTCATTTTCTCTCGACGGTGCGTAGAGAGTTGCACCGAGAGTCTTTACGGGATACGTTTGCCCGAGAGACTTTTTTGCTTTTGTTTTGTTTTAACGAGCGAAAGAGATTTTCACTTTTCGTCGATGATCGGTGAGGTCAATGGATTATATTCATTTTTTTTTTTTTTTTTTTTTTTCCTTCTAGAAACCAACATCGATCGATTAACTAATTGAACCGATAGCTAAATTTCGAGCTCGTTTTTATCAACCGACGTTCAAATGTTCTTTTTAATAAAATCCACGCTAACTGAAACGTCAAACGTCGTAATGAAAATTTTTGGGCCGCCGTCGCGACGTACGAGGATAGAGATATAGAGAATGAGAAAAAAAAAAAAACTTTAAAATCTATTTTTATAATCCTTTGTTTGAGAAAAGAATTTGGAGCTCGGTATGTATTACCTTCGATTTTTCGACCCCTTTACACACGACCTGCTCTTTCCAATTACCTTTTGCTTTTATGAAGCGAGGAGTCGTTGCGAAGGACGTGAAGCATTATCTTTTTCACCGTCCGAGAATGAATTTGGTTTTTTATATATCTTTTTCCAATCTTTTTTAGATTATCGTACATCGAATACCGTTTTTTTTTTTTTAATTCGTTTAAATGAAAAATAACAGATATAACAATAACTAATTCAAGTACTTTCGGCTCGATAGTCATCTTAGTTTTCTTGAATAAAGTTTCAGAATTTAGAAAATACAATTTTTCATTTACGGAAGTTTATAAGGTATTCCTCTTCTTCCTATTTATCACTATTTTATAAAAATCAACGAGAAATTCCCAATACGGATAGAATAACATTATATATCCCGTTGCTCGGAAATCTTCACCGTCTTATCCGTATCAATTTATATTTTTAGCGAAAAAAACAACTTGTGTAATATCTCGGAAACCGTATATTAAAATTATTTCACTCGTGTAGAACTTTCTTAGACTTTCTTTTTCATCGAGATACATGTATATATCTATGTGTGTATGTTTGCGTGTGCATAGCACCGATGTTATACGAACACTGTTAATATATAATTTTACAACATTTTAAAAGTAAATGTAATTTTATTCGTTTTATCAGAGTAATTATTTGACGGCTAATATTTGCGTGCTTTCATAAGTTTTTAAAAATCTAAATAAATCCTTCTTAATATTAACTTAATGTACAGTAAAAAAAGTCAGAAATGATCTTATTTAAAATCTTGTGATATTTCTAATCTCGAATTTCAAGGGATTCGTAAGGTAAAGAGAGTTTAAAAGTTTACCATGGCGTGAGAGTTTATTTAATTAAATAAACCTTGAATTTATTATGTCATCTTGAGGATCTTACGAATCCTTTATCAGTACTTAAAGTTACTCAAATTATTATTGGTAAACTAAATAAATAAATAAATAATGAAAATTGTAAAACGAAAGTAAACAATTGAGTCGTCGTGCAAACCTTCGCAATAAAAAAAAAGGAATAATATCAACGTTTACAACAAGAGTATAAACGAATAAGCGTAAATAGCGCAATGTATATATATCGCATAAAATATAGTCGCAGAAACAAATAAAGCATATGAACGATATCGAGAGAGAGAGAGAGAGAGAGAAGGAAAGGGAGAAAGAGAGATAGTCCATAAATTCGATTCGCGTTCAGTAGTTCGTCGTCGTCGTCGACTCTCTCGCTCATTTCCCGTATCATCCTTTTACATAAGACGATAATGTCAATTGCGCAATCGCCACACGGCAGCGACTCTCCAGCTTCGTTCCCTCGCCACGATCTTCTCTTATATACAAATACACACAAATATATATACATGTATATAAACATACTTTGCCTATTCGTTAAGTTTGCGGATGGTTTTCCGCGACCTTCAACTTGCGTACATATAGTTTACGTAGATATATGTGCTGCAAGAGTATTTTTATTCGCTTCTTTAGAAACAAAGGAGAAACCATCAACGACGCGCGATGTCGAAATGTCCTCCCCCTTCCTGCGTTCTTATTTCTACAGGTATACACATGACAATGAGCCATCGTGTGTGCGCCTGTAAGTGTTTACACGTACCGAGAAAGAGAGAGAGAGAGAGAGAGAGAGAGAGAGAGAAAGAGAGAAAGAAAGATAGACAAGTGTAATTAGTCTGGTAATATAAATGTTAAGCGAGAACGATTGCATTTGCGATAAGACAAAGAAAGAGGGAGAAAAAGAGAGAGAGAGAGATAGAGAGAGAGAGTAGGAGAGAATAGGAGAGAAAGAGAAATTGAACGAGTGGTTACGAGAGAGGCCAAGTGATAAAAAAGAGACGTCGACGTGTAAGTAGTCGACGGAAAATTATTTTCTAGCTTCTTTCGAATAAGCAAACGAGATGTGCCTTTTAGAAATGGTTGAAGGTCCGAATGAGGGTCGGATACTACTAATGAGTCGAAAGCTCGAGTATTAAATTTTCGGTTACCGTGTACTTATATATATATATACACTTTATGTATAAACATGTATATAGTGGCTACAAGTTTTAGGCGGCGCGTTTAATTTTTAATTTAAAAAGACGCTGCAAAAGCAAAAATAATTTTTTTTTTTTTTTTTTTTTTTTTTTTTTTTTTTTTTTTTCTTTTTTTTTTTTTTCAAACACAGAAGTAAAACTTTGTCGCGTGTGGGATCGTTTCGCGTGATAATTAAGCTTAATAAAAATTCAAGCAGATCTAGTATATATCAATACGGACAAGTTTTTCTTCTCTGTACAAATTTATATACGTTATTATGTTGCTTAAAAAAGATTAAATTATAATGGTAATAAATTATTTCAAATTTTAAGTTATTCTCGAATAGCATATAAACATTGAACGAAGAGTAATAATAGAGCCTACGTGTTTTTTTTTCGTAGCGAGACATGGGGTTCACCTCTTTATGGGGGATAACATTTTTTTTTTTTTTTAATCTACCAAAAAAAAAAAATGGAATAAGTTATCGCGTGCTATATTTTTATACAATGACGTCAATATACTATATATATGTTTTTTTTTCTTTTATATCGCAGAGCTAGAATAAGTAGCGAAAACGCTAACGTACAAAATTAATTATTTATCAAAATTTCTTATGCTGACGAGAATTTTATTAAATTTAAGAAAAATTTCATCGCTTTCTCGTCGTCTTCGATTCGATTTCAATTGTACATTGTGATTAAATCAAGAAAAAAAATTGAACTTCAATTCGTATCAAGATAAAAAAAAAAAAAAAAAAAAATTCTTTAATGAACTTCCGATAAAAAGCAGTTTAACAAGTCAAACGGTTAACAATCAATTCGTTTGTTTAAGTTTATATACCGTGTACAAAAAAAAAAAATAAAAAATAAAAAATAAAAAATAAAGAATAAAGAAGAAGAAGAAAGAAAAAAAAATAAGGAAGATAAACAGGTATATGCGATGTTTCATTTCTACATGCAATTGCATCGAAGCCAATTGACCTTGAATTTAGCAAACAACTCGAAAATTCAATACATCAAATGTAAAATTGAAAAAAGCTTATTAAAACAAAATTATTTGAATTTTAAAAAAGTTTCCTCTTAAATAAATCCGAGACGTGTTAGCTTACTTGTAAATGGATTAAAACTTTTTATTTTTCATTCATTTACGTGCATAAATAAATAAAACTAATAGCTTTTTTTTTAGAATCTAATCACTTTAAAATCGATTAAAATGTAAATTGACTGAAATTATATTTTTACTATTCATAACTCTCATCTAATCGTAATATTTACTTGTGCTATACTATTTAAAAATTCTAATTATTATTGGCGCACGATGTAAAACTGCATAGAAAGAATTTCTCCCTGAATATTTTCATAGTTTTGCTTATATAGTACTATAATAAAATTTATCTTAATCCGACAATTGTTATTTTGATAATAAAAACTATTCTTCAAAATTTACAAAATGCATACAAGAAAATTGTTATATTATTATCACATACTGTCTCAACATAATTATAAGCAATATAAAAACCGCAAATGGAATATGTATAAAAATAAAGGGTGAAAAAAAGCAAAAAATAGAGAAGAAGGGAAAGAGAGAGAGAGAGATAGAGAGAGAGAGCGCGAGAGAGGAGAGGGGAATGATATAGACAATAAAGTCTCGGTGAGATAGAACTCGGCGGCTTGTAAAAGTCGATAATTTCCTAAGGTTTCCGTTGCTCTAAAATAACCTACAATAAAATAAAGGCGGACACGAGGTGCGCGCGCTTGCGCTCGCCCACCCGCCGACGCGATTCGCTCTATATATGCACACACACACACAAACACACATACACACCTACACATATCTTATACATTTCTACTCCCAAATATCGCATATATATATATATATATATATATATATATATATATATATATATCGCTTCCTTTAATTTTCGATTAACTTCATGCTTACGTTTATTAAAATTTTTCGTTGTGTATAAAAAACAAAAAAAAAAAGGAAAGTTTTTCCTTCGCAAGACTTTAGCGATTGGTTATACTTTTTCGTGTATTCCCCCTCTCCCCCTTAAGTATTACGAGTTACTTTGTAAATATAGAAGAATTAATTACCACATAATGCGAGGTTCTTGATTACCAAATGACCATAATTGACGTCATAACGGAGTTCAAATCCATCTTATAAATGATAAGCATCGAAAGAGAACGTGAGATAGAGAGATAGAGAGATAGAGAAATAGTGACCGTGCGCACGTTTACTTAATGAGATCTTAAATTTAAAACCTATTAGTTTCAATATTAACAGGATGGATGTTTTGAAAAAACATTTTTTTTCCTTCGTACGTTACGTCGAGCGGATTCTTATCGTTAAACAATATAAAGGCGACTTCTTCAAAAAGAGCAGCGCTTTTGTTTATAAATTTTTTTGCGAATCATCGTTTGCAAATAACCCAACTTTTTTTTTTTTTTTTTTTTAATAATTACTTGTGTAACGAAACGAAGTGAATAATTGACTTTTTTTTTTTTTTTTTAAATTTAACATTGACGATAACGCGGTAATAAATCATTTACCGATAACACGATATATCGATCGTCGCGCTCGAATAAAATAAATAATCTTTACTCGCGGTGACATTCGAAAAATCCCCCGTTTTTTGCTTACCCTTCGTTATTGTTCGACAAAGGAGAAAACTAAGTTTACAAAGAGTACAACGCTCAAAGGTAAAACGCAAGCAGCAACATGACGGGAAAGAAAGCCGAACGAGAATTTTTTTCTTCCCTCATTCGTTCAGCCTGCGATAATAAACTGTGCGAGCGTTACCGTTAGGAGGGACAGCCGGGAAAATGTTCAGGCCTGAATCGATATAGATATCCCAACGCGTTTGGACCCACACACATATATATTGAATAAAATATTAGTCGAGAAATCTAGATTTATCGCCGTGAGATTTTTACGGGTACAAGTTTCGGCGAGTGTTTGACTTTGATCAGCTCGTTAATATTGCGCGCTAGATTTTTTTTTTTCTCAAATAATAATGTATAACATACATATCGGTGAGCGCTTTTTTATTTCAACTCTTTTAGTCTCGCGCAGCGTTAAATTTGAACGATTATCAAAATCGAGTGATTGCAGGTTATAACGTTGTCCTTTTCGTCACGCGAGAGACTTTTAACCGCGCGAGTGCACGTCAAAGCTTTTATATATTAAGTTACGATCGATATAATAATACGCGTTCATTAAAATGTGGTTAAAGTATATATCGTTATGAAAGCAAGCGAGTAAAAATAGAAAAATAGAGTACGGAAATAGGTTAGTAAGGCAAACGCGCTTCGTACGCGAGAACGATGCAGCTTGCACCTAAGGTCGCAAAAATATTTTTCCCGCGTTTAATGTTTGTTGGAAAAATGAAGAAAAAAAGGAGGAGGGGGGGGGGAGGGAAGAAATCTTTATAAGCTAAAAGTGAGTTAAAAAAAATTTAAACCGTTGCGTTGATTTATTACATAGGAAGGAATAATAATTACTAAGGTCTTAAAATTATCTTAATGCGAAAATTTTAAGGGTTACAACAAATCGAATTATTAAATTCCACAATATGCACCGAAAAAGTGATATATTTTTCCCATCGCGTTCTTAAAGGCACAAGCGACGATGTTGCGCCTCGCACAAAGCAAACTCACGCTTTTTTTTTTCGCTACCTCTTCCCTTTGCAGCCTCTTTCTTTTTCTCTATTTACCGTATTCCGTTCGAAGGTCGGAAAAATCTGGGTGACTTTTTCCGAAAAAAAAAAAAAAAAAAAAAACAAAACAAAACAAAAAATAACCTATTTTTCCTTCATCGCTTGTGTGCGCGTGTATTTCGATTTTGGCCTTTCCCTTCCCTTCTCGAACACGACGACGACTAACAAGCTCGATCGTTGCGTCACTGCTCGGGCACGCGCGTGCACACGCGTTGAGCCACATCCTCCTCTTACCCCTCATCCTCCTCCTCCTCCTCCTCCTCCTCGTCGTCGTCGTCGTCGTCGTCGTCGTCGTCGTCGTCGTCGCCGTCGTCGTCGTCGGTGTTTCGCCGACGAGTTATATGCAGGCGACGCCGCGTGTAAAAGCCTCGGACGCATGTGAGTGAGAGGAGTGGGGGCAGGGGGGAATTATAAGAGAGTATGTGTGCAATCGGTCCACGTGCATGAGGGTATTGTGTGTCGTCTCGACAAAGATTCCCTCTCTCTCTCTCTCTCTCTCTCTTTCTCTTGCACTTTCTGGTTAAACTCGTGGGCGAGACGTTGGTGATTTAGTTGCGTTGAGCTTCTTCCTCCACCTCCTCTTTTTCCCATTTCTCTTTTCTTTCTCGCTCATTTATAAATTGCTTAGGAATGAATCGTGTGCGCGTAGCCGCATGTTTTGGAATGGAATCCGATTACGATATATTTGCTCGGAATATTGTTACCGGGACGAGAATATAACGTTTATTTAAGAATTAATACTACTTTTTTAAAGGCGTTATTGTCGAGTACGAGTTTAAAGACATTATTGTCCTTTTTTATTATTCTTCTTTCTATTAAGGCGATAATTAACGTTTGGTTATTCGAGTAAGAAGTGAGCGTTTAAGGAAAATTTTTAAATGAACGTTTAAACTTTTAAATTTTATGAATAAATTTGATTTGACGTCGTGGTCAATCGATTATAATCGCATTTTAAACTTTACAAATAATTCATGCGTTTAATTTAATCAAAGTAATTTTTTATCAAATTTTACGTAACACGAAATATTCAAATACATATATGGACGTAACAATAATGATTTAATTTTTCAAGTCGAACGCAGTATTTTTCGCTCCTGTTACTTTTACTTTTTCTCTCTCTCTCTCTCTCTCTTACTTTCAGAAAGTAGCGGACATTTAAAGCGCGTGGCCTTAAACTTTCTCCAATACGGAATATGTAATGATTCGTCTATTACGTACGAAATGCGTGTGTGTGTGTATATACTATATATCTACATAAATTTTTTTCTTGACATTCATCTCAAATGAAGAATCTTGACATTTTAATGAGAACGTATTCGGAAAGCTTTGAAACATATATATATATATATATGTATGTAGGAAACTTAAACAAATATGTGTTGGTTAGGTAATTGAAATATGTATATAGTACATACAGTCGTCGAGCAAATAAAATAAGCCGAGTTACATCAACGGTAGTTACAACGATATTATGTTCACTTTATTACAAATGTTATTGCCGCGAGTGCGCCGATTGAATTTGTATAATGAGCGTAAACAAATTTATACACCGGCTGTATTTGAATTAGGCATTATTGTTTGAATTAATGTCACCAAGTTTTGTAAACTTTCTAATTGATAGTTTTGTTTACTTAACATGTACATTTAAAGTAGTCGAGTAAAAGCGAAACTTTATGATTGCACATTTAATATAAAAAATTATTATTGCAACATAATTTACTTAAAAAAGTCGTTAAAACTTTTTGTTATTAATTTTACTGATTATTTTCTCTTATGACTTTGTCTTAAAAGAAAAAAAAAAAAAAAAAGATGTACGTGCATACAATTAATTACGGAATAATAAAAAAAATAATGATAAATAATACAAATTTAATTTATCGACTAAATTCTTTAAATTTAAACGCTTCATTTTACGTTACAGCCGTTCAGTTTCTCACGATAAGACTGACATTAACAGGTCAAATTATATTTCACCTCGTTCTTTTTTTAAAAGAGTAAACTTACAACGTAACAATAAAATTCTTTTAAAAAGAAAAAAAAAAAACAGAAAATCCATTTTTCTATTTATTATCTCGATGTTGTATCTACAAAATTTTAATTGGTTACAAACTTTCTGTATTTCTCGAAACATCAAAGTCGCAAAAGAAAAAAAAGAAAGGAAAAAAAAATTAAATTTCCATTAAACTCGTTCGAGTCAGAAAAGGAACACCGTTACTCTTCATTCTCGAATATCTCATTTAAATCCATTCTACTTTCCTCAAAAACCAACAAAATAAGGAAAAATCTTATAATCTTAATTAGCTATAAAATCGACAAAGAAAAACGCCGAGCATAAGAGATTGACACAAGTGTCGAATACCTCAGCGACGAGCGAAAGAAGAAGAAGAAGAAGAAGAAGAAGAAGAAACATCTATAAATACAGACATACATATCGCGATAGGATAATTTCGCCCGGATAAAAGTGCCGAAGCAGCGCGTATGGAAAGGCCAGCGAGTTATCGAGGAGAGGAAAAGAGAGGAGTAGAGAGCAGCGGGAGGTAAAAAATATACCGGTGAAAGTCGCGTCGTCGTCTCGTTACCGTACGTACGTATCCCCCGGACTAGCGAGTACACGCAGCACGTAGCATGCGAGAGTGCGCGAGAGCCCAAGTACCGGTGTACATTTTCGCGTGCTCTTGCACACGCACGGTATCGTCTCCTTTTTCTTCGTCTTCTTCTCCTTCTTCTTCTTCTTCTTCTTCTTCTTCTTCTTCTTCTTCTTCTTCTTCTTCTTCTTCTTCTTATTTGCGCTGTGTTTTTGCAGATGCGATGCTTTACTTTTTATCTTTATCGAGCGAGCGACTTTATTCTTTTGATTTTGATGATTGGAGGAAATTTTTTAAGTGTTTGTACTATTTCTAGATACTTTAATTTTTTTACTAGTTTTTTTTTTTTTTTTTATTTTTTTTTTGATTTCTCGAATCGTTACACACGAGAGCCGTATTTGTCAATGCCGTCGAAATCGTTATTGGAATCGTAACGATATAAATAAGAGTTGCGAGATCGGTGTGATAATTGTGATTTTATAAGTCACAATAATTTATAAAAACGCCGCGCGCCGAGAGAGAAAGAGAGAACTCGTCGAGGCTTCACAATAGTTAATAAGGCCAGTAGACGCGAGTTGCTTTTTGCTCTCTCTCTTAATGTCTTTTAAAACATTTTGGAGATTGGACTTTCACTTTTAAAATGGTGGGATTTTATTTTTAATCGATAAATGAATAGTAAAAATTAAAAAAAGATACGTTAACGCACGAAGTTTATAACAACGCGTGTGTGTATGATCGATAATATTGAATAATAAATTATTCCAAAGGGTAATTTCTAGCAAATGTTTATTAGATAATTAAAATAGATCAAATAAATGGCTTATCCAAAATAATTAAATACAAAACGAGCATAATTATGGATAAAGTGGTTAAAATAAAAAAAAAAATTATCCAATTTTAAATACCAACTCGAATGATTTTTTTTAATCGCTTTATTAACGATCGAACATTTCGCGCTATAACGTAAATTATAAATAGAACGAAGAAACGGAAAAAAAAAAAGACCCAAATAAACGCACTTTCCTTTTCAAAATTTCTTTCGCTATCGATCGGTTATAATAAGATTTCTCAACGCGAAACAAACGCAATTTACGCAAATAAAATTCGCATCCCTATCGCAAATTGTATAATTAATTCTGGCGTTTCGCGTTTCTTCTTTATCGCGGTTTTATCGCCGCTCCGTATATGTATAAACGAATATATACACTATCGCACAAAGATTACTTTCGACAAATCGTGCGTAAGTAAACCGATGTGTAAATTGCCGTTAAATTTAGAAGCAAAGTTTCACCGCAGAGTATGTCCGGGGAGAACGAAAATTTTAATTTTCATCGGACTACAAGAGATATCTGCCGTTCGTAGCTTTGCGCGTTGCGCAACTTCATTTACGTAAATGTATCGCTTAAAGCCGCGAATTATTTTCTTTCGGAATATAGATTCATCGTTATATTTAATTTTTTTTTTTTTTTTTTTTTTTTACCTTTTTTATTTTATTTGTAAAAAAAAATCAATGACAAACGCGCGCGTCTAGAATCCAGCCGTGTATTAAAGCATTTTATCTTATCTAATTCGTTCGAT
>OX465094.1:8206698-8213042 GCA_949987625.1 Chalcis sispes | reverse complement strand
ATTTTTTTTTTTTTTTTTTTTTATTAATTTTCTTCGTTTGTGTCTCTTTGATAAAATGGCGAAATTTTCGTCGACGAGTCGCAAGATTACGATTAACTTCATTTAGCGTTCCGATATAATCTTGGCGTTTGAAGTTTATAAGCGAAGTTGTGTACGAGTTTCGTACCGTTTCGTGCAATCAAACAACGAAACTAGCTCTTTCTCTCTCCCTCTCTCTCTTTTTTTTTTCTCTCTCGTTATCGTGTTTTTTGCGCGAAAAAAAAGCGAGACGACGATCGCGTTATAGCCGAGCTGAATTTTACGTGCCAGCAGCTGTTTGAAAAGTTTCTCTCTCTTTTTGCGGTTTATGTTCATATGCTGACCTTGAAAAAAATTCTAATTAGCATTTATTTCCATCAAACTGTGTGCTCGTAAATCTGTAAAATACGAAATATTTTAAATGTAAATAGAATTTAGTTTACGAATAATAAGCATCATTTATATATGCATGAAATTTAAAGAGCAAAATAATAACGTAATGATTTTACATTTGTTTCAGGTGAGTTACCGTTAAAACGACCGACATTTTTTTCTATTAGTAGAAAACGAGAATATCGCATCGTAAGTGACCATAATAATATAGCTTTTAATCAAAGTCAGGGCGATTTGTTTTTAAAATAACGTTCATGTATAATAAAAAAAATAGATACGCGTGCGTTAGATTTAATATCCTTAATGACAATTATTCATCTCGTTAATTTATCCATTTACGCAACGTAGGCTTACACGTTTGACTCGAGCTCCGGAATCGAACGATTCGATTCGCGTTAACCGTAACCGATTCACCTCGTTCGTCGTTATATCATTCGCGCGGCATATCTTTCTCTCTCTCTCTCTCTCTCTCTCTCTCTCTCGCATTCGGATCATCTCTTCGCGTTGGGATACGTAGTGTGCATCAACGCGGGTGTGATGCAACAGGTGACACACGCTCATCGTCGACGGCTGCCGTTACGTACGCGATCTTTTTCTCTTTTATTTTATTCAACGCGATGGATTAACGACGCGCTAACTTTGCTTCCGCGATTTTTTTTTTACCTTGCGATAGAGATGCGTTCGCTTCCTTCTTCTTTCGGAAGAAGGTACGAAAATGAATTTTTCTTTTTTTATCATTATTTTATTTTATTTTATTTTATTTTATTTTCTTTTATTTTAACGCTGAAATGAACGGAATTTTGTTTGTTGAAGAATAAATTTTTGTTTGCGATGCGATTACCGTTGTTTTCGAAACGAAGGCAAGTTTTTTCCTTATTACGTTTGTTTTACGATTCATTATCATTCATCTTTCGCGTGAAATTTTAATAAATGTAAAACGTTTAATTAACGTTAGTTCATT
Source organism: Chalcis sispes (assembly GCA_949987625.1). Taxonomy (NCBI): domain Eukaryota; kingdom Metazoa; phylum Arthropoda; class Insecta; order Hymenoptera; family Chalcididae; genus Chalcis; species Chalcis sispes. Next base: position 8,211,670 of record OX465094.1, on the reverse strand, counting down.
GGCGGTTGATAATTACGTGACATACGTGCCAATTGAAATTTTATGTCACTTTTTAATCGCGTTTGTGTCTCCTGAAAAGAAAACGAGAATTTAGAAAATGTTAATCTACATCGTTTAACTACCACAGTAACCAGACAACTAGTTGATAGATTCCATCAAAAAATCGTTAATAAGTGTAAACACGTTTTCGATCCGTATTTAAAAAAAAAATCTTTATCTTTTTTCCACCATCGGAATCGATCGAGAATAAAGTGAAAAACCCAAATAGAGGCTGAAAAAAAAAAAAAAAAAAAAAAACTCGCTGTTGGGTTTAAGCCAATCCGGTGCAGTGGATTTTTTTTCTTTTTTTTCAAACGTCGTATTATATTTTTCTCTCCACGTTCGAGAAAACCAACTATTGAAACCTACATGAGAAAGAAAAAGTTTTCTCGTGTACGTAAAGTTTCTTTCTCGCGCGCGCGCTCTCGTTAGTATGTATATAACGACGAAACGTAAAACACGAGAAAACCTCGCTAAATATTAAGAGCGAAGAAGGTCGGCTCATTTAAAGCTGCTTGAACTTAACTAACACGACGTTCGCTCATTAAAGAAAAGAAAAAAACGTTGAAAAATCGTTCTACATGTGCAACGATCGTTTGTCAATTTGATGATGCTTTTTTTTTTTTTTTTACACGATTAAAAGCATCAGGAAAGCGATTGGATTTACTTTCGAATAAGGCGATTTTGGTTTAGCGCAAAGATAATTCAATCGTCGTGGATTTTCGTCATTTTGTAGTCAACGATAAAAAAAAATAAAATCGACCAAGTGTTCTATATCGTTATTCGAATGATAGATTATTATTCTAAATGAGTCTGTTTATATAAGTAAACAATGCTATCAATTCAGATAAAAAAAAAAATTAAGCTTGCAAATACTCTACATATACCCATAAGGCAAAACCGCAACATAAAAAAAAAAAAAAAAACTATTTCCCCGAAAAGCATTTTACGCTCTACGAGTACGTTGTCTTGTTAAAAGATTATAGCAACCTTATTAATTATCGCGATATACCGCCGTACGCACAACCGCAAACCAAATAAAACGCATAGCACGACAATAACGAACGAGCGGATAACGTTTCAGCTTATGCATACAAGCGTATATACATATACATATATGTGTTAAAAGTCACGCGCGCATTTTCGCGATAACGAATCGTCCCGATCGTAAAAAAAAAAAAAAAAAAAAAACAAATAGTAAAAGTCACGCGTGTTTATCAACAGAAGCGCATACTGCGGTCGAGCCTAATTATCATAGACGAAATATTCCGTTAAATATAGGTTGTAAACGCGGTGAAAAATTTTCAATAAAAAGCATAAAGGGCGATATTTCGAGAAAGAAAGGAAGATTTTGATAAGGAAAGGCGTTGTTTTTACGCATTTTACACGCTACAATACCGTTAGCTTCGCAAAACTACTTTCTATTATAATGCGCCGTTGTTTGATAATATCGTTAGGGTCACCTTGAAACATAAGTTTTGATAGCTTTGTTAATTTATTTATTTATTTATTTATTTATTTATTTATTTATTTTTTTTTTTTCAAAGGCATTTTTTCTCATCGATAAAAGAATGCTTCGAAAGAAAGATGATTAACATTTCCTTTTGTTTGTGGTAAATTAACTTCGTTACAGGATAAGTTTTTCATTGTAATTAGGCAAAATTCGCGATGTTGAGTATAAAAGAGATTATATCTTTTTTAATTTATAAATATATATACACAAGTTCGTTTTATCCAGGAAAAATTAATTCAACTAGAAATAAAATTATGTTATTAAAAGTAGAGATAGAAGGAATTAATTTACTCTGAAAGAACGCTCTTGGGAACGCTAGAGAAAGAGAGAGAAAGAGAGAGAAAGAGAGAGAGAGAGAGAGGTGTAAGTGGAAAAAGAAGGAGAAAAAACAGATATTCGTGAAAGTCGATTCAATGATTATTACAATAATTACAATTTGATCAATCAGCAAGTGGAAATTAACAACTGTAAAATTAGAATATTAATCTGCGAGAGTATATAATTATTTATACAATACGAAGGCAATTTTATTTTTCTTTTCTTTCGTGATCACTAAATATGAATTGAATAAAAGAGTGAAAGTATAATTAATTGTCAATTAATTGATTAAATTAATCGATTTGTAGCCGAGGGAACAATTAACTTAATGCGAGTAATAATAATTAACGCAATACAGTACAATAGTCATTTTTAATTTAAAAGATTAAAATACTAATGAAAACATTATTATTATTCTCTTGAAATGCATTTCGAGCCTTTATAACTCCGCTGTTTATTGAAAGGTAAAATCGACGCAAACTTTCTAGATCATACTCGTTTGCGCGTTAAAAACGAACCGTTAATTTACGTCAAAACGATAAACAACATGTATAAAATCCTTGGCGCAAATCAAAAGATAAAACAAGAGATAAAAATATAAATGAAAACTTAAAAGAATTCAAATCTCATAAAATTCCGTCGACGTTAAATACAATTGTCACCACATCGCGCGTACGCATCGGTTGCTTCCTTCCGAAATAAAATCCGGAAAAGGAAACGAGAGGAAGAGAGGATTCGAGAGGGAGAGAAAGCAAACGAACGCATAGTTTTCGTTAGAATCGACGCGCGTATTATGGGAGCGCAGCTGCCGCATGTGAATACACCGTGCGAGCGATCGCTTGCATCCTGTTCGTCCTGCCGTTATACTTTCCTTTTCTTACGGCGCCCGAGTCGCTCGCCTCTATATCGAGAGCTATACTTTGCAGGGAAGTGAATTTCCTGCGGTGCTTCGACACGTGTGTGCATATATATATATATATATGCATACCTCCCGACGATGCTCGGCTTACGGAGAGCTTATTTCTCTATCGTCTCTTTAAAACGGAGTAAAACGGTTTACGTCGAAAAAAAAAAAGGAGGAGACGGCAAGGAAAAAGCCATTACGTGGCTTTTAATCGCTCGAAATTTTGTCATTCTTTGTACGAGCGAATCGAAAAATATTAGATTCGACGCGATGGGTTTTATACGATATCGGTGGACTCGCGAGCTCGGACCTTGCCGTCGTCTTCAAGGCTCTTGGAATCAAAAAGAATCGCCGCGCTGTAACTCGTAAAAGCTTTATTTATGAGCAATACTATCGATGTTTTAGCTGTAACCGTTAACGATCGCTTTTTGGAATTATTGTATGGTAAATTACATTTTATTATTACCATCTTTTTTTTTTTTTCTTTTACCAACGAAATTTTGAATAAAAAAAAAAAAAACATTTTCGCGTATTTTTATTATTATTTTTAATAAAAATAATAAAGACACAGTTGCATTGGTTTTAAATTAATTTCCTTACTATAAATAAACTCGTTTATGTTCCTTTAAGCGTGAAAATCTATTAAATAGATTTTGCATATAATATATATATATATATATATTATTAAATCTCTTTCTCTTTTTTTTTTTTTTTTTTTTTTTTTTGTTACAATTCATTTTTTTAAAATCGTAGTAATTAGCGGTCACTTTTTCTTAAAAATTTCATATTTCTTCGTCATAATTAGCTCTTTAGCAGCTCTTTCGTTATTCCAAATAGAGAAAGAGAAATATATTTTTTTTTTTTTTACGCACCGCGAGTGCGCGACTCGCTTTTAACTTCCAGTCATTCAATAATACTTGCCATGCTTACGTAAACAAACTTTGCATGGCACGCGAAGATTATAACCCATCGCGTCCTTTTACGACGCAAATACTTTTAAAACGTCGACACTGTACGGGTGACCTTTACCTTTTCTTGTTTAAACGTTAAAAAAAAAAAAAAAAAAAGAAAATTGATTGCAATCATAATAATGCAGTTACTTAAAAATTGACGATCGATTTACTTTCATATTGTGCATTTATTGATGTAATTCAATTAATATATAAACGTAATAAAACAAAGTGTTTGACCTCAATGTCATTCTGGTGTCGATCGATCCGGCAAATATAACCAAACGTTTGTATAGACTTTTAAATATTACGAATTATAAGCGAAACAAGTTTAATGGTTTTAAATTAAAAATTAAGTTTAAAATATACAAAACGTATTTCCTTTTACATAATATCGTTACAAAATTATACCAGAGTCATTAATCGTATCGCATACCTTACACGGTCTCGTTCAATGCCAGCTTAACCTTACTATATTCTACAAGAGTAGATTAAACCAAAGACAGACTTACTAATATTTCATCGCTCGTTAAAATGTTTAACCTCTGCAAATTGCGCGTTTGTCTCGAGACAAATGATTACGATAAGAAAAAAAAAAAAAAAAAAAAAAAAAAAAAAAAAAAAAAAAAAAAATCGCGAATCTCCCACCTATTAATAACTAAAAATATATTTCAAGGCAAAACGGTTTAAGCAACTTCCGAATTAATTTCACTTAACGCGAGTTAAGCAAACTCTCCCAACCGCGCTCAACCACCGGTTACCATTTTCTGTTTTTTTTTTCTCGCTCTTTTTTTTTTTTTTTTTTTTTTTTTTTATTAACCAGTGACGACGAAGAGAGAGAGAGAGAGAGAGAGAGAGAGAGAGAAAAAGAGAGAAAGAGAGAAACAGTCATCGTTAAGAGAAACCTGGCCGTGCATTATTGTAGCCAACGAGTATATAACGCAAACTTGTACATATACGCTCATGCAACTTAGCGGCTAAAGAAACGGTACTCGAGCTACGCTTTTATATGTATATATATGTACGTACGAGCGACGCGAGCGTGACGAACTCGCGGGGGTTCTCCGGAAGCTCCCTCCTTTTCTTTCCTCGCTCGTAAAAAAATGCGGCTGATTTAGTATTTTATTTTCAATTTAAAAAATGAAAAATTTCTTAGGTGTAGATATATATATATATATATAACAGATATCGCGATGAAAGTACCATAACTGCTTATTTTTAATTTCGCATTATTTATCGAGTATTTCG
>OX465094.1:8136698-8201698 GCA_949987625.1 Chalcis sispes | reverse complement strand
GGTACATTAACGTTGACTTAACGTTTCTGTAACAAGAGCAAGGAATTTGCATGATAGATAACGCCAAGATCGCAGATGTTAATGTGCATATTATTATTATTATTATTATTATTATTATTATTATTATTATTTATTTTTTTATTATTCTTTTTAAAAGAAAGAAAATTGATCGAATTGTAAGACGAGTGAAACGAAATTTTATTTCGTTACCTCTTTCTCTCTCTCTCTCTCTCTCTCTCTCTCTCTCTCTCTCTCTCTCTCCTCTCTTTAGCTTTCCGTTGTAAAAGTTTCTCATTAGAATAATACGCAATTATAATGTCAGGATAAATTCTAGAATGATTGCCTCACGTGTGTTCTACATCCACGTGCCCAGCGAAGCCTGTTCTAATTTTAAAACGCACAATTCACTTAAAAAATACAACTCACCCGATGATTATTTAACGACGAGAAAGTTCAATTAAACTCGGCGCTTTACGCCGCTTTTTGCTAATAATAAACATATTATTTTAACCATGTGATAAAATTATTTAATTTATTTTATTCGTGCTAATCATACTATACAAATAAGATAAAGTATTTACCCTCATAATGAGGAAAAAAAAAAAAAACAATAAACGATATCTCATTTCGCAATGTCTTTGGCGTAAGTGAAATAAATACGAAATTATTTCGTGATAAATAAATCCGCGCTTCCATTTTTCGAATGACCAGCGTATTCCTCAATTATTGACCCATTCCCTCTTGTTCTCTCTCCTAATGTATTTTGTATCAGATTTCCTCGTCGCTCTGCTTTCCAATTCATAGTTTTGACATTCAGTCGACGTTGTACAGGAAGTCGCCGGTTTTCCAGAATATTGACATAGATTTTTTTTTTTTTTTTTTTTTTTTTTTTTTTTTTTTTTTTTTTTTTTTTTTTTTTTTTTTTTTTTTTGTTTAGTTTTTATTGAACGCATGCATACGGAAAAAAAAAATTAAGCTCGTAACAATATTATTTGTCGTTTTTTTTATTTTTTCCTTTCGATTAACTCGTTTTATCACAAAAATATAAATACACGTGAGAAATTTTAATTGAATGAACGAAATATTCTGAAAATTTTTAATTTTCTCTTTTTTTTTTTTTTTTTTTTTTTTATATCTATAAATTTTGTAATTAATTTAACCTGAAATATTTAAATAGATATCGAATTGCTTTTACGATAAATATTATAATTTTTCGATGGACATAAAAAAAGTATCAACACGATTCTGGCACGATTAATAAGATGTTTAACTAATTGCGAAAAAATAATTTCATTAAAAGTTAATTTATCAATATTTTTCATACATTTTTATAATCAAGTATTTTTTTTAATTCAAGCGCCGCATGTCGTCGTCGAGCAATAAAAATTGATAACTCTTATCTCGTAATGTAAATTTTCTTATACCGAGTGTTTACCAAGAAACTGTATAAAGTACTTAAACTAATGGCACGCTTTTCTTTAATATTTAATGCGGCGCTTTAAAAAATTTAATTCTATAAAGCTATAAATAATTAGCTATAAATAATTCACAATATTCGTATTATACCGTCGAAAAATTTTTTATTATTCTTACGTGTATAACAAAGAAAATAACGATGAAAAAAAATATACATAATTCACCATAACATTTACATAATAGGGTTTTACGTAAAACCTAATCATCTAATAATCCCACAATCAATTACTTTACATAATAAACGAGTCGCGCGCGTCGATCAACTTTGAATACGCTCATACGCTTGCGTTGATTTTACTATATATGTATACACACATACATATATATATATATATATATATATATATATATATATATATATATATATATATATATATATATATATATATGTACACAACGTATATGATTATGCGACCGTGCATTATTTACACACTATTTTAGTTAATATCGCGTTCGCTGGGAATTTTTCCAGAGCGACATGTAAGTTTCCCGCGCGTAAATTTGAGGTTTTCACTTTTTTGAAAGGATTGCTTTCTTTTAGTTGAATTATAATGTTTTAGCATAAATTTTAAGCCTTGTTCTCGGATACGATTATTTTTTTTATTTTTTATTTTTTATTTTTTTTTTTTTCATTTGCTTGATATCTGCGTATTATCATCAATGATATACTTTTTTAATCGGTGTCCAATCAGAAATCGCTTAAAAAAAAAATTAATTCTTGAGTTATTTTTTCAGCAATCGTTACAAAACAAAAAAAAAAAAATTGACAGCGCATTATATCAAAAGTTGTACGGTTAATTCATTTAATACGAATCGATTCTCTTTTTTTCATTGATTTTTAATACAAAAGTGAAATTTTGCCCAAGCGAAGCGACGGCGATGATTCGTGAGAGGGGCAATGGTTTCATACATAAGTCGATGCGATTTTGTTTCGCTGTATAGCTGTGAAACCGAGAAAAAGATACCCAATTAAAAAAAAAAAAAAAAAAACAGCGAAATAATGACATGGAGCTTAAATACGCTTTTTGTAACACTTAAAGTTCTGTTGCAACAGCGCGAAAGCTATCTCGTAATTGCACATTTCTTCAAATGGTTCATTCGAGGATGCTGTAATCAACGTATTAGAAAATAATATTATGCTTTTTTTTTTTGTTTTTTTTTTTTTTTTTTTAATCGTGCGTTGCGCTTGATGCGTAATTCTCACTCTTATGCATGAATATGATCTCTAATGAGAGTGTAAATAATTTCCATTTATACGCGCTGCAAATTATCTTCGTTTAAAATTAATTTTTTTTTATTTAAAACAATTTTACAAGCTCACATTTAGCATTAACGAAATGTTGACATTGTAATTTAAGATCGACTGTTGAATCAGCGTAGTCGAACAATGACGAAAGAAAAGAGAAAAAAAAAAAATAAATAAAAAAATAAAAAAGGAAAGAAAGAAAATTTTCCGTTCGATCGCTGCACAGCGAATATTTACCATTGAACTACCGCGCGAATACTCGAACGGGTCTTCCGTTCATAAATAAACAGCTTACCATTCGCGAACATCAACAGCTTTCAAACATCGTTAAAATGTCTCACTGATAATTTTTTTTTTTTTTTTTTTTTTTTTTTTCAATAACTATTTATTTTTCAGTATTGAAACGATTGCGACGATATTTTATTTACCTGTTTATTTTTTAGATAAAAATGTATTGTTTTATATTTACGTTTAATTTATTTTTTTTGAAAACTTATGTAATTTCTAATCCATCCGATCTCATCTAATGCAATTGTAACGGTAATAAATCGATATCTACAATAATGAGTCTGATACATAACCAAATAAGATCATTAGATCCAAAAAATAAAAATATTTTATTCACTTCCGACTTATACATCGTAAATTTTCATTCGACGTTTTAAATCAAAATGTATTTTTAGTAAGCAACGCTTTGTATTATTTTTCTCAATAATCGAATTCTCTAAAATTATTCGATCGAAATTTGCACCTCGAGTACGCGTATAAATCTCTCGAATATATATATATATATATGAGAACAACCTAGAACGCACGCCGACAAAATTCACTTACAGAAACGAGAAAGTCAGAAACGTATAGAACGACAAAGTCCCTCTCGCGCGCGCAATAACGCAAAAATTTCTCTCGACGCGCGCGCGCGCACACACATACATATATATATATACATAAAAATACACACATACATACATATATACACACACATACATACACACAACGATGGCCTTCCTTCCGCGACGAGAGTGAAAGCTCGGCGCAATCGAAAGTTTCCTCGAAACTCGCTCTTTTTATCTCGGCTCGGTTTCCTTACTCACTCTCTGTTACTTCTCTTCTTTCTCTTTCTCCTGCAAGACGCGTTCTTTCTATTTTTCGCCGTCCGAAGAATTCGGCCGAAGCGCTCGATGCTCTTCTTGTGCAAGATTTTATTTTCACGGGACACGCGGGTTACTTTACTTACTTCGTCGTTGTAGATTAATGTCCAACGTCTCATCGGTAATAATGAAAATCTTTGCTCAATTTTATATCGCTGCTTATGGCGTATCTTAAAAAATAAAAAAAAATTACCTTAAAATCGAAACGTAAGATAATTTTAATTGGAGAAACAAGAGTTATATCAAAGAAAAATTTTATCTTACATATTTATGAATTAGCCAATATAAATTGAACAAAAATGTCTGTCTATAACAATTTACCATTTAGATAAATTTTCATTGTTATGATTTAAAAGCTTTTCAAATTCATTACATTTTGAAATTTTTTTTTCCATTATTAATAAAAAAAAAAAAAAAAAAAAAATGATGCAAATATTAAAATAATATATTATAACATTAAACAATTAACGAAATTAATATTTCTATAATTATTAGAAAATTATTTATACTAATGTTAAAATACGTTGTTGCTGTATTATTAAAAAACAAACAAAAACAATATTTATAATTATTTGATAATAATTTTATACAAACAAAATTCTCGCGCTTAGTATAATATACTCTTTTTCCTTCAAATCTAACAAAAATCATTGAGTCGATAAAAATAATTAAAATTGGCTTGGTAAAAGAAACAATTACATAACTCAGAAATACTAAAAAACATCTTTCCTCTTTCACTCTCTCTCTCTCTCTCTCTTTTTTTTTTCTTTCTCTATTCCTTTTTTTCGGCGTATAAAAAAAAAGTGAATCCAAAATTAAAAGAGCCGACATAATACAGCAGGGAAATTCAAACGCTTGGCCGAGCGCATCGCCACCGGTGGAAGTAACTTTTAAAGGCATCGGTCTCCATGTTTTTCTCTCTCTCTCTCTCTTTCTCTCTGGCGAAAACATATAATGAAAAAGAAACGAGCTCTCGTTGGGCTGGAATTCGAGTGGATGTATGCATACGAACGATGACACGATTCAGCCGCGCGACGAATAAAAAGCTTACGCAACCTAACCGAGCGATCGGTCGAGAAAGGGAGCGAAAGAGAGAGAGAGAGAGAGAGAGAGAGAGATAGAGAGAGAGTAAAGGCCCGAGAGACTTTCATCGCGGGGCCTCGTTTACCCGTGAAATGTTCCGATCGCGCGTTTATTTGCGCACCGAGTGCGCCTCGGTTACCAAGGAACTGAAACATTATCGTATTCAATTATTTCGAGAAGTGTTTAAAACGTCGTTTTCTATTGGTATTAATTTGAGTTTTTTTTTTCTTTCTTTCTTTTTTTTTTTTTTTTACTTATTTCTTACTTATTACACAATTCGAAAGTTGTAATATTTAAGCGACTAAAAATTTCTCTAGCAATGCTCGAAGGAATTCGGAAGATGCATTATTTTGGAATTCAGCGCGTCAAAACGTCTTGCACATATCGGCTTTCCTCTCTCCCTAAAAATTTTACAACTCCAAGCTCTAACAGTAATCAATAAAAAGAAAAAAATTGAAACATCGTTGGTAGCCGAAAAGATATAAGTAAAGAAAAAAGGAAAAACGAAAGTCATAAATCCCCGTTGATCCAACATTGCCCGCATACATTTTCTTCTCTCTCTCTCTCTCTCTCTCTCTCTCTCTCTCTCTCTCCCCCTCTCTCTCTTTCTCTCTTTCTCTCTTTCTATCTCTATCTCATTCTCTATGGGCGCATCAAAAATAAAGTCGAGGCACAGGGGGAGCGCGTGAAAAAGCGAGCCGATCACGAAGCTCGGTAAAGATGGAAAAAGAGAGAGGGAGAGAGAGAGAGAGAGAAAGAGAGAGAGACAAAGAGAGAGAGAGTATGAAATCGGGGTCACGCGCACCGCCTCCTGTACGACCGATTCTCTTCGTCCCCGACGTCGACGACGTTCGATTTTCGTGTGGGCGCGCAGGTGCACGCTTCTGTAATTAGTTCCTTCTTAATATGCATACGTACGTAAGATAACGTGTATGTATTGCTTGCCTTTGCACGCGTATATACGTACGATCGTTCGTTGATTATTCGAAAAAGGTCTAACTTTTTTTCTTTTCTAAATGATTTGCAATGCAATTTACAATTTTTTTTTTTTTTTTTTTTTTTTTTTTTTTTTTTTTTTCAAGCTTTCAGAACGAGAATTACTCTTTTTTACCTTTCTTTCTATCTTATAAGCGAAGTAAATTTTCAGAAAAATCATCGTTGGAAATATTATTTATATAGCTTGCGAGCGAGGTTAAATTCCCTTTTTAATAATTTAGAGACTATCTTGCCACTTTAGAGTAAGCTTCTCTCGTTCTGCTACATGTAGAAGGTTAAGATTTAATTTTTTATTGGCTGGATATGACTGAAAAGACGCATAGGGTAGACGATATTCAAATGAAACGTACGTAACTCTCATCGATTTTCGGAAGCCTAATTTACACATTTTCATGTGATAAAATTAAATTAAAAATTTTAATAATTCATTCGTCATTTAACAGTTACATTAATATCGTTTAAATTTTAACATATCTCAAAGCCGACGTTAAAAAAGAAGGTTAATCGATTAATTTATCCAAATAAACATAAAAATTACTTTCCTTTACCTTCCGACGTACCGTTAATTCGGCGTAAAAGGAATCGAATGACGCAAACGTAAAGCCCGTAATAAAATATTAAAACTCGAGGTTATTTTTCTTTTTTTCTTTGTATCTTTCGACCATTCTTGTATCGCATATTTCCCCCCGAACTTTTTTTTTTTTATGCACGACGCTTTCATAATTTCACAAAACGCACATTATATTACGCAATGCGTTATAAATTTTCATTAACGCGGGCGTATTTTTACATTCGCGTCGAAAACAACTTAATGCAAAGCCAATATTATGCCCCTCTTTATTATACTTTTATTTAACTTATAATAATAATAATAATAATAATAATAATAATAATGTTTTTCATTTGTTTCATATTTTTTTTTTTTTTTTTTTATGTTACAGTAAATTTAGCCGATAGCGGAGGCCAAAGAGTTGACATGACGCATTTTGACCTACTTAAAGTCCTTGGGACCGGAGGTGAGCGACAATATACGTTTGATAATAATTTTTGTCTCGCGTGCATACAAATACATCTATATAAATACAAGTACAAAATAAGTACGATAAAAATTGAGTTAATTTTAAAAAACGTGCGCGTTCGTAGGAGGCACGTGAACGTTGATTGGGAACGATTTGATTTAAAGTTAATTATTTTTCTCTTTGCAACTTTAACTTAGCTCGTACACGAAGTTAATTAACGCGATTTTCTTCCTTAAAAATTATTATAATTATTCACATTGTAATCGCGTACCGCTAAATAAATTAACTCGACATTAGCATTTGTATTTTTCGTTATATTTTACATTTTATCGTTTTGTTACTTGCTTTTTTTTTTTTTTTTTTTTTATTATTTAACTCGGATAATTCAGATGCGCAATCTTTTACATCGCTGGAAAAATTTTTTGGTATTTACATTTTAACGCGAATAAGATATAACTTTTTTTTTAAACCAATAAGTCGTCTAAATTCAACGACACGCACACAAAGACACACATAATGCTTTACTTTCTCATTTAAAAACGTTATAAAAACGTACACACAATCCAGGGTCATCATTATAATTTTGACAAAAATCATCGCTACTTTAATATAGCGTAAACGCCATGCCATTGTTTAAACTCTCGGCAATAATTTATTCGTCATATAAAAAAGATGTCCCTGGATTGCGAGCCGGCTTTTATTTAACGGTGATGCTTACGAAAAAAAAAAATTTAAAGAGAAAAAATATTTTTGCGCTTGTTTCAATCGTCAGCCTACGGTAAAGTCTTTCTGGTTCGTAAAAGAATGGGCGCTGACGCTGGTCGTTTGTACGCCATGAAAGTATTGAAGAAAGCGTCTATAGTGCAAAAGAAAAAAATGACCGAGCATACGAAAACCGAGAGGCAAGTGCTAGAAGCTGTGAGGGACAGTCCTTTTCTCATTACCTTGCATTACGCCTTCCAAACGGACGCGAAACTTCACTTGATATTGGGTAAGTCTTTGCCCAATGTTTAAATTTAAGTGTAATTTAAATAAAATGTAACAATTTTCCTTTTTTTTTTTTTTTTTTTTTTTTTTTTATGCGCGATAAAAAAATTTCAATTGCTTTGTATTGTATTGGTTGAATTTTTTTTTTTTTTTCTATAATATACTTTATACTAAATTTCGAGCATAAAAAAGATATTATATTCGGTAAACCGGATTTAAAGTATCGTGTTTAGTATTAATGGATTCATCTGAAAATGTAATTAACTCATGTTAATGATAAAAAAAAAAAAAAAACAGGCCGACTGTTTTGTTTTTTTTTTTTTTTTTTTTTTTTTTTTTAATAATGAACACAAGTTGATAATTTCAATTCAAATGGAAAACACATCGTTATTTCGTACGTTTTCTCGGTAAAACTTTTTTAACATCGTAATATAAATACGACATAATTTATTTTATTCATTCGCGTGCACTTTCCTCGTGCATGCCCACTGTAATTAAATTCGATTAATCGAAAACAATGGCCTTCGTTTTTAAAAAGGAAAATAAAAAAACAAATTAAACAATATTTGTATGTATATGTATATGCTTTTTTTTTTTTTTTCCAAATTCCATAGAGTACGTTAGCGGCGGGGAATTGTTCACACACCTGTACCACCGCGAGCGTTTCCAAGAGGACGACGTGCGCATCTACGTAGGCGAGATCATTCTGGCGCTCGAACAACTTCACAAGGTGAGAAGAAAAAAAAAAAAAAATAAATAAATAATAATAAATGATCGATTATTGCTTTGTTGCTGCGATGCACGATCGAAAGAAAGAAAACGAATAAATAGTAGGCAAAAAAAAAAAAAAAAAAAAAGGTGGTATACCGAATAGTGAGAAAGAGATATACAGAGAGAGAAAAAAAGAAAGAGCTTTGTTATTGTCGCGTGCCTCGAACTATGATGTGCCAATGCGCAGGCAACTGAAACGGCGCCGCTCATGCCGCTTTCCTAACTGCACAGCTATTACTATCTGGGTCACCGCCGGCTCTCCGTCTGAGGGGATTCGCATATATGTATAGAAATATATTAATGTGTGCGTTTGTGTGTATACTAACGTTGCTTTTCTGGGTTTCTACGACTCCGTGCCATGAGAATTGATTGCAATTTTTTTTTCTTTTTTTTTTTTTTTTTTTTTCACGTTAAATTGACTTTGCGGAGGATTTGTTCCTGCGACAATGAAATGAAAAATAGAAAAAAAAAAAAAAAAAAAAAAAAATTTGCGCGATTTTTGATAATCATATACTCGTTTTTAATATTATCATTTCCAGATAAATGCATTTATTTTATTTAAGCTTATCCTTATAGCGGTAATGATTATTTATAGTTACGATAATGTTTTTTTTTTTAGTTTCATTAAATTAGATTAAATTCTTTATTTATGGTAATTTTATGATCCTATATTTCGTGTTTTTTTTTTTTTTTTTTTTTTTCTATTTTATGTAAAAATTTACATGTGTTTTAATATAATTAAAAATTTTAATTCCATTTCACTTCGTCTACTAGTATTACCTATTTAATTTCGAATTTTTTTTTTTTTTTCAATTTTTTTTTAATTCAACGGAATTAAATTTTAAAAACTATCTTATTTAGTAAAATTGAATTCACTTTTTATAAAATACGATATTTAATATTAAATAAGATTTTAGAAATTTTACTTTCTCCGAAAATTAAAAACCAGAAACGTTCACTTCTTTTGACAAGTGAGTGAAAGGGTTAATAATATACTTTCATCTACTCTCTTCAGCATTCCAAATTTTGTAGAAAATTATTTAATCATTACAGAATTATCTTTAAAACTGTATATAACTATCGTTAAAATAATATATAATATTGCTAATCTTATTTAACATGAAAATTTAAAAATTTCAGTTGGGCATTATTTACCGTGATATAAAGCTGGAAAACATATTGCTGGACAGCGAGGGCCATATCATTTTGACGGACTTCGGATTGAGCAAAGAATTTTTGCCGCACGAGCGCGACGGCAATGCGCGAGCTTACTCGTTCTGCGGCACCATCGAGTACATGGCACCGGAGGTTGTGCGCGGCGGCTCCACCGGACACGATTTCGTAAGTGTCCGCTTTCTCTCCGATTGACTCTTTCGATGATCGATTGACGGATCAATTGAACAATCGATTGATTTATTTATCGATTGGTTTTTCACATTGACCGATGAAACCGATATCTAGGGTAGAGTAGAAAAGTAGAGCTCGCCGTTGAACGTGCTTTACTCGTTTTGCGCTATTAAAAGGTGCGTAGTATGACAAAGAATAAATGTAATGTCTGTAAAATTATACAATTATTTGAAAAAAAAAAAAAAACAAATCGTCAAGTACAATAAAAGAATCTATATAAAATAAAATAAAGAATTCTTAAAAATGTTAATATCTCATTTAATCATTACTCTTCGTATTACAGGCTGTGGACTGGTGGAGTATCGGTGTACTAACTTACGAGCTGCTAACTGGCGCCTCTCCATTCACCGTAGAAGGCGAGAAAAACACACAGCAGGAAATATCCGGGCGCATTTTGAAAACCGAACCTCCTGTTCCTCAAAACCTAAGCCTGACGGTGCGCAATTTCATATCTCGGCTATTGGTTAAAGATCCACGGCGGCGATTGGGTGGCGGACCGCGCGATGCTCTTGAATTAAAAGAGCACGCGTTCTTCCGATTAGCGCCACCGCCCTTCAGCTGGCCGGCTTTAGAAAGACGCGAGGTTCCACCACCTTTTGTGCCCAGAATTACTCACGAGCTTGACACTAGCAACTTCTCAGAGGAGTTCACCAAAATGGTTGCAACCGACAGTCCTGCCGTTGTTCCACCAAACTACGACAAAATTTTCAGGGTAAATTCGTTGAAAATATTGAATTTAAAATTTATTTAAATCTAGATGTTAATATAAAATTTGACAAAAAATTAATAAATTTTTTTATTAGCGTTCGTGTAATATTCAAACAAAATATTCAATCAAATTTCTTCGTTTTCAGGGTTACTCGTACGTTTCCCCGTCGATTATCTTCAGCGAAAACGTGGTGTCAACGCAACTGTTAAATTCCCCACCCGCGTCTCCTGAACAAACACAACGTCCCTTGCCCTCGGACGTCCTCTCTGCATGTTTCGAGGATTCCACATTCTTCCAGCAATACGAATTGGATCTTCACGAGGAAGCTCTCGGGGATGGCAGTTTCTCCGTATGCCGTCGCTGTAGACACCGACAGACCCGACAAGAATACGCTGTAAAAATCGTGAGCCGTCGCGTGGATTGCGGCCGCGAATCCAGCCTGCTGCGTGCTTGCCAAGGCCACCTGAATGTCGTCAAACTTGTCGAGGTCCACCAAGACCGCGCGCATACGTATCTCGTGATGGAATTACTGTCGGGTGGTGAATTGCTGAATCGCTGCAGAACAAAACCATTCAGCGAGAAGCAGGCCGTTGCGATAATCCGACAGTTAGCTTCGGCGGTGCGCTTTATGCATTCGCGCGGAGTAGTTCACCGCGACTTGAAGCCAGAAAATCTTGTATTCGCCCACTCCGGAGAAGATGCACCCATAAAGATCGTAGACTTTGGATTCGCAAGACTAAAACGTTCGTGTGAGCCTCTGCATACTCCTTGCTTCACGCTACCGTATGCGGCACCCGAGGTGCTCGCCATGCAGGGTTACAACGAGAGCTGCGATCTCTGGAGTCTTGGAGCTGTGCTCTATTCCATGCTATCGGGTAAACCATCGTTCAGAACTGGCAGTCCAGATCTTGCTTCGAGGATCAGATCCGGTGAAGTGGATTTCGACGCCGATGATCTGAAAAGTCGTCTATCGAACCTAGGTAGACAGGTGCTCAAAGGCTTGCTGACGACGGAGCCGAGCAACAGGTTAACGGCTTCCTCGTTAGTCAACCATCCGTGGCTCGCTGGAGTAGACAGAAGTTACGACGTTGAGTCTTGCAGTGTTGAATCCGTGCATAATTTCACTCAAAGGTAAGAAATAAAACTAAATTAATATTCGTCTAATAGGATTAAACAAAATAAAAAAATAATCCGTAAAAGAAGGAAAATTTAAAAGGGACATAATATTAATGAAATATTTTTTATCGTTTAGCAGCAGTCAAGAAAGAGTCGAGGGCTTCCGATTGAGAGAAGTAGATGGTGCAAAATTGGCACAGCGACGTAAACTCCACAAGCGTTCTACGTCGAGTTCGGTGTCTTCGTCCGCTTCCACAACCTCTTCCAGTATCTCGGTACAATTATTACGACCTCCAAGCAGCACTGCAACGTCTAATACAAATGCCTCGCGCAATTCTGGCTCACCTGGTCAGCCCTCGGCATTCGACTTCGGCGAGGGTAAGGTCAACGAGTACTTGTCTTCTTTGTCCTCGTCTTCGGATTCGAATTCTTCACCGAGGATGGCACTCGTGTGCCCTACAAGAAGCGATGAATTAGGTAATAAATCGAAATGTGTTTTTTTTTTTTTTTTTTTTTTTTTTTTTTTTTGTATCAAGTCTGAGTAGTATAATTAATTAATGCAAAAAAAATTTCTTTACTCAAATAGATGAAGATGTTAGAAAACCAAGGAAAAGAAAAAAGGAAGAATTTTCTGCGTGTAACAGTAGTAATAATGGTGGAAACAGTTCGCACGGACCAGTCACTAGATCGAGAAAAAGGAAGCTCGAACAGACTGCAACAAGTGGTTCAGACAGTTCCCCGGATAATGCAGAAGCAATGCGATACGCAAAGAGAGAGACGAACGTACATAGGAAACAGAAAGCCGGAAAACGGCCCAAACGCCTTGCTACTATTATCGTCGAATAATTATTTTCTATAATTTTTTTTTCGTTCCGTTTCCTATGCATTTTTTTGCGTGAATACGTTATGTAAGAGGATGCGGCATTAAGACTTGGTTTTTGATTTTCTTTTTGTTTTTTTAAATGTTTAAGAGGAAAAGGTAAATTGAATTTTGTTAATAAGTGATTAAATATCGTGTTCGGCAATTCATAGATTTTTTGAAAATTTTTTAAAGATTAAGTATTTTTAGATGTGCCAAAATAATTCAGTTACATTAAATAATTTATTAGTTTATTTATACAATTAATTACGTAAATTATCAATAAAATTGATAGAAATACAATAAAAAATAAACAATTTTATTTAAAAATAACTGAATAAAATAAATATGCGTGGAAGTAAACATTTTTTAGTATAATTTAAAACACATTTTGATCAATTGCTTAAAATTTTAAACAATTGTCAAATTAGTGACCAAAATGTTACATATAGTACTAAAAGCACAACATAAACAACAACATAACCGTAGCAGCGAATTAATAGAACGTTTTCAAATCGTCTTTGAATACCGAACACTGAGTTAAATAAAAACTAATTTATGTTTTCGGTTAGAAAGAAAAAGATTAAGTTTTGATGCTGCGTCTCCTTAAGATAAATATACACCGCTGCCTTCTCGAGATTCGTATTGAAGACGCGAATCGTTGCATCATTCCTATCTCAGTACTGTTAGAAAGTGTGTACATAAAATATAATTGTATGAATCTTTGTATAGATACCTCTACGATTATAAAATTATACAAAAATCATTATTTGCGCTAAAACAGTTTTTAAAAAGCGATCGTTATATCACATTTGAACGTGCGATTAAGTGCATTATTGCAATGCTCATATTTTGATACGCAAAACCTCTCGTCATTATACTAGGATTAATCATTTTATCTACTTCGTGTTACATTTTGTGAAATAACATTTTGGCGAGAACATTTATTTTTTTTTTTTTTTTGCACGATTTTCAACAATCACAATTAATTTTATTCTTTTCTTTAATTTCAGTTTTCTTTTTCTTTTTTTTTTTTTTTTTTTCTCAATATATATGAATATATTCATATCGGTCTCGCAAAAAATATAATTCTTATGTAATCAAAATTATTTTTAAACCTTTGATATTCTTATAGTATGCTATTGAAAATATTTGCATGTTGTACGTTTTCTTTATATCTAAAATTAAATAAAAGTTACGTTTGTGAAAAGAAAACAATGTTTAGGCCAAAAACGAATGGTTGCACACTTCGTTTTTCGGATGTGATCAGCAAAGTGCTTCTATAATATCTTGTGTTAATCTGAAGTGCAATTTCGTCTTCATTATTATATATTTTATAAGGAAATAAGATTAAAAACTCTTCGTATTTTGACTTAAGAAGGAATGTTCCGAAGATAATATATAATAAATATATATCGACGTTTGCCTTTTCAAGAACTGAGATTCTGACTGTTTTGCCTGAAGTGTGGTAATCACCGTAAAAAAAAAATAACGGACAATGTGTAGAAAATAATATGGGTAAAGACTGACAAGATTGAATTACCGACTCAGGGAGCAGATATGTTACAAATGAGAGATTGAAATACAAATACATGTTCTTGTACTCGATGTGAAATTTTGAGTAAAAACGCATTATAACGCCTCTACCAAAGACGACTGATGCGTCATTACGCCAAGACCAAAAAAATACAAAAAAAAATATTACACAAGAGCTAAATGTAGCATTCCCTGATGCGGAAAACTAAGAAAAATATTTAGAAAAATGCTTTGAGGGAAAATGCAAATAATATTAGTTAGATAATTTTACTAATTAAAAAAAATAATAAATAAAAAAAAAAAATTATTTATACTTCTTATCAAAAATAAAATTAATTTTATTTTTGACTCATGTGCAATTAATTCTAAAATTCCTAAAAATTATTATATATTGTGCATTAATTAAAATGCATTAAACATAAGGCAAATTTTCTAATCATTTATGATTGTGTATAAAAAAATTGTTTTTTTTTTTTTTTTTTTTTGTTATTTAATAATTATTGTTTAATTTCTAGTTCTTTGAAATAATTTATATGAAATTATTCTAAATTGTAAAGCGATTATTTTCTTTGGTAAATTGAAAAAAAAATAAATAATTTTGTATATCTTTCTTAAGTTTTTCGCAAAGGTTGACTCAAAGCTGTGTACATTAATTACAAACTGTCAAAAAATGTTTAGCGATTAAGTCGCAGGGTATGTATCAAACGAAGCTGTGGAAATTTGAGACTCGCGCGGACCCTTTATCTTTATACTTATTTTGTATTATATACGATCGATTAAAGCTTGAGAGATCTTCCTATTTTATAAACGTTCAATTCTTCGAGCAAGTGTCTTAAATTTGAATGAGAATCGAGAATTTAACTTAAATATCTCAATGATCAAATGCGAATTTACTATATATATATATATAAATGTGTGTATAATGATCATTGACTCGCGCTAAAGCGGTTCGCGCGAGCCTTGATAAGACGCGCTCGAATTTAATCCTGCAAAAAAAAAAAAAAAAAAAAAAAAAAAAAAAAAAAAATATATATATATATATATATATATATATATACATATATATATATATTTAAAGAAAGATAAATGAAAGATTAAAAAAAAAATTATATAAAAAATTATATATTTAATATAATGCTATTATTATATAGGAAAAATATTCTCTAACAAGATAATACAAAATATATTTTTATTTAGAAAGTAAAAGAAGTCACTAAACGTCTTAAATTATACAATGCATATTGGTTTCCCCCCTTTGATAGTGTGTGGAGAACCAGTTTTTTCTAGTGATATACCATTGTTACTTTATAAATAATTCTTTCAGAATATATATGTATAAAAAATATATAGGAGTTATTCTGGAAAAATCCATGGTTGTTAAATATATCATTATCATGTTTACTTAAATAAAATTGCATTTTAATTTCATTCCTTTAGATTTCCTAAATTTACATTTTTATTTCTTATAGTTTAATAAATTGATTACAAAACAAGTACGAGAGATATAAAAATAAAATTTTTTATGCAGTTTTATTCTTTTAAAATCTATGAATAAGTAAATTAAAATAATTCGTTTTCAAAATTATCAACATTCTTCGGTAAATCAGAAAATACGTTAAAAGAAAAAAAATCTTTAAGCAATTTAATATTTTAATATAGATGTAGAAAAATTAATCTTTTTATAAATTGTAAAAAGATTAACTTTTTTAAAGTTGTAGATTTTTATCAGAGAAATTCGACTTTTGCATTCAAAATATTTAAAATAACAAATTACCTACTTTCAGCTAAAAGTACCTTCTAAATTTATATTTACCGATTCTTTTAGCGTCATGCGAAGCTTCTACCCATCCCTAAACTTCATTGGCCAACACCCACTTTCTTCAACCAATCCGCTCGATCGTATTCCGTCCTCTCTCGGTTCTCTTTTGCGCGCGCGCCGGTCGCTGGCTTATCTCTCTCTCTCTCCCCCACTCGGATTCGAGGACAGACATTTTTGGCGTCACTTCTCCGGTTCCGTTTGTTCGTTGAGCATCGTGTGTTTGTGCGCGTGTCGCCGCATCAAAACGCATATACACACGCCGATCGAGAGAAGAAAGAAGTTAAAACTTTGGCGTCTACGTTAGAAGTTACCAAAAGAGGCTGAAATAATTACGTCTTCTTCAATAAGTAAGAGAAATTCGCAACACTCATACGTACGAAAACAAAAGCGCGCGGCGTCCCTTGAATAACTTAACCTATATCACTTTCTCTCTCTCTCTCTCACACATACATACACACACACACACTTATAACTCGCTCGCCTCCTCCACAGATAAACGTCCGCACGGAGTGAGAGCGAAAAAGACGCGCAAAAACCAGGATGTCGACGAAGACGAGTAAGAAGGCAGCGTCTTCGACGAGTGCCCAAAGTTCTTCCCAACAACCGTCCACTTCGACACCCATAGGAAGCGGCAGTACGGGAATTCGCGGCCGGCCCGGTAGCCCGCTCAGTCCGACGCGTTACTCGCGTCTACAGGAAAAGCATGATCTTCAAAATCTCAATGACCGGCTTGCTTGCTATATCGATAAGGTTCGTCATCTCGAGTCCGAGAACTCGCGACTTACGCGTGAAGTTCAAACCTCCCAGGAGACTGTTACTCGTGAAATTTCCAACATCAAGTCCATGTATGAGCATGAGCTGTCCGACGCCAGAAAATTGCTTGATGAAACTGCGAGGGAAAGAGCGAAGCTTGAAATTGATACCAAGAGACTCTGGGATGACAATGAAGATCTAAAGAACAAGTAAGTTGACTTTGATTTTTAATATTTTAAAAGTGAAACTTATTCGTGACAATTGTTTTTAAATTTCAAAGTTTATGTAGCATAGAATACTTATTTCAATTTTATAAATTTATTGTAGTATAAACATATTTCAATTCATGAAAATATTTATTTTTGTGAGTCATAAATCATTCATGCAATTTACTTTTCGAGTTTACTTACATACTTTAGATTATTCAAATTTTTTACTATATCGATTAAGTATATAACGGCTTCTTTTTCTAAATACAAATATTATCCATTATTTAAATATTTAAAATCTAATTTTTACATTAAATCAAAATGAGTTGTATTCTTATATTGTACATAGTAAGTTTTCAAAATAGTATATATTAATGAAATATTTGATGAAATTAATTTTTAGTTCAATTTTTATAAATTATAAAAAATAATTAAATCTTTTAGTGTATAATTTATGGTTTTATAATTATAATTTAACAGTGAATTTAAATAAAGATAATAATATTGTGTCAATTTGTTTACATTTCACAAGTGATTACGCAGAAAAAACTGAATGAGTAATGAATACGAAACAAAATACGTTTTTAAATTTCTGAAAGATATACTTAGTAAATCTATAGAATCTCAATTTCTTGTGATAAAGAACAGATGAATTTTTGGAGCCCTTTATCACTTAATTAAACAACGAAATGTATTGAATTTAGATGTCATATTTTGATAATTTTTTTTAGTATACAGTATAATTTAAACGAAATTAATAAATTACCTTAAATTAAGAAGTTATATATATAAAATTATTAAAATTTATATGAATGTTTATAAATGTACTTTATACTTCATGGAATATTGATCAAAAATGAGATTTTTCTTTTGTTTACATAAGAACATGACATATCAATCTTAACTTAAGCTCAAGTAGTAAAAATATTTCATTAATAATTATTAGAACAAGGAATTTTATTTTTAAAAAAGTTCAAATTAGTTACTTTTACTTATAAACCCAAAGGCTTTTAAATCTTCAATTTAAACCGCTATTTTAATATTAATATTAATAATTGTTTTAATTTATTATTAGCTTAGTGTTTATACGTGTAAATATATACAAGCACATATATAATAAAAGTAAAGTATCAACAACGTGGAAACAGTTATCTGTATTTCACTGAACTTAAACGCTAAGTTATTTTAGAGCATAGCAGACATAAAACTCATTGAACTACTAGGCGCCTAGAAAAATCTTATGAAATCGTAACAATATTTCATCGTTCTAAAACTCGTTTAATCGGTGCACTCTTCCCTTTGTACAGCGTAATACAATTATATATTGCGCGTGTGTAAGATTTTCAATCGGGTTTAAATTAAAATATGTTTATTTCCAAACTACAAAAACAACACGAAATAGATTATAGACCGGAAAATATATTTGTAAATTCCTCGTAATACAGCATACACTCGCGTTCGAAAAGATAGAGAGAAGCCGGTATGTCTCGCCGCTTAAAAGAGGAAGATGGCGATACATGACGTTAGCACGGTACGATTACGTCATGGTTTACTATACGGCGATGATGTCAACTTTATACGGGGTACTTTGGGAGGCTATTCAATGTGAAACGCGCTATCGGAAAATATTCCCAACATATACGTGACTTTTTTGTTTTTTCATCTAAATTCATCTTTTATTTTACGAATAAATAAAATATTGATACAACAAACGATTAAGTTAGAATCTATAATGACGGTAAAAGAATGAACGATCAGCATATTTTAACTTTTGTAAAAAATACAATAAAATAATTCTGTTGGTCCAATCTCTCAATAATTCGCACGAAAATTATCAACGATCAAAGTTACAACAAAAAAATAAACTTTCGTTCACCCATCTTCTTAATCGCATCGGCCAGTATAGCACAGAAGAAAGAACCGCAGTTAAAAGACGACGCATCGTCTGACCTGAAAACATTGACTCTCTCGCGGGCGCGTTTACCGGCTCTGCGACTGTGTCCCTGTAGTGTGGCTCGCCGCGCCGTCATGCACGAGCTTATGTGGCACAAGGCTATTTTTACCGCACACACTCGCCCGTGCATGTATGTGTACGCGCTCGCGCGTACGCACCAACTGGCGGTTCCGGGGATATTTCTCGAGTGTCGTCCTGAGCTCTCGAACTCGTTTCGACGAGTATTACCGCTGCTGAGACGCCGGTAGTTTCGAATTCCGGCGCTTTTTAGAGGTTAGGTTCGAGGTTGCTAAATTGTTCTTGGTTTGTAATGTGCAATTTTTCAAACTGTAAGGAACAGCATTGCATTTACTTATTTTATAGTAGCAAATTTAGTGTTAAAGACTGCTTATATTTTTAAAATATTACTTAATTATATAAGAATCAATTTTATTAATAGTTGTATACAATCATAAGCTGCTCTAAACAGTAACGTAAATTCTAATAATATTACGTGATTCGATATTGTTTTTGCGACAATTGAAATTCGTACAGTTTATTTATTTTTGTTTTGAAAACATTTTATCCTTAACACATTTGTATAAATTTTATTAGATCATCTTATTAAATATTTGTACTCCTTTATTTTCTTAGTCTCAATTTCAAAATCAAAATATTTTGATTTCAATGATACGTCATTTTTTAATTACCCGCCATTAAATAAATTCAGTTTAATAGCAAAATATGTCGTGATGACTGTACTGCACCGATCAATCATTTGTATATTGATCTATCATTGAAAATTCACTTTGAAAGATAAGGCTTTTTAAATTTTTTAATTAGTATTTTTAAATTCTTTTTAAAAAGCAGGTATAAACATCGTTCTTGAAAGATACGTTTGTTTACCTTTATACATTCACGTACACGTGGCAACCCAAACTTTCCTTGCCCAATATAAACATGGCTGACAACTACCGTGTACTCGGCAATGAAGGATGTTGAAAATTATTTTAAATATGAATAGATTTTTTTCTTTTTATTTAATATTTTATTCGAAATTAACATTTTTATGCAATGTGATATAACCAAGTTTAAAAAGTAAATTTCTTATCCACTGAATGGACGTTTATAATACGCTTAACGTGATAAATAATTTTTCAAAGTTTATAAATTTTCGTAAAATTTTCTCGAAATTTAACCGTCGATATAATTTTTTTAAAATAAATAAAACCGAGTTGATAACTGAAGAAGCAATCTTGTCTAAAGTATGGCAATAAAAATCGAATAAACATTCGTAAGAAAAAACAATTTATTTTTCAATATTTTATATAACCGTGAAAAAAAGAAAAACCTCAAAAATATCATGTAAGCAGAAAAAAAAAAAATAAGTAAAGAGAAACATTGACATTCGCTGATATGAAAAATACCTGACCGTGTAACAAATGCAACGAAGACACACGTTGCAAAATAAACTGGAATTCGACGTACATGTATGCATATAGTAGCTGTAGTGTAATAAGAAGCGCAGACGTATGTTTGTGTACATTTGCATGTATGCGTATGCGCGTTACTTTACGAAAGCGGCTTTATCGTTCTCTTGGAATTCTCGTGTTACTTGCGCACGCGCACGCACACACACACAAAATACACGTGCGCGCTTAATACATTGCCGGAAGTTTCTTCCTTTTGGACTTTCTATTATATATCGCGTGTCTTCGATTAAGCTATGGTTGTACCGAAGGTGAAGTGCCGTTACCGGGAAATCGACCGGTGCGCGCTCTGCGACTTGTTTGTGTGTGTGTGTGTGCGCGCGCGCGCGCGTGTGTGTGTGTGTGTGTCCGCGTGCGTGCGTGTGAGAGAGAGAGAGAGAGAGAGAGAGAGAGAGAGAGAGAGAGAGAGAGAAATCTTTGTAAACAGAATTTAGCTCGCACGAGAGCAAGTGCGCTGCTTTAAGCATTTTTAATCAAGTGAAAAACAATATTTTATTTGTTCGTTTTTTTGGAATATTATGAAATATTAACAGTTAATGATGATTATAAAAGTATTCTTTTGTATAACTCTTAGTTATACTTAATGAGAGATGATGATGTTTATTGAAAATGTTTAATTTAATCGTGTATTAATTCTTTGATTCACGCGTTGATTATTATTATTGTTGTTAATTATTTACAATGAATAAAGTAGTAAATGTTCATGCATTAAATATAAAGATAAAGAAGATTTTATTATTTAAATTGTATCAGTTTTTGCAAATTACTTTACAACTTCTTGAATACTTGAAATGTAAGATAAAAGGATTTAAAATTAATTAAATATTATTCTCAAATATAAAACACAAAAATTATTTTATACTGATTATTATGTATATTAAATAATCATTTAAAATTTGAGGATTCATTTTTATTTAAATTAAATGATTAAATTATTCATATTCATTTTTAATTAAATTTATTATCGAATGATTTTTTTTAAATAAAAGAAATCAAAATTGTGTTACCAATTTTAATTTTAATTCACAAGGCCGATAAAAATACTTCAAAGCGTTTAAAAAATGACAAACGTAGGCACATTTTTCGAATGCAATCATTTTAAAATTATCTCACGATTATTTTTATCCTACGAATGTAATATTTATATGAAAGAAATAAGTTTCAACTTTTATCGATTGACGAAATACGAAAGAATTTAACTTAAAAGAACATAACCTTAGCGCTTTAAATTTTTATGTTTAGTGTTGTAATATTTAATTGGGAGGGTAGCTTATTATATTGATTACGCGATAATAAGTAATGTAAAAAATGTACTTAATTAAGTCTTCAACAAGACTTTATAAGAACATCTAAACAATCGCGACAAAAATAACGCATTGTGCCGTATAAATAGATATAATTATATTTCAATACCCACAATTTGTCCATTTATTAACCGAGTGCGAAAAAATCTTTTTCCAAGTTAATGCATTAAGATTTATCCGCGAAACGCGTGGATGAAACGCCCCGAAAATAATTATACGGTCGATGTGGGTAAGATGGGCCTCGCTAATATCGAATTTACAAGAGAGAAAAAGAAAGAAATATAGAAAGAGATAGAGAAGGTTTAATGAAGTCATCGGTTATTTTTGAACGGTCACAGTCTCTGAGAATAATAACGCATAGTTCGTTCTCGATTCTCTCTCTCGCTCATTTCCGTAAACTTGCAAATTAATTAAGCTCGCGAGAAAAGAGAGAAATAAATAAATTAAATATATGACATTGACATTTCAAATCGATTGCGCAAGCATTCAATGTCATCGATCTCGTCATTTTCTTTTCTTTTTTTTTACTTATCAGTTTTTGCAAAATAATTGATTAACATATTGTTTTTCCTTTGCAAACAAAATTTTTACGTTATCGATATATCGAATTGGAAATGAAAACAGATGTTTTATTAATACCGATCGTCTTAATACCGTAATAAACCGGTGATTTGAATTTTCTTTTTTTTTTTTTCAACTACATTATTTTGCCGAGGATTTTCTCAACATGTATAAACATGAATAAAAAAAAAAATTATAAAAAATACTCATAGTACGAAGTATTCTTCAAAAACGTTCTCCGGCAATCTTTTTATCAAAACATTACAGCGAAACAGGTAACGAATAGCGCAATAAAAAACGAATGACACACGTAGAAACACACGTAACCCCACGATCTTATCCTCCCGGCTCTCTTTTTTACCTTTAAATTCTCCCGTGTTTGTACCTTGAGATAGAAGTCGCATGAGATAATCGTCGTGAAATAAACACGACGGTCCCGGCACGGATGGGTTCTCGTTCGTAAAGGTAGAAGGGAACGCAACGTGAATGAAAATCGTAAATTGGACGGCGTCGTTGTAATGTTGCGGTCGGTGACGTCAGCTACTGCAAGGCTTGCGAGAGAGGGGAGGGGGAAGGGAGGGGGAAACGATGATGAACCGGTCGTTGTACAAAGAGATGGCGTCGAGTAGCGTCGGCTTGGGGGATTTTGAGCAACGGAACACCGACTGGTCCGCTTTTCGATACTTAGATTTTTTTTATTCTTCTTCTTGTCGTACCTTTTTTTTTTTTTTTTTTCGAGGATTTTATCGTTGAAGTAAATATGATTGTAATTGTGAATGGTTTTAAGTTAACAAATTTCAAAACGATATGTATAACAAGCAATTTTGTATTTTTTTATCAATTTTTAAGAAAAAAAAAGTCGGTAAAAATTTTAATTAAAACTTAAAATTTTGTCTAAAAATGTTTTAAACGATCGATTTATGACTTATTATTGCATGAAAATTCTTAGATTTTTGATAAGATACGATTAGATGATTAGCTACAATTTTATCACGCTTTAATAGTATGATATAAAAATGAAAAACTATATAAATATTGACAAAAAATAGTTACGAATAACGTAGTGTTTTATAAATTTATGGGGTACAATTTTATTTATACAATAACTTTAAGAGACAGAGAAAAACTTTCTGATACAAAATTTTATATATTTTTTTTTTTTTTTTTATGACCATCATTTAAATTTTTTAACAGTCAATTTTCATGAAATTCTAAGAAACTATCAAATATTAATGCCCGCTCTATATCGAATCACATTCGAAAGACATTTTATCTATACGATTAAGAAAATTTATTCTCGCATTCGAAAGTTTTTCCTTTTCTTTTTTTTTACATGCAATTTCATCTATCTTATTGCGCGCATGTGTATTCTCGCTATTACATGCTAGACAATCGGCTGATTAAAAAATGCTTCTTCGTATCTTATCACTTGTGTAATTTATAAATTCCCCGGAATTTTTCATTTATACACTCTACATAGTCCCAAGTATTAAAGTAGTACCGAATAGTTTTTTTTATCCGTTTTATCTATTCTGACGTCTGTCAGAAGAAGAACAAAAAAAAAAAACAGGAAATAATGTTTACTTCATACGCGAAATATCAGATAAGTAATTACTATTGTAATGAAAGAGAACTTTTTTTTTTTTTTTTTCACTTCGACGAAGCTTTTCAAGTTTCTCATCTCTTATCTTGATTAATTAATATCCGATCGTCATTAAAGTGATCGATTACAAAAAATAAACAAAATTTCTCGTTCAAAACGCTTCTATCCTTTTGCTATCGTTCGTTCGTTCGACTCTTCTCTACCACAAGTCGATTAGCGCAACAAAAAGGGCGTATATATCTCGACACAGTCTTATTCACCGGCCAACGCGAATTTATCTTCACGAGACGCTTGTACGCAGATGCGCGCATTGGTTACGTGTGTATTATGTACGCCTCCATCTCCTCTCTCCTCCCCTACCGAGTGCGAGACTCCCGCGCTCTTTTGTTTTCGCTATTTCTCTCTCTCTCTCTCTCTCTCTCTCTCTCTCTCTTCTCAACGCGCGTTATATATCTATATGCAGCCGGTGCAACGTCTTTTCAACTCCTACCCCTGCGCGGTTACTCATTGCGCGATCTCGGCCATTGATATAGTTTCTTTCGATCGTTAATTTTTTACTTAATGCTGCCGTTTCAACGAGTAAATGAAGCTTTAGGCGTGGTTAAAAGTGTCGTTGGTGGCTCCCTTTTAAGTTTTTACTTGGCCAGTTCGAGAGATTATGTCGTTATAGATTATTACGCGTTCAAAGGATTTTAAATTGTTTAAAATGTATATTGTATATGGAAATATTAATTACGAGTAATAATTGCACTCTGCGTTGGCATGAGAAGTTAATGAAACTAATTAACTATTAATGTGCTTTTGTAAAAGCGTATTTATAGAAGAAAATATCTTCTAATGAGCGTCTAAAGTAAATCAAAGTCTTAAATGATTTTTGTTATCCACCTTTACAATTATCTGTTACTCATTTCCATCGCTTTATTATCCGCGATGATAAATTCTTCATTCTTGGCGATTTTCTACGAAGAAATTTATTAGTCATGTTTAAAAAAAATTATTCTCAACAGTTTCATCCAATTGGATTAAATAATTAACGATATTTAATTTATTATAAACTGATTAATGATTATAATAAAATTTCGATAAACTTCATGTTTACTATTATCAACAATGTAAATTTTTATCAATCTTTCCAATTTGACAATATTAGAATTTGTTAAAATTTATTATAATTTATTGTAATTAAAGGAACCCTTTTATGAAGAAAAAAATATTAATATCGGAAGAAATAACAAAAATAACAGAATCAAGGTTATAAAGTAAAAAAAGACTTAAAATACGATCTTTACAAAACTTCTCGTTTCCATAATTACGATCGTAATTCAATGGAATTACAATTCGTTAATTAAACTCAAATAGTAAATAAGAAGTTTTTCATTGATCTATAAAATATACTATTCGAATTGAATCTGTTTGCTCAGCTATAAATAGAAGAAGGAAAAAAGACAAAGAAATCGTACGTAAAATTTGAAATTTTTTACGAGCAAATATCGTAAAATATTTCAATTCTTATTTTCAATTTTCCTTTAACAATCCGTGTAGAAAAATAAAAAGGGCACTCGATCTTTATTTTTTCACACCGTATATCATTTAGCAGAAAAAAAAAAAAAAAAAAAAAAAAAACCAAGCCTATTGTACACATATTAAAATGAAATCGCAGCCATCGAAACTTGAACGAACCCGTAAAAACATCGAATTTTCAGCATATCGACCCAGCACGCGCGTGCACACGCACACGCGCGCGCACGCACGCACGCACGCACGCACGCACGCACGCACACACACACACACACACACACATACACACACACACACACACACACACACACACACACACACACACACACACAAAACGTTACACATGCACGCTAAACAACTCACAAACGCTAGACTCACACGGGGTCAATCGCTAAAACTAAGCAAAGTCCGCACGTGCGCCGCTCGCGGAGGAGGAAAAAACACGCGAGAAATTATCGAGAACGCTGGAGGAATGGGTGAGAGAGAGAGAGAGAGAGAGAGAGAGAGAGAGAGAGAGAGAGAGAAATGAAAAAATTCTCGATGTGGGTCGCCTACGCCGTGGCGAAAATAGAACAACGAGGAGCGAGAGCTTTTTTTTTATGGACGCCTTGGCGGCACGCTAACTCAAGCCTTGACTCGCTCTTTTCATCTCTCTCTCTCTCTCTCTTTCTCTCTTTTTTGAGCTGCTTAGATCCTGCGCGATGTGTGCAAAGTTAAGGAGACTTCAAGGCATAATTGTGGAAGGAATTCGTGGATTGTTTTTTAAACTAGCGAGGATGAAGGTTTCACGGGAGCGTGTATGCGCGATGTACTTGCCCTGATTTTTTTTTTTTTTTTTTTTTTTTTTTTTTTTTTTTTTTAAATTGTTGATTTTTAATAATTAAAAAAATTTTTTTTTTTTTTTTTTTTTTTGTTTATTTACAAAATTAAATAATTTCAATTTGTAAATTTTTTTTTTACCTTATTCGTGTAACTTTTATTCAAGCCAAGAAACCATATTCTTGTAGCTACTTAACCTTTTATAAAAACTGACCTACTCGCATCGTCTTCCAAACGATATATACGATAACGTGCGCGCGATAAACTGGTAACGAAGGGAAACTAAAATTTAACCAACGGCTCAAAGCTACATCGGCGCTTCGTTTAAATGTTAGTGGGTTAAGATTATTTTACGCTCTATTTTCAAAACGGCGTATGCCCGCGATAAATATTTACACCGAGTCATCGTCGTCGCCGTCGCCGTCGTTGTCTTGGATAAAACTTTTTTCGATGTAAACCATGAATATAAATATGTAGTTTAAAACACGTGCGATTTAGCAAGAAAAAAAAAAAAAAAAAAAAAAAAAAATTAACGTTGCATTAATCATCCTTAAATATACACGCATACTAATACTCGCACACAACGCGAGACTCGTCGATCCCATTCGAGCTAAGCGCGTAGCGTCGAAAATCCGCGTCATCGCCAAAACCAACAAACCAGCTTTTACACACACTTTCGTAGCATAATCGTTTAAGCTATTCTCGCTCAAGCTATTCACACGCGTAAAAAAAAAAAATAAATAAATAAATAAATAAAATCCAGAAGGCCGTTAAAGTCTTTCGTCCAAAATATACAAAAAAAAAAAAAAAAAAAAAAACTCGGATATGCTTGAAACGAAGGAACAAAAAAAAAAAATATCATTCGTCGTCCGTTATTTATCCACTGGATGGCGCGGGATCGTCGGTTATGTGCCAGGAGAGTTTTATATATATATATATAATACGTGCACGCATACACACATCGTTATGCTGCAACAGGAATCTTTCTCCTTCTCTCCTTAACGATTAGTAGGCCAAGGTACAACGCGCAAAGCTAAAACGCAGACAAACCGCGCTAGTCTAGCTTTCTAGTAAGTTGATCAATTTTTCAACGTCGCTTTGCGCTTGTTTCAGGATCCTTCGGCTCTTGATTATCGAGGTGAAATTCTCTCGCTCGCGAAATAACGCTTACCTTTTACGGTGCTATATATATATATATATCGTATCTTGGCTTTTATACGATTCGCGCGTGCCTTATATCATCTTTTTTTTTACCTCTTTTTATTCTTTTTCGACGAAGGACGCGGCGAAAAAGGAGAGTATGACTAGTCTTCTTTTTTTTTTCTTCTTCTTTATTTTTGTTCTTTTTGTTTTGATTCGGTCAAGTAGAGAGAAGAGTTTCGGATTCTTTCGAATGATTGAAAATAGCGTCGAGTGAAATTTATTTTATTTCATTCTTGAATTAATTTTATACAGAAAAAGGTAAAGAATTATTGTCGCGTATGAAAATAAAATTATTTAATGTCTATCAAGCGAGTTGAAAAACTCGCCGCGATCATTAACCGACGCGATAGTCCTTACGTGTACGCCCTTTTATATGTCCACGAGATTGAATTACGCGCATAATTTACTCGACCGCGCCTCCTTTCCTTCTGCACCTGTACGTCTACGTTACAACGCCTCGATTCGCGTCGAACCTTATTCCCTACACGGGAATATTCTTTCGAAAATAAAATTCAATACATTCATTAAACGAGGAGCCGTAAATTTTAATATTATCGACTTTTTTTTTTTCTTCTTTTCTTCTTGAAAATTAATTCCAATCAAATCCAATATTTATTTAGGTATACATGTTAATGTTTTGTTTTTACATACTTTCTCTCTCTCTCTCTCTCTCTCTCTCTCTCTCTCTCTCTCTCTCTCTCTCTCTTTCTTTCTCTTTTCTTCACAATGACATCATCAACGTCAAGTATAAAAATAAAATAGGGAAAAAGGGCGAGTGTATCCCGTCATCGTCGCGGTGTTCGTGTAAGCGATTTTAGATGTGCGTTAAATCCGAGTGTGCCTTAGAGAATAGGAGAAAGAACGAGCGAGCGTGCGAGCGCGCGAGAGAGAAAGAGAGGGGGGGGGGCAAAGATTCGTGGGCAGGATATACGGAAGAACACAAGGAGAGGCGCATAGTATACGGACGGTACTTGAGACGCCCTCGCTTAAAAAATCATCGTTTCTCACCCCGCTGATACTTTTTAGCTTTTTCATCTCTCTTTTTTTTGTTGTTATCGTTGCGCTTATTATGCCGTTATTTAATTCTTACGATCAATGTCACGCTGAAAGAGATAAAATAATTCGGAAAATTTTAGCTTTCCTTTTTTGCGTTAAACGTTAAATTGAAAAACATTAGTTTACAAACGTTACCAAGCTAAACGAGTACAGTTTGATTTAACAATTTATTAATCGTTGTAAATTTCACAGTGTTGAATTTCTCTCTTAAGGTCAGCTGCCGCGACGTTGTTGTCTATGATGTCATAAACGTCGGTTAGATTTAGCACAATTAGCACCGCTTCGTAATCTCAAACTTATTCTTCGTATTTTAAACGAGAAAATCGAAAGCGTTAACGATTTCATTTGTCGAGAAATAGCAAAAAAAAAAAAAAAAAAAAAAAAAAAAAAAAAAAAAAAAAAAAAAAAGTTTTTCGCTTCGAACGCACGATAAATCAATTTATTTTTTAATTCTCTACAAGTGTAATGCGCACGTAAGAAAAACAATTTATTTTTCGAACATCAAAATTTCACGCTCAAATGCTCCGTAACGATATTTGTATTTTACTCCAAATAACGACGACGGCCATCCATTCAACTAACCCGATAAATCATTCAATCGAACCGAGTGTGCTCCATTCATGTAACAAAAATGCTTCTCATTCGGTAGCTAAATAGAGAGAGAGAGAAAGAGAGAGAGAGAGAGAGAGAGAGAGAGAGAGAGAGAGAGAGAGAGAGAGAGAGAGAGAGAGAGAGAGAGAGAGAGAGAGAGAGAGAGAGAGAGAGAGAGAGAGAGAGAGAGAGAGAGAGAGAGAGAGAGAGAGAGAGAGAGAGAGAGAGAGAGAGAGAAGAGAGGGAGAGGGAGAGGGAGAGGGAGAGGGAGAGGGAGAGGGAGAGGGAGAGGGAGAGGGAGAGGGAGAGGGAGAGGAGAGAGAGAGAGAGAGAGAGAGAGAGAGAGAGAGAGAGAGAGAGAGAGAGAGAGAGAGAGAGAGAGAGAGAGAGAGAGAGAGAGAGAGAGAGAGAGAGAGAGAGAGAGAGAGGGAGGAAACGGCGCTCGCCGAGTAGTTAAAACATTAACCGATCTTTTTCGAAGTCTAAAAAAAGTCTAAAAAAGTCTATTAAAAAAAAAAAGAAGAAAAGTCAGACCGACGTAATCGCTTTCAATCGCTTTCGCGTCTCTTCCCCCTTTATTATAAGATTATCCAAATCGTTTCGTGCGTACACCCGAGGTCGATTGTCCGACGCTTTGTTTAATTCGTTCTCTGTGTGTCTATCAATTTCAACGAGGGCAAAGAGATAACCCTTTGCGTTTTACCGTATGCGCGCACGCCGGAAATCTTTACTCGCTCGTTGATATACCGAGCGGTATACTTTGTTTTTTCTTTATTTATTTATTTATTTATTTTTTTTTATTTTTTTATTTTTTTTTTTTTTTTTATATTTTGCTATTGATCGCGAACTTGCGTGTCTTGGGGCGAGAATTGTACCGCCGCGATAAGTGGATTAAATCTACGTTCGTGGAAGGAAATTGAGAAAAACTGTGTAGGGGGTTGGATTCGAGCATTGGGTCATGGTGAATATAACGGGTTCGACCTTGTTCCTATTTTTTTTTTTTTTTTTTCTCTAGCTTATATTTGATGATCCAGATTTGTTCGTTAGCTTTTTGTTATTCGAAATGTTCCGCGATACGTTATTACTTGAAGGCTCGAAAAATCGACAGGAAGACACTTCGAGATGATATGAAGGACATTGCTTTTTTTTTTTTTTTTTTTTTTTTTTTTGCTTCCTCAAAGCGTTGCTTAGCTTATTGAGTTGTTGGATTTTGATATCACTAAACGCATACATATGGCGATTTAGAAAAATAACAATTAATAAACGATCGTTTAATTTATTAACTTTCCAAACAGACTCGAGAAGAAGACAAAGGATCTGCAGATAGCGGAGCGGAATCTCCAACTTTACGAGTCACGCTGCGGCGATCTCCAATCCCAATACAATCAGTCGCAGGCCGAGCGCAAGAAGCTGGCGGAGAGCGTCCGCGAGCTCGAAAAGGAACTCGAGCGCGTGACCACCCTACTCGACGATACGCGCAAGCATCTAGAGGAGGAGACACTCCAGCGCATCGATCTCGAGAATCACATACAGAGCCTAAAGGAGGATATTAGCTTCAAGGATCAGGTCTATCAGCAGGAACTCACCGAGACCCGCACCAGGCGTCAGGTATAACGATAATTTATCTTGCATTCTTTTTTCATTCTTTCTTTATTTTTATTCCTTTTTTTTTGTAGTTTTAAACAAACATAGATAAACGTCGTTTTATCGAAAATTTCAGGTTGAAATATCCGAGATCGATGGCCGTCTCGCCGAGCAGTACGAGGCAAAGTTGCAGCAGTCGCTGCAAGAGCTGCGCGACCAATACGAGGCACAGATGCGCGCCAACCGCGAGGAAATCGAGATACTGTATGAAAACAAAATTAAAAATCTGACGTCCCACGCCCAGCGCAACAGCGGCGCCGCGAGCCTCGCCGTCGAGGAGCTCAAGCAGACCCACATCAGAATCGAGGGACTCAATCACAGGATCAGCGAGCTCGAGGCCACTAATAATGCTCTTAATGCTAGGATCAGGTATGATTTTTTTTTTTTTTTTCTTTTAATTGGCTCGTTGATCTGTAGTTTGTTTTATCCAAATGGATATAAAACGTTTTAATGATTTTCAACGGCTAAATTTAAATTTTACCATTTTTTTTTTTGCAATTTATTCCGGTGGTTATTTTGAATTCCTTGATAAATTTAATTTCCTTAAATAAAAATTCGTTTTAAAATATAATCTAAAGTATATTGAACTTTGACTTTATGCGTAAAAATAAGTTTTTAAACTTTTGAAGATTTCATATCATTGAAACTTTCGTAAATCTTATCGCTTTCGAATAAGAAAGCACAAATAAAGTCTGGTCGATAAGTGTTGATTCATTTTAATGAAATTCATTTTTTAATTAACGTTTAAAAATTCTAATATCGATTGGAAAAAATATATATTTGTTCGGCAGAATGATATTCTAAATTTTTTTTTTTTATTGAAATTGAAATTTTCATTTTCATTTTTTTGTTTTTTTTTTTTTTGTTTTTACAGAGATCTGGAGAATCTACGCGAGAATGAAAGAGCAC
Source organism: Chalcis sispes (assembly GCA_949987625.1). Classification (NCBI taxonomy): domain Eukaryota; kingdom Metazoa; phylum Arthropoda; class Insecta; order Hymenoptera; family Chalcididae; genus Chalcis; species Chalcis sispes. The sequence goes on along the minus strand of OX465094.1, from coordinate 8,169,930 downwards.
GTCACACAGAAAACTTAGCTGCATTGGAGGCTGAGTTGGCACGTATGCGCGACGAGATGGCACAACAATTGCAAGAATATCAAGATCTCATGGACATTAGGGTCGCGTTGGATCTCGAGATCGCGGCTTATAGAAAACTCTTGGAGTCTGAGGAGGCCAGGTAATTTTGATACTTTTGAAATTCTTAAATTAGTTTTTATGAAAAAAAAAAAAAAAAAAAAAAATTAAAATTAAAATTATTATTTTATTAATCAGATTGAACATAACACCAATTCAATCCCCGAGCGTCTCAGTCTCTGGTAGTCGAGCGACTCCGTCCAGACTAACTCCGCTTAGAGGTGGCAAGAGGAAGCGAACTCTTTTGGAAGAATCCGAAGAGCGTAGTAGCAGTGACTACAGTGTCACAGGCTCTTCAAGAGGCGATGTTGAAATCACCGAGGCTGAACCACAAGGCAGATATGTCAAGTTGACAAATAAAGGCAACAAAGTGAGTTATAAACGAGAAAAAACGCCTAAAGCATGAAGGAAGTTGACCGTTTATCAATGTTCAAGATTAATTATATTTAATTATTTCAATTAAAAATTTTAAATTATTTAAAAGTTTTTAAAATTATTATTTATTATTTAATATTTCAAATAAAATGCTTTAATTTATTAATCTTTAATAAAATATTTATGTATACTATCGATATACTTGTAAAAACTAATTATGTTTTAAAAAGTTTATTTAATAAAGAATTTAATATTATAAAAATAAAACTGAAGCTCTATATATTTAAAAGTTGAGTAGAATTATGCGATTAAATTAAAATTAACAATATTAAAACCGAACCCATCCCTTTATCAAAGTATCCTGTGTCTAAATTTGAATAAAACGTAAATTTTTTAATTCAGGAAATTGCTTTGAGCGGCTGGCAAGTGATCCGCAAAGCTGGCACCTTGGAAACCGTTTTCAAGTTTCACAGAACTGCCAAGTTGGAAGCTGGAGCATCGGTGTCCGTATGGTCGGCTGACATTGGCGCGACCCACGAACCACCATCAAATATCGTTATGAAGGGACAAAAATGGTTCATTGCCGATAATATGATAACTACTCTTCTTAACAACGAAGGAGAAGTATGTACAATATATTGTACGTTTAACTGCATACATGGAGAAAAATAAGTTATAATGTTTTTAAAAATATTTAACTTTTAAAGTAGCTGTAAAGAATATCCCTTTTTTTTATTTTTATCTATATTTATAATTTTTTTTTCTTCATAAATATCTAATATTGTATGCAATTTATAAAGTTAATTGACTTTATTTATTTTTTAACTACGTTATCAATATGTAAATATATATATATACATAAATTTAGTTAATAAAATAAATGGTATTTTAAGGAAATGGCCACATCAGAGCGAAAAAGGCAACAACTGAGCACATCGGTATCACGACACAGAGAAAATTTTTTCAGATTACCAGAAGAACTTCATCATCAACAGGTAAGTCGTTTATTAAATAATCTTTAAAAATAGGGCAGGTTAATGGTGTATGACAAAATATGTTGATTGATTTATTGGTGTACATAATTGTACATTTAAATCAACAACGCTAACTAATTTTTTAATCACTATTAAACAAAAATGTAATTAAATTTTTGTTATTGTCTTACACCAATCAAATTTGTAAATATATGAGAGATATTTTTAACGCAAAGGAAATCCAAACATTTAATCCGGGGGGTTGTCACATTTACAATGTCCACTTTTATTTTCATAGAGAAGAACTTATTTCTTCAATCCATTTAAGTCCGATGACACACAGCTCTGATGGACATATCAATGTAAGTTGTTTATAGTATTTTCGCCATCAAATTAGCTGTTAAAATTATTAATATCTAAACATGGCTGTTTTGGCACTACTTTATTACAAGTTTGCTTTTATGGTTTATATTAAAAAAATGTTTTATATTTCTATAGTATATCATGCTTCTTATTGTTTAATTTAAAACGAATCTAATTCTAGTTGCACACATGAAAATGGGATGTTAACGAAAAAATCATAAGTAATAATCCATCACTGGTATATTTTTATAAATTAATTTACCTTCTTCTTTTTTTATCAAATATTTATTCTATTATTTTATTTCCATCGCTGTCATGCATTTTTTAATGAATCAGAGCTGTCTGTCTTTACATTCATGTGCTTTATTTGCTAACAACGTATACTTAAGACGAGTAAATGTTTTATTATTATTTTTGCTACATAACAATAATGTTAAGCTTCGTTAAGGTGATTAAATGCTTCAGTTTCCTAATAAAAAATATTGTTCATTTACATTACTATTTTTTTTGTTTATAATAATATTATTAAAAGAAGACTTTAAATAAACGATGAAATTTTATTAATTCCAGGGGGATCCCAAAGGTGATGAACGCTGTCGTCTTATGTGAATTTAATAAATTGTATTATTTAAGAAAAAAAATTACTATTTGCAAAAGAAACGATTTTTCCTAAATAAGCTTGATGGTGGAAAGGCATTTTATGCTGCGCGATTTCGTTTAAAAATATGGCACGAATAATGTAACAGTTTGAATAAGTATAGGAGAAAAGGTGAAAATGAAAAAAATTAAATACTATTTAAATACTATTTGAACAAAAAAAAAAAGAAAAGATATTAAAAAGTAATTCTTTATATTTGATTAAAAGTAATTTCATAACTTTATAGAATTTAATATTTAAATCAAATCGTGTCGCAGTGACTCTATTTTATTCGATTTAGCGCAAAGATGAAAGATAGAGAGAAAGAGAGGAAAAGAGAGCGAAAGAGAGAGAGAGAGAGAGCTTCCAATGTTTTTGTTCGTTCTCTGTTTATGTCTTAATTATTCATGTAATGCAGTTCGCAATTGAGGGTATTATATTTTTTAAGTATGTACCTTGGATCTGTGTCTTTTTGCGAAAACAATTAACACTTGTAAGTTAAAATATATATACCATCGAAGCTTCGTAATAATAAGTTAAATTACTGCCTTTAAAAATCTATTTCTTTTTATTTTAATTTAAAAAAAACGTTTATATACTTGAGAGTCTTGGAAAATCAAATTAATGTATAAGTTTTGTTTTGACGATTGGCAAAATCGTAAAAAAAGCAGTTGATAAGTACAATAAAAAAGGCGTGAAACAATGTGCATTTACTTTACTCGCCTTACAAATGTATAAAGAAAGCCAATAAATGCATAATGAAACGGGATATTTTTTACTGTACTCGAGTATATAATATATTTCTAACAATGATGAATATTTAAAAAAGGCGACATTCTATTTAAAGAAAGAAAATAAAGAAAATTATAAGATTGAACTTTTCCATTATTAATAATTAGTTAACTAATATCTATCGTTTAATCCGCTAATATATACATTTATATATATATATTAGCGAAAAGAAATACGGCAGATTAAGTTAGTCGCTATTATAAATAATTTTTATCTTCTTTGTGTCATATTTGACTTACTAATTGATCTTTACTTGTATGATTAGTAGTACTAAGGTGACTGTTTTTTCTTGTTTGACAGCAGTACATCACTTCTGCAGAGATTTTTATAATAAAAATAACGCCCTTATATTTTTTGGACAGACATATGTAAAGAGCACTGCAATTTTGTATACAACAAGTTGTGTGTAATAAAAATTATATAAATTTGACAGAATACCTATAAAATTGTATTTCTAACTATCACCTCATATTATATTCATTTGACAAAATAATTTTTTATGTTTTATAGCGATGTAGAGAAAATTTTACTCATATATGACAATGCGGAATCTCGTGTGTATAATTTTTCTTCTCATACTTTGTAATTTTATAATTAAATACATATAATCAATGTTACTTTCATGATAAATAAATAAATTACTTTATTATATTTTACTTTAGATATTTATTAAAAACACAATATATCATTTCTATATTTGTTTTTAAAAATAAAGCATTTTATGTGTAATGTATAGTTTTTGTCAAAAAGTTTATAAATATTCCAAAAATAAAAAATTATTTAAAAGTAAAAAATATGTATTCGTTTTTAAATTATATCTATATATAAAGAATTATTTGAATTATTCTTACCTGAAGAGACTTTCAACAAACTGTAATTTTATAAAATATTTAAAATAAATATCAATATACGTTAAGACATTAAAGCATACGCACGTAAGAATATATAATTTTACAATATAGTACAAAATATATACCTACTTATAAGATAAAATTAAATGATTCAGAAAAATGAAATTTTTACAATTATAATGTTTTTAATTTGTAAAATTCATTTATTTATTTCACAATTTCTAATCCTACAAGAAATATACACTGTAAAAAAAATGATGTTAATAAATTCTGTATAAAAATTGTAATTTGTTGATTTTTAAATATCGATAAAAAATATAATTTGGTCATAATAACAATTTGACAGATTCTTGTTGATTTAAATTTATGGAACAGTTCAAAAGCAGGTAAGGAAGTGAAAAATTTTGTTTTCGTAAGAAAATAATACATTTTTATTTATGGTTTATGAATAAAAATCGTTTAAATAAAATAATGTAACAACTAAAATTTAAAAAATTTTTTTTTAATAACATTGAAAAATAGATAAAAAATGTTAAAAAAGGATTGCATTAGAAAAAAAATCAAGTATGAATAATAAAGAAAAATTAGATCGACAAACTATAAATAATGTTGAGAAAAAATACAACGTTAACATAATTAATTTTTACTGCGTTGTTCAACATGCTAATGACGTAAAAATACAAATAATTCATAACGATCGCAAGGCACTCAGGAATTATTGTTGAATTATTTACCTGAGAAATGTTTATATATCTATTCGGCCTTGGTGAAAAAAAAGATTCGTAATCAAATTACGTAATATTGGAGGTAATAAAATAAAATTTATTTGATGCTAATGAAAAATTATCTATCAATGACGGCTTGGTGAAAAGGAAATTAATATTCGTTTTAAAAATAGAATACAAAAAAATTTCATTAAGAAAAATAATTATAAGAAGATTTATAAACTAGAATCAAAATTCTTACTACAGCTTTCATAAGTATTGGGTTAAATACTGTCTACAGTGGAATGTATTTTTTTTTTTTCCTTTCTTTTTGTATCATACAAAATGAAGTTTTTACCAAGGACGTAAAAATAGTATAAATTAAAGATAATCGTAATGAATAAGATAAAAGTTATTAAAATTATTAAATTTAAATTTTCATAATTGAAAAAAAAAAAAAAAAAAAAGAAAAAAAAAGAAAGAAAAAGAAAAAAGGATAAAATAGGAGAATGATGTAACGTGTATATTTTGTAAATAAGAAACAACAGAATATAAAAACCAAGTAAAATGTATTCTATGGGCAACATCATAATAATCATATATCATTATGCTGATACACTGAAATATTAACCACAATAGTCGCGTGTGTATAGTTTCCTTGTGTGTACGTGTACTTTGTGTGTTACAAGTTTCGCCGCATATAATTTTTTTCTTTTCCTTTCGCTCTCTCTCTCTCTCACTCTCACTCTCTCATCACATCATCTTTTTACCATTTTTATCCTTAATATTTGTGATGTATACACGGAGACTTAAATCATCATTCGCTTTATTATAATAACACTTGTGAGTCGTTTATCGATAAACAAAAAATAGAAATAAAATTAAAAAAAAAAAAAAAACAAAAAAAAACAAAAAAAAAAAAAGACTAAAATGACTTACACTCTTACTGACCGACTTATTAACATAATATATAGGCGACATGACAATGCAAATCTTATAAATCGACAATAATCTTAATTATAATTAAAATATGTGATAATAATAAAGATACAATCAATAAAATAATGACGATAATAATATCTGTGATAATAATAATAATAATAATAATAATAATAATAATAATAATGATAATAATAATAATAGCAATGATAATAATGAGACATCATAACAATCGTTCTTCTGAATTATCGAGCACCAAATATGAGATACATACAATGAATAAAATAAGGGAAAGCGTCGCGCTTCCCCGTCACTTCTTTTAAATCCTTCGCTACATTCATTTTACATTACAATATACTTCTTACGTATAACGCGTGCGATTAGCTTATACGAAAAACGAAAAGAAAGAAAACGAGTAAAACGAATTACAAAATAAGAAAAAGAAAATTTATAATATTTATATATATAAAGAAAAAGTAGCTTTTCGCATGTAGTTTTTCTTCCTTTACAATATTTGCGCGTATCGTCGTCACAATTATACATAGCTATTGTAGTCGTCGTCGTCGTCGTCGTCGTCGTATGTGCAAGTTTTTTTTATCATCCATATTTATTTATTTATTTATTATTAATATATATATATATTTTTTTTTCTCGTTTTCTTTTCATTCTTTTCTCATCTTCTTGACGCGCGAATTGTCTCTGGAAAGACGTTGCGTTGATAATAAAAAAATTAATGCTCGGAATAGCAATGAAAAATACGACATAAAAGAGGAAGAATAAACGATCGAAAATTGCATTATTGGACACTTTTACTTTATATATATATATATATATATGTGTGTGTGTGTGTGCGTGCGTATAATATAATATGTACATTCAACGGCTTTCCAAAGATATTGACGCGCCAAGAGGTAATCCTGGAAAAACATATATTTTATATATATATACCTTTTTTTTTTTTTGTTTAATATTATAACATATAAAATTATATGTAAATATATAATTTTATATAACGCCATATATATATATATATATATATTTGTTTTACTTTTTCCAGGCATAGAGGTCCAAGTACGTATACAATATAATTGTTTATAACGATTATTATTACATGAGAAGATATCTTTGTTTGTTTACTTATTTGTTTAATCCTTCATTAATTATCATTGTTTTATTTATTTTTTTTTTTTTTTATTTCTCCTTAGTTGTTAGGTGCGCGCATATACGTAATTCGATTTTTTTTTTTTTTTTATTTTTATTTTTTTTTATTTGTTTGCATGTACGTGTGAGTGAGTGTTTTTATGTATGCGTGCACGTTTAAGGAAAGTAAATAACTCAGTCGATATACGTATACATGTAACATAGCGTTCATCGAGTTTTGTATAACTCGAGACATATTTACGGATATTATATACGTAATCGCCGTCATCTCGTCTCTTTCGTTCTTTGCAATAACTTTTTCATTAGTTATATTTATATTAAATATCGATCACCTGCAGCCGTTGACTAAAATGTAAAAAGTTTTGGTGCGCGCGTACTAAATTAATTGTTACTTGTATTATTTATTCTTTTTTTTTTTTTTGTCTTTCTTTCTTTCTTTCTTTCTTTCTTTCTACGTACTTATAAAATGCAAAGTTTGTTATTCCTTTAATTAGTCAGTTACAATGGCACTAAATGAGTTACTTTCCTGTTCACCTTATTATTTTTATTTTCTGCGTGTACTTGCTTATTTCATTTTTTTTTGTTTTGTTTTTTATTTATTTATTTATTTTTTTTTTCTTATAACTTTTACTTATACGATCGCCTCGTTTCTAAAATCCACTAAGGATTTTTTTTTTTTTTTTTTTTTTTTGTTTTGTTTATGCACGGCTACATTGTTACATATGCTTATGCTTTGTTTTATTTATTTTTTTTTTTTTTTTTTTTTTTTTTTTTTGTTATATTATCATCTGCTACGGAATCGTATTCATGCGCATATTACAGATTTTTACGAGTACGTTGGCATACGTTGCGGACATTTACATGCGCGCTTTGGGTTTGGTGAATAAAGAAGGGCTTTGAATACTTGAAAAAAAAAAAAACTTAACTTTATAAACAACATCAAACTGCAAAGTAGAAATTGCGAACGATTTACAAAAAAAAAGAAAAAAAAAGAAAAAAAAAGAAAAAAAAAAAAAAGACGAAGTGTCGAAAAATAATATTTCGCGATATGAGAAAACGCGCAAAAGCACTCGTAAATATTCCGTTACGTATAATATTTTCGTGTGTTTTGTCTGCCTGTCGTGGTAAATTCTCGCATCCATTAGCTCGGGACAAAGTCGACGGTACAAAGCGTCGGAGTCAACGTGAAATAAAAAATATCAGCTTTTTTTTTTCTGTATGTTTTTTGTTGATTTGTTTTTTTTCTTGTTTTTTTTTTTTTTTTTTTTTTTTTTTGGTTTTATTTTGTTTTTATTTTGTTTTTCGCGATTATTCATTTAAAATTTCGCTCGCATTTTACAAAAGGACGATATTCTTACGGTACATGTGTATATCCTTATTTGTATATATATAAATCAATGGTTGAATTCTTATAACGACGCGCTATAATTACATTATCTCTTATAGGTACACATGCCGACGGTTATAAAATCTTCGTTTCGCAAAATTTTATCCATCGAACGGTTTTTCAAACGAGCGAAAATTTCCGGAATAAAAGGCAAGTTTGCAAAATTGAAATTTAACGAGCGTTTGTAAAATTTTTCTTTTTTTTTTTCTTTTTTTTTGTATCGCAATTCACATATCAATTGATTTAACGTAATTTCGCAGTTGCCGTTTTTAAAATTCATTTGTCGATAATTAAAGTCACGGTGAAAAATTTTTGCTCGTTTGGAGGTGAAGACATTTCACAGGATATGTCTATTGAAAATGTTATCTCTTCTTCTTTCTTAATAATTATCACTGGAGAGGAATTCTAATTTTTATCCTCGTAAAAAGACAATTTTTTAAAAAAATTTTCGTACTTGTTAAGCGTCCTTTGTATTTGAAAATTTATTTCGGGTTATCTAAAAAATTTCATACCGTAATTTGTTGATTGGTATTGACAAAAAGTTTATTTTTTCTTTTATTTTTTTCTAAGAAGTCAATCGAATATTAATCATTGAGAAATAAAAATAATAAAATCTCAATAAATTAAACGACGATTTTCTTAGCACGATAATAAAATTTTAATTTATTCGCTATTTTAATCGCATGATTTACGATTATACGAATTTTTTTTTCTTATTTTATTTTATTTTATTTATTTATTTATTTATTCATTTATTTTTTTCGTTTAAAGCTATCGATTCAAGCAACAATATATCGTTTTGTTAAAAAAATAAATAATCTTTCAATATAACATCAAGACGTATCATTAAACAGATAAAATTATATAAATAAAATTTGTTTTCATACCCAATAGAAGATTAAAATTCATCGTTACTAAATATAAGCTCTTTATTTATTTAGACGGTGACAACATTTGTGGCTAGTAGTACATTGACATATTTTTTTAGTTTTAATCTAAGATCGTATTACAGCGTGAGTTAATAATAATTATCTTTATCATCTGTGCAATATCAGCGATTTACCGGGTTTTACGTTTCGAGGATTGGAAACTAAATTTAAAAACGCATCTTCGTGTTAATTTTTTTTTTTTCCTTTGCAAAAAGATGGTCCGTTTCAGTACAAATGCATCGTTACAATTTTTTATATTTTTCAACAAGTTTGTTTTTTTTTTTTTTTTTTTTTTTAAACTACGTCTGCTTTTACTCGTATCTCTCGGCTAATTTTTTTTTTTTTTTTTTTTTATTTCGTCAAAATTGTTTTATTTTATTCGACAAAGTCACTGAGAAAAATTGTTTATACGTCGTAAAAAATTCCACGCTTCGTTTCCTTTTTCTTTTCTTTACATTTCGTTGATCGTTTTTAAAGCATCGGTTTAATTAATAAAATTATTAAAATAATTTAAACACAATAATGCGAAAATTTTCGTTCAAAGCTATATGGTATAAAAGTTTTTATCGTTTACGAATGACTAAAGGTTGTTGTATATACGAGTATAACGAAGAAAAAAGAAAAAAGAAAAAAGAAAAAAGAAAAATGTCATGGAACCTTTTTATCTTAATCATAAAAATTCTTTTTCTCAACGACAGACAAGACACAATCGTGTTTTTGTTAAATCTCGAGTGTCGCGCGAGGTTTTTCACTCAACGTTCCGAGCTATTTTTCAAGCACTTTTTTTTTTTTTTTTTTTCGTTTTTTTTTTTTTTTTTTGGAGGGAGGAAATAAGAGCATTGTTAAAAATTGGTTTTACGTATACGGAGGTTGTATTTTTACTATATATATATATATATATATATATATATATATATATATATATATATATATATATATATATATATATATATATATATATATATATATATATATATATATAGTTTTTTTTTTCTTCACTCAAACCGGCTAATTAAATAATTTTCTACCAAAGAAAAAAAAAAAAAAGAACCACGAGAAAGAAAAGGTAAATTTTCGTTTGAAGATGAAAGAAAATTCTAAAAAATACGCTTGATTTGTGTATAATAAAAAGCCTTTTTAATTCATAAAGAATCTTAATTAACAATATAACTTTGAGCTTGATTTTTTTTTTTTTTTTTTCTACAATATATCATAGGAAAGAAAAAAAAAAGAGAGGTGTGTATATGTATAATATATATGTACGCGTAATGATTTAGATTTACACAACGACGAAAGGCAGCGGAGAAAGTAAAGAAACAAGTATAAGTCGATGATATACATAATCGAAAAGAATAAAAGAAACAAAAGAAAAAAAAAAGAAAAAAAAAAACAATCGAAAAGCGCGATTTTTCACTGGCACGCAAGTTACTTTATCCTTCTTCTTTTTCTCTTTGTTAATATCTTTGTAAACCTAGATATACAATCATAGTTTGTGTACGTTTGTGTGTGTATCCACATTTTTTTTATTCCCTTGTCATATTAAAAATATATATATATATATATATATATATATATAGGTACATTAAACTTGAGTGTTTTTTATGATCGTGTATGTACATGCCATATATATATAACGTTATTACATTCAACAAATTTGTGTCCTACCATTAATTTTATTTTTTTTTTTTTTTTTTTTTTTTTATCATTATTTCTTTTATATATTCTTAATTCACCTCCGATTAATGTTATAAATTACACAACACTGCATCGTAGTATTTTTCGCGGCTAACGAAAATACATTGTACGTCGAGTTGACTATTTTTCTTTGTGTGTGTTTGCGTGTACGTTTCATTATGTATACGACAACAATACCTCGTCATCCCTTGTGCAAAGTTTTACTGGTTATTTGTTTATTTACTTTTTCTTACTTTTTTTTTTTTTTTTTTTTTTTTTTTTATTCTTTTTATTTTTATATTTGTCTGTTCTAGAGTTTAAAAAACGGCACCTTAGCTTTCGCTTTTATTTTATTTCCTTCGGTTCTTATCGCGCAATTGTCAAATCGCAGTTTTTATTATACATTATATATTTCTAAACGTTACGGTCCGGTACAGATTATATCGTAAGAACGGAGGGAAAACAAAATTCATTGCTTATTTACTTTTCTTACTTTTCTTTTCCTTTTTTTTTTTTTTTTTTTTTTTTTTACGTACAACGTTACAATAAAGATCAAACGACATATTGGTATATATATATATATATATATGTATAACAAAGCAATATAAATCTCACTGATAATTGGGTACTTTCGTTTGTTTTCGCCGAAGAAGAATTTTTTCCTCACTCCAATATAACGACCAATATAGAATTTTAATGAGCTATAACCTCTATAAATTTCAAAATAAACTCTACATTTACAAGAAAAAAAAAAAAAAAAAAAAAAAAAAAAAAAAAAAAAAAAAAAAAAAAACAATCGATCTAAGAGAAAATACCCAATTTTTAAAATTTATTTTTCGGAGGACACAAGTTATAATAATATTAATAATATTAATGATAACACCCTGATTTTTCGTATCATCGCAAATCCGCGCAAATAGACTCCGTAAGATTTCAAGCAACAATTTTTAAAAGTTTTACAGATAACTATACATTGGGAACAAATGCAAATTCAAGTCCATCTCTATATACGACGAAGAGAAAACACGGATATTCTCTCTTATCTCCCATTTTCCCTTTACTCTATACAATATACACTAGCAGAACGCACACAATTCGAATCACAATGTAAATCGTGTGTGTTTGGCTGTGTTTGTATGTTTGTATGTATGTATATGTGCGCGTGTGTGTGTGTGTGTGTGTGTAGAGATGTATTTCTGTGCAAGTAACGTGTACTGTTTGTGTGCAGCACCGGAGACGGACAAAATAATGCGATTGCATCTCGCCCGAATTCTTTTTTGAAATTCGATAAAGCTCTTTCTTCAATTGTTATAGCCAGACTGACGATATATCGTCCGTGTGTTGAAAAATACGAAAAAAACACTTTAAAAGATTTTAAAATTTTCTTTATTAAATAACATTCTTATTTATTTATTTTTTCTTTCTTTTTCAACTCGATATATAATAATAATTAATAATAATAATAATAATAATAATAATCGCGTTTTACAGGTTTTTCTCATTTAAATTACAATTTTTATTAAAAAAAAAAAAAAAAAAAAAAAAAAGTCATTCTTTTAAAAACAAGACTCGATTTCGTATGACTAAAAAAACGCATATAATTGTCGGTAAATAACAACTCGATAATTTAATTTTTATTAGCAATGATTGATTAATTTTTAATTTAACGATGGCAGCTTTGTCCGGCTCCGCTGAACCCTACGTCTTTTTTTTTTTTTTTTTTTTCTTTTTTTTTTTTTTCTTTAGACTTTCTAGAGTAAACATCGAGTGGTCCATTTATCCTGATCGACATATTTTTACACTTTTTATTTTATAATTAATCACACTGGTTTGGACAGAGAGTAAATTTTTTTTCTTTCCGCCGCATATTTTTTTGTTAGTTTCTTTGTTTTTATTATTCACTTACTTTTTGTACAAAAAAAAGATTAGGATCGAAATGTTTGTTTAGTCCTTTCATTAATTTTCACGCGTGTAGTCCCCACCTTTTTGTCGAGAACAAGGAATCGATAATATCCAGCGAGTGAAAATATTCACAATAAATTTTGTGTCGATAGGAAAATTTCGTACAACTAGAGGAGGCATATATTTCTCAATCTTCTTCCCTTTTTCTTTCAATACATTAAATATCATATCATCTTTATGAAAAATAACAACTTCTTTATACTTTTTTTTTAGTTTGATAAAAAGTGTGTTGGCTAAGAGATTGCACTTTGTGATCATCTTAAAAACTGGAGGTTATATAATAAACGTACATATATATTTATATCATATGCATAACGGCGAATATTCGTGTTGCTTTCTCTCTATATCAAACACACCGACAAAAAAGAAAAAGAAAAACGTATTTGCTTCGACGATAATCGCAGAGTCACGCGAAAACACAACGAAGGCGTGTATCTTTTTTTATTTTATTCATTCATTCGAATCATTGTTAGCTTTAGTCAATGTCTTATCGATATAAAAATTAATAAACAAATATGAGATTGCATAAATTTCTTTTTCATGTATTTTCGCGTGATTCTAACGTAGGATTTAAAAGATAATAAAAAAAAAAAAAAAAATAATAATATAAATGAAAGAAGTCAACGTCTTCGGAGATGCCTATATAATATGTATTTGTCTTACGCATATTTACTCGGCTGTTTCTCATCAAAAAAATTTTTCTCTCTCTCTCTCTCTCTCTCCATCACTTTCGTACACACTTTCGTACACACTTAAACGATAGTTTAAATGACAGGAGGGCCACAAATGGTGCCAGGCACTATTTATTTAAAATACCTGTGTACTCCATTAAGATTATACAGTTAAATTACATTTATGTACTCGTTTTACTTTTATCAATTTTTTTTTGTCATTTTTTCATTTTTTTTTTTTTTTTTTTTTTTTTTTTTTTGTCATTTATTATATTTATTCTTTGCAATTAAATAGCTTTTATTCATTCATCGATTAATAATTCACACGAGAGCAATTCTCACGAGGATATGTCTTCCGAGATAACGATAAGGATTATTAAGGCATAGAATTCAAGGCTCCAGAGAGAATCTCGGCACGTTAAACGCGTCCCGTTATTTTATTAAATATATATATGTATATATTTTTTTAATCTATATTTGTTTACAAAGACTTCGCGCGCGCTTCTTTTTTCTTATATCTTCCCTCCCTATTTTTTTTTCTATCCCAGTCAAAATATGGTTCACATATTCATCTCGACCACACTCGCGTTTTTTTTTTTTTTTTTTTTTTTTTTTTCCATTCGTTGCACGTTATACACGATACAGATGCAAATATACAATTTTTTTCATTTTTTTTTGTTACGTATAAATATATATTATATATAATATGCAACGCTAAATTTAATTACCATCGCGTTGCGATACACGAAATATTAAATATCGCGTGTAGAAAAAAAATAAAAAATAAATAAACGTGTTTAGTGGTCGAGTCGTTTGCCAAAAAGAAAAGAAAAGAAAAGAAAAAAAAAAAAAAAAAAAAAAAAAGAAACTGGTATCGCAGATATTTAAAGAGTAGTTTCTAAACATTTAGACAACGTTATGTTCTCCCTCTTAACGATTACACAATCCTTCGACGGTAAAATTATTCGCGATGCGAGTTTGCATGAAAAAATTTACGCGGTATATATACAAACTTGAAAATTTTGTTACAATTCTTATGTTCTTTTTTTTTTTTAATGCGAGAATCGCTCGATTTTTTAGAAAAATTTTCGTTTTTCATTTTTTTTTTTTTAAATATATATATATATAATAGTATAGTAGCCAATGAGCGGAAAAATCGTTCATTTTTTCGCGTTCGCAATTTTCACAAACATCTAGAAATCGACACATACTTGTGAGACAAGCCCTCGTCAAATGTTCAATTTTATCTTTAATTTAGGCATTAAAAGGATTTCCATATAATCTTTGTATGGGTTCGTTTACTTTATTAATTTTTTCATCGTTCATCATCTTTAATATCAAATGTGCAAAATACTTGTGAAAAATGTATGCAGTCGGACCTTTACAAGTTTATAATGCGAATCAAATCACAATCGATCAATTACACAAACATTGCATCATTCATGTGATGCAAAACTGCACTTTTTTCCTTTTCTAATGTTTCTTTAATAAACGGGCAACGTGAGGAGTTTGACTGCACAATATAGTCATATAGATCTATTTTTTTTTTTTTTTTTTTTTTTTTTCTCTTTTAATATATGAGGTTGTGTGTGTGTAAATTTGTTCATTAAAACAATGCTATACATCATATGCCTAACTATCTACCTAATAGTATTTCTTTCTTTATAATATATATATTTATATATAATATATTAATTTCGAATCTTGTTCTCATAATATGAATAATTTGAGTACAGTGGCCGACTTTCACGCATTTATCAGCAGGCATAGACCGTTAATGTAACTCACTAAAATTAAAAAAAAAAAAAAAAAAAAAAAAAAGATTTTTATCATCGTCATCATTATTATCGTACACGTATGTGAGATCCTCGTCATTGCGAAGCGACAAAGTTTTTAAAATTAAAAACGTAAACATAAAATCAATGTAGATTTCTCTTTATCAATTTAAAAAAAAAAAAAAAAAAAAAGAAAGAAGAAAAAGAAAGATTAATTAAAAGAATAATAATATAAATCATATGTTATATAATGATTGTTAATTAAAGAGAAAGAATAAAAAGACACGACTTAAATGACTAGATCGAGTACGCACAAATGTTGATGTCCGTTCGAATGGCAAATAAAAATTACATAATAATAAAAAGGTAAGAAAAAAAAAAAAAATAAAAGAGGTGTGTCGATTGTGTCTGCATGTGTGCGTGTATATGCGTGGGTGTATGTATGTATATGTATACACGTGTGGTTGATATTAACGGATTATGCTGCTCTTAGACCACCATACCAAGTACAACAAACACAACAATCGCGCGGTAAGTGCGTGCATATCCGATTTAATCGTTTCTTTTCATCGTAAAACTGTACGAAAAGAAATCAATTTCTCCTTCTAAACACAATATTTTTTTTTTTTTTTTTTCTTCTATTTGTGCATTGTCCCTTATAACACTTCTTTTAAAGCCATTCATTCTTTCGCTCTTGTACGATGGGGTCGATACAATATTTAGTAAAATTCTCGTATTCCCCTTTCGTTCGTGTTATAATTTTTATCATCGCCATCGTCATTGCACTCGGAGTGATCGTAGGGGTCACGGAGTTTGCCGAAATTACCTTTACGAACTCTCGTGACTTATATACAAACAACACCTCTTATTTATATACATGAAAATATATATATAATATATTCATCGTATATATATATATATAATATTTATATATTATATATATTTATATAAAGTTTCAACATTATGGCACCACATTTTTTTTTTTATCATCATCATGATCATGATCATCATCATCATCATCAGCATCAAGTAAACGTCGTATTCTACGTTAATTCCTTCCGTGACTCTTTTCTCGAAAATATATAACAGATTAATATCTTCCTCTGTTTCAGTTGTCACCACTGTCGCTTACAGTGAGAAAATACGATTAAAAAGCGGTCGAGAGAAGGAGAGAAGAAGCAGCCGAGGCGACAAAAGTAAAATCGAAGAAAGAAGGAAAGCGCTCGGCTCTCTTTCTCCCATTCTCTCCCCCCCCTCTCTCTCTCACTCTTTATCTCTCCTTCTTTTCCGTTCCTACTTCAATCTTCACTCGAAGAAGCTTCATTCTTTCACCTTCTTTCTTTAACAAAAAAAAAAAATGGCCGTGTGCGCGCGACGAGTGCGTCTCGAAGAGGTTGCGTACATGCGTATGAATAACGTGTATTTTCTTTTAATCTATCTCACGTTCGATTTAGATATAACACGCGAGCTCGCGTCGTCGTCGTCGTTGAAGCATCGTCGTCGTCATCCTCTCCAAGGAGTAATGGACGAACGCCGACTCTGGACAGCTGTCGCCGCCATTTGGTTGGCCGCCGTTCGTAATTGGCGACGTGGCTGGCATTGAGGGTGCATATCTACAAATCAAAGAAAAAAAAACAAAAAAAATAAATATATAATAAATAAATAAATAAATAAATAAATAAATAAAAAATAAAAATTATCGTTAAAACTTGTTCTTTTTAAAAGTAACGATGTTTTATTTTAATCTCGAACATGTGCGTAATTCGATATACTTTATCGTTAAAAATATTAACTTAAAAAATTTGAAATCGACGTATTTTAATTATAAAAATAATAATTTTATTTAAAATTAATAAACTATTAAAATAATTTGAATAATAATAAAATATTCAGTACCATTAGGTCGCCCAGCCCTCGGTGATCCTCGAGCGCTTCATGAGCGGTCCGTTCTCGTAGTCGCTGCCGCTGCCCGGATTGCCGGCATTACCGGGTCCGTGGCTCGTCCTTAGATCGCCGACGACGACTCCGGCACCGCCGGCTCCGGGCGCCTGGGGCCCCGGCGACGGCAAATTCGTCGGGGTGATGCTACCCGAGTGCGAGGGCGGGGGATTGCTGCCGGGCCTGCTGACCGAGACGAGATTCAGCGTCTGGGGTCCGCCGGCGTGTTGTTGTTGCTGCTGCTGCTGCTGCTGGGATACGTGATGGGGCGGAGGCGGCGGCTGAGGACCGCCCGACGACGAGGACGGCCCGCCCACGTTCAGGCTCGTGTGACCTGCGATAAAATCGATCATCGACGAGTTAGCTACAGTTTAGCGTAGGCGAACGCCGGATCGCCGTTTGTCGAGAACTTTTGCAAGAATATTTTAATATAAATTTATAAATTTATTTTACGATCGACGAAACAAATTTAAAATAAACGCAAACCTTTGCTCTTGTTAATTCAATAATAATAATAATAATAATAATAATAATAATAATAATAATAATAATAAAAAGAAAATAAAGTAGGTATACTCACCAGGATGATGTAAACTAGATGAATTACCGGGGCCGCTGATGGATCCATTGGAGCCGGCACCGCCCCCGTGAGGATCTCGCGGCGGACTTATCGGCTCGCTTTTTATTTTCACGGGTACCGGCGACGTCGACGGTGGTGGCGTACTGCTCGACACCGCCAGGTGAGGAAGACTGCTGGAAATTCAATTCGTCGTTTTTTTTTTCGTTATTATTTTTCGATTTCTCGTTTGCCGACAGATATTTTTATTCTTTTACTCCTTTTTTTTTTTTTTTTCAATTCGTTGTAATTATAATTGTTTTGAAAGTCATACGTATGTTTGAAAGTAAAACTATTGGCGGGTATTTAAAAAAATTTTTATTCAAGTACTTACGTGTTTTTGGTTATACATTTATTAAAAACGCTTAAAACATTAGTCAAGATGAAATAAAAGGCTCTATAAAATAATTTATGATATTTTGAATGCCGACTGGACAGCTCTTCAAATTTTTATCAAAGTTAATTAATAAAATTTTAACATTTAATTAACAATACAGCATTGGTTAATAATTCAAGCAATATTAATATAAGCCATTTGTTAATTTATCACCGAATTAAAGATACCGATAACCATAAAATTTGCGTTGTGATACATACTAGTACATCTTAAAATAATAAGGTGCGAGTTAATTAATATAAAAGCAGGTGATGCAATGAGGAGGTTAGATTTTGTTATAGAAAAAAACTATAAGCAGTCCAGTAAATAAAAATGTGGATCTTGGGATTGAATACAAAAAAAAAAAAAAAAGAAAAATACTTTTAATTTATCGGAATAATTTTATTATAATTACTTCTTGTTCAAGTACATGATAAATTTAATCGAATAATTAATGCAAAACAAATACGAAATAAAAAAATAATACTCAATCTTTTACATGCAAAATCTTGTGTAAAAATTAACAATATCTTATTAACAATATTAATTTTCAACTGATTATTGCAAAGTACACATAGTCGTACATTATTCGTCATCTAAAAAAAAATATCTACGGATAAATACAGAGAACGAAAGATAGAGAGAGAGAGAGAGAGAGAGAGAGAGAGAAAAAAAATACATCTCAAAAGCGTCAAAACGGAAAGTAGTAGGGGGAGAAAACAAAATCTGGCATGCACAGATTTTCACGAAAAAAAAAAAAAATAAATAAATGAATAAATAAATAAATAAATAAAAAAAAATAGAACGAACGACAACAAAGTAAAGAGAGAGAGAGAGAGAGAGAGAGAGAAAGAAAAAGCACAAACTGGACGCATAGTTTTTTCCTAATAACAATAATTAATGCGTTGAATGAGAATTACCTTATACTGGACATGGTGGCTGCCGAATACATTGACAAGTCATCAACGTACCTCTGATGAGACCAGGCGAGACTGCTGAGATCCGTCGAGTAGTCCGTCGGTCCGAAGCCGGTGTAGCTCGCCGGTACCGAGGGCGTCTGCAGCGCCACGACCGGTGTGTTCAGTGTCGTTTGTGCGTGTCCGCTCTGTATACACATACGCGCATCATACATGTGTACCGTAAATTGACCGATAATTTTTTCCTCTCCTTTTGCCTTTGCCCTTTTTCCTTTCAATTGCGTTTTATTACTCTCCCTTACGTTTATATCTTTGTTCAATCGGATACTTTTTTCTATTTTCATGATGTTGAAATAACCGTTTGACGAGCTTACTTTGATTGCCCGCTGATTTTATTTTTTGCTTATCAAATTTTTAATTAATTTACAAACGAATGTAAAATAAGGTATCGTTTTGATAATCTTTATTCAAAATTTTCTCGTTGACTTTGTCAATCATTCGAGAATTTAAATTCTGTATCGAGATGAGATTGGATTACCATCGATTACTTTATTGTATTATATATATATATATCGATGAAATTTAAATAAGATTGCGTCAATTTTAATTTATAAATATACCTAGAATACGGCGTTGCAATGAGAATGAAAAATTACGTGCGATTTTTCGTTTTAATTTAATAAAATTTTAATTTAACAACGTCACAGATATCGAAGCATAATCTAATTAATTTTTAATAAGAATATTTTAAATTCTGCTTTAAAAAAAAAAAAAAAAAAAAAAAAAAAAAAAAAAAAAAAAAAAAAAAAAAAAAAAAATACCTTTACCTTAACCGAGTAAACAACAAATAAAAAAAAACCAACAAAATTTAATTCGACAACTACGATCGTATTACTAATGAAAAAAAAAAAAAAAAAAATCTACAAAACCAACAAACTCTCCGACAAAATTTAAAATCTAAAATCTACTCAACAACGTGGGAGGGGTAAAGGCGAGGAGATGAAAAAAAAAAAAGAAGAATAAAGAGTATAGAGAGAGAGAGAGAGAAATAAACGCGATAATAAATACTCACGTCGTAGTTGGTATCCTCGGCCAAGGACTGGGCGAGCGGCGTGGGTATGACGACGCGGAGATTGCTCCGATGGGGATGGGGCGGAGGTGGCGGTTGAGGCGAGTGCCTCGAGGGGTTGCCCTTGGATACGGCGATACCCAAAGCCGGCGAAGGTCCCGGACTCGGCGAACCGCCCAACGGCGACGCAGACGGCGGATAACCGTTGCTCATCTCTAACATGCCTCCCGGCGGATATACTGTTTTTCGTTTTATCGATACGATTATTACGAGTTTTATTATACGAGTGCAATAGTTGCATCGATTGTTAATTTTCTTTGTTTTTGTTTTTTTTTGTTTTTTTGTTTTTTTGTTTTTTTTTGTTTTTTATTTCCTTACCTGAATCTGTTTCAGACGAGGACGGCCTCGGAGAGATGCTGGCGTGCGCCATTTGTGGACTAGATCCAAGCATTTGTTCCCCATAACTATTTACAGGCACGGTCACAGGTAGCGTGTAATTCGACTGTCCCATAGCCTGAATAATTTAAAAAATTTTTTTTAAATAATTAATTAAACGATGTTTTATCGTATCTTTGGCGATGATAAATATTTTCATTCGAACGAGCTTATTTATAGATAAAATGATTATTTTCGCATTAACGTACCGAGATTTAAAGCGTCTAGTTGTGACGGTCTAGAATAACCAAAATTAAGATTTTTCGATTTGGAAATTATCGCGTTGAAATTGAATTTAATCTATTGTCGAAACTTTACCGCTAAGAAATTATAATTTTATCCGTCAAAATTTTTCACAAGGATAATTGGGATCTAACGGCTAAAAAAAAAAGAAAAAAAAAGAAAATTTTGAAAATTTTCTTCTCCTTTTAGCGATCAAAAGAAAAAAAAAGACAAAAAAAAAAAGCCGCGAAAAATGTATACACATAGTATACATATACATACATATATATATATAAAAGGTAAAAAGTAGATGTAAGATAAAATTTACCCTCGAGCCATTGTGCTGATTCCTTATGAGCATCTGGAAGTCCTCGTCGATCTTGGCGTACTTGGCCTCGGTGCGGGGCGTAAGGTTGTACTCCTGGGGGTCGGGCTCAGGGCTCTCCGGCGACATGGCACCCTTATGCTCCTTCTTGTTGAGCGCCTGCAAGTGTCAGCAGACAGGTTCACGTGACCACACCGCCCGAGGGCACACAACCTTTCGCATATACGCTTCTAATCTACCAGCCGCCTATAGCACACTCGCGCGAAAACTTACGTGCAAACTTACATACGTCATAAATGTGTAAACGCGCTGTGTCGTTGTAGAGTCGACATTACGTGCTTTTTCTACTTTTTTTTTCTTAATTTTTTTTTTTTTCTTTTTTTTTTTTTTTTTTTTTTTTGGAAAAAAGATTTTGGAGTCAAGGTTTGGGCGCGTGAAAGAGAGGTAACAACGAGACTATGTGTAAATTTGAGCAACGTTGAAAAAAATTGTCGATTTCGATATAAAAATGATAAATTCTTCTTTATCTATGTGAGCATAAAACGAAAGAGAAAAATTTTTTTCGTTTGCACGTTTAATTTATCCGAACGACACGACGCGATTCACATAATTTTCTTAATCTTTCATTCTTTTTTTTCGCTCCATTCTATTTATCTCTCAGCACTTTTCACTCGCTTCACGCTATCGCTTTTATAGCATTATATTTTACAAACGTGAAAAAACGAAATAAAAAAAAAAAATAAATAAAAAAAATAAATAAATAAATAAATAGATAAAAAGAAATAAAATAAAATAAAAATAATAATAGTAATAATAATAATAATAATAATAATAATAAAAAATCGGTTAAAATATCAGACAGGTCCACTCACCTCGATGATGTTTTTGTTGGTAAGCGACTCATGGGGTTCGTTGTACTCGGTGTACTTGAGAAGAACCTTGTCCATGTCGGTGCTCGCGTACTGGTAAAGCTTATTGCTCGAGCTGAAGATAATCAGGGCAATCTCGCAGTCGCACAGGACGGACAACTCGTACGCCTTCTTCATCACTCCGAATTTTCGCTTGTTGAACGTCACCTGCGTAATTTAACCACGATATTTTATAATTATTTTGATTATTTTTACATTCGTTAAGATCGCGTTAATAAGCCAAAGCTCGTTATTTCTGTCTTATGAAAAGCATTATATTATCAAACGTTTGTTTAAACGATTTCGTTGATGATAAAACGGGTCAAGCGAAACGTTTAAAATTTATATTAATATTTCAAAGCACGACGAGTCGTTTGCACAAAATTATAACGACGGCAAAAACATAAGCGAAAATAAAAAAAAAATAAATAATAATAATAAAATGTTTACCTGACGGTTCCGTTCGTCTGTGATACGCGAGATTTGTATCTTTTTCCGACCCATTTTTGCGTCAGTTTTTGGACTAAAAACTGCTCTGTCAAATCTCTGGATGGAATGTTAATAACTCTGCAACAAAATGAAAAAAGGATGCGTTTAATAAAATTGACGATATAAATAATGAATAAAATTTTTATATATATATATATATATATATATATACATGTGTGTGTGTGTGTGTGTGTGTGTATATATATATCGATTAGATTATGGACCAGCACTCGAATGGAAACCTAATTATACCACGTGAATGAATAAATTATCTCTATAATTGTTCATTTGAGCCTTGTAAAGCTGATTTTGTTTTAAATTTATACCGCTCTAATGCATCGTTATCGCTTGCTCTATTTAACATAGGTCCAATACCGCGAGATGATTTACCCCATTCGTCGTTAAATTACGTACGTGTAAGATATTATCCAATCTCATACATGTCGTCGATAGATTGAAAATACAAAAAATCAAGCGTAAAATAAAATAAATTATAATAAAGAAAAAAAAAAATATATATATAAATAAATAAATAAATAATAAAAAAATATATCGCTATATGCGTTCGGTAAATTTTCGTTTTGTTACGTGCGATTACGTAAACGTTTACTTCCGAAAAATTTCGCGCGTAAATTTTTAGTCGTGGGATTTGAAAAAAAAAAAAAAAAAAAATTTTTTTTTTTTTCGGGACTATACGTTTATCAAAGCTATTGGAAGCAACGTTATTCTCTTCCTCTCTCTTTATCTCTCTCTTTTCCTTGCTATTAAGTTTTTACGTGCTCGAAATCGAATCGGCGAGGATGAAATCCTCGGCTGGTGTACAAGTACACCCTCGTGCGTATGTATATAAGGGCAGTAAATCGTCGCGTCGTACGTACAAAATCGCCCTCGCTCGCAAGTTTTACCGTTGATGAGAGACATACGAGCGACGTTAATTCATTTGGGAATTGGCGAATCCTATGTGTTTTGAAATTTTTTTCAATACCATACGTTATTCGATACGATTACGTATAGGTATAAATTATTATTATTATTGTGCTTTTTTTTTTTTCCTTTTTTTTTTTAAATAGCGTTATTATACCGGTTTTTAATAAGGATATAATAGCGTTAAGTATACGTAAATAAAAAATAAAATTTATAAATATTATATTTCATACATGTATACTTTCGAATAAATTTACACAAGTTATAAAAGAAAAAAAAAAAAAAAAAAAACAAAAAAAAAAAAAATAGAAGAAATTGCTTTATCGTTTGCGCGTTGTAATATTTATAAAAACGAAATGCAACTTTCGCAAGATTGAAAAAAAAAATTTGACAAACAAAAAAAAAGAAAAGGAAAGCGCAATAGATTGAAAAAATTTAACGCGCATCTCGGCAATCGCGTAGGTAAATCAATTTAAAAAAAAAAAAAGAAAAAAAAGAAAGGATACTTTGCCGATTAATTATAATAGCCCCTTTGCGTGTAAGCTCACTTATATAAGTATACATGCGAACTTTACAACTAACTTTACCATACCCCACACATATATTTATACATAAGTATGTAAATCGTAAAGTGCACGTACGCGTACACACACACACACACACACACACATAAACTCGCGACAAAACATTAGGCTTTTCTGGCTGACCTTCGGCGTTGTAGGCTATTCGACGCACGTCTCGTCGCGTGTGTAACCGATGCAACGAGATTTGAGCGGAATGAGATTTTAATATTGTTTTTTTTTTTTTTTTACTTTTTTTTTTTTACTTTTTTTTTTTTACTTTTTTTTTTTTCGTCTTGGAAGGAAAAGAACAAAGTACATAATTAATAAGTTTGAAAGTTTAGAGATATACGCGGATGAAAAATTCCGTTGAATGGAAATTTTTTAGAGGACCGGTATATTGCTACACCGAAATTCGTAGATGCGGCGATCTTTTAACGTATTATGTGTATAATGTTGTAAAATGTCTATGTTTCAAGTTTTTCAAACATAGATATTATACTTTGTAACGGTAATAAAACTTTAGGTTGAATAATAATTCATCGACGATTATATTCGTCGATTATTTAATAAAACGAATATCTAAAATAAAATTTAACACGATTTCAAAAAAAAAAAAAAATTAATGACATAAAATGTATAAAATGATTTGCTGGACGCATTCTCGAAGAGTAAAATTTAACAATCGGCGAATTAAATAAACTTTAATTTATTTCAAAGTTACGCAACTATCTCTTTCATTGTAAGTTAACGGAGTTTAATTTAGTTAAATTAAATCTCAAAAAAACGTAAACATTTCACACGCCAAGTCATTGATAAAAGTCAGCTAATTATTGCACACAATTTTAAATAGCTTAATACACAAAGGCGCATAACTTACACGCACCGATATATTATTACGTTATTATTCGACATTTCTTTTAAAATCTATTAATATCGATGCAGTCGATAACGCGAGATATTGCATCTGCGAGAGAGAATCGGCGAGAGTACGAAAAAATGTGAAAAATTAGTGACACTGAGTCGATTTAAAAGAGAGAGAGAAAAAATGAAGTATCCGTTTGATGACTCACGTTGCCCTCTTGACTTGATAATGAGATCTTTTAAAGAATTTAGCAATGACCCGCAGGCAATCGAAATTTTAAAGAGTATTGAATAAATGTATTTATTATGTGTATGCATGTATTGTTTCTATATAAAAAAAAAAAAAAAAAAAAAATAAATAAATAAATAAATAAATAAATAAATAAATAATAGAAATCAAAAAAATTTGTTTGATGAACGTTTTGAGATATTTGTATAAAAAATTATAAAAAGATACTTATTAATACGCCTCGACTTTCTATAAATACTATAGATAATTTATGTTAATTTATGATTATTTTCTAGAATTAATATTTAATTGTGATTATATCTACATAATTAACTGTTATTCAATTATAAATTTACAATTATTTAAAATATGAATAGACGAGGTGATTTTATGAATGGATAATTTTAAAAATACTAAATACTTATGTACTGGCACTTTATTATTATTTATTTATTTATTTATTTATTCATTTATTTTCGTTAATTTACTTATCAAAATGCATCGTAAATATACACAGCGACATTGATTAGACGTATTTCATTCATTTTAAGACTGGAAACTTATTCACGAAAAAAGAAATTAAAAATATGTAATTTTTTTTTTTTTTTTTTTTTTTTTTTTTTTTTTTATTTGAAAAAGAAAAAAAAAGCGTTTTTTCAAAGAGAATATATAAGAAAAAAGAACTTAAAACAAAAAAAATTATCATTTCGAAAAAATGAAGAGAGAATTTCCATAGTCCGCGAGCTTGAATAACGAAACTGATGTATAAATCGAGCTTCGCGCAATTGAAGAAAACTCGCGAGCGATGCGCGGAATTTAACCGACGGTCCTTTCGATGCTGCACGCGGAGAGACTACTCGAAACTCCATACGAATGTGTAAACACACACACACACACACACTGACGTGTAGGATATACATTTTTAATAAAATCACGTACATACATGAGCGCTTGGATTTTAATCGATCTTAGCCGCGTCAACGTCGAAATAAACAAAAAGAGAATCGAAAGAATTCAATCGCGAGCATAATTTATTTACTTTTAACGAATGTCCTTACCGTTGCCTCCTACCCTTAAACGGGACATTGAAACGAAACGAAATTGAAACCCAATTGAAATAACGATGCGCTAATGTCGTACCTAAACACAAAAGCGCTCGACTGGCAATTGTACGTAACGCGCGCGATAAGTTTACGGTGGTGCAAGTTTCATGGTCAATCGCGCGATTAACGTCGCGCGAAACTTGAATGAAAAGGAGAGAAAAAAATTTATCGGCGACTGGTATCGAGGGGGTGTTTTTCTCACGGTTACGTAACGAAAGATCTCGCGTTCGTAATTTCCTAATATTTTTTTTCTATTCTTACTTTTTTTTATTTTAAATAAATTCGGTTTCTTTTCGGTTCGAAGGCGTGTAGCTCTCGTCGACATAGAATCGTCTCGTTGTTATCGTTAATTAATTAAATGGACGCGAATCGATGGCAAGAGCTCGTTGTTAGCGCCATTTCAACGAATGTAATTTTAAAACTTTTATTCATAAGGTATAATTATGAGCTGTTTGATTAAACATGCGATGCCGTACTCTCATTCTCTCTTTCTGTAATATATAGTTAATTCGAGCGATATAGTTATTTGGATGTAAATAATACAGAAGATCGTTAACGTTCTTTCTTTAATAATAATAAAAGAAAAAAAAAAAAAAAAAAAAAAAAAACTGAAAAAATTTTCACACAGCAAGTTTAAATTTTTTCAACGCTCGATATTAACGCAGCGATGAAATTAAAATATTTGAAATTAATATATTTTTTAAATTATTAATATTAAATCGAATTGTTATCGAGATTTTTTGATGATTTTCTTAAACGAGCTAACCCTAATATATATATCGAGCTCGGATGACAATGAGCTATTCAACTATTGAACTGTGTAATAATTAAAAAAAAAAAAAAAAAAAAAAAAAAAAAAAAAAAAAAAAAAAAAAAAAAGTTTAATTTCTAGCAAAGTAAAATTTTTCAAATTAATTCTGTATATATATAAAAAAATATTTTTTTTTAATAATAGATTAAATATTGCATTTCAATGGATTGATTAAAATAACGTAAATGAAAATTAGCTCCTACTTTATAGGAGCGAGTAGCGCTGTAATATTTCAAAAAAAAAAAAAAAATTTTCTCCATGTGAAAATAAATATTATTTATTATTATTGTTTTAATATACAAATGTTTAACATAATGAACATGTAACGCGTTAAATGACGTCAGAGGCATTTGTATGATAAGCTCGAAAAGACAAAAAAAAAAAAAAAAAAAAAAAAAAAATTTCATCTGCATCAATTAAAATGTTTTTTTCCGTTTTTTTTTTTTTTTTTTTTTTTTTTTTCGTTCAACTCTCGAGGAATTTCAATTATACGTTTATATAATCAAATTATCTCGTTAAAATATTACTTATTTAAATTTTTTTTTTTCTCTCTTCTATCTATCATGCTTAAATAATATTAGAAATTATTGTTGATCAATTAATTAATGAAATTCATGCATACGATAGAGAAAAATTTAACAGAAAAAAATGATTATAACGTCGGACAGTATAACTCACGAAGTACTTAAACTTCTTTATAGTAAACGCTATTACGTTATCTATGAAATTGTAGTAACGCAATAAAATTTATTAAAGTTAATCGAAAAATTTTATTTCTATTATCACAATGTATGAAAGCGATAATATACTACAATTTTTCTTGTACAATGTTTCTCGTCGGCGTATAAATTAAACAATAAAGTCAAGAACGAGTATTCAAACCGCGTTGCATCACAAAGCTTTAACGAAAGCTTAAAAAAAAAAAAAAAATCAAGTAAAGTCAAAAATGCAAATGGGCTCGATTGTTTAAATTTATGGTTACGTACACACGCGCGCGCGCACACACACACACACACACAAAAATGCACACGTAGTAGCGGTCGCCGTCGGTTTTTTCATTAACTTTCATCGCGAGCGCGCGAAGTCGTCAAAGTCATTGTACTTGCGAGAAAGAGATGCACGCGGCTCGACGAGATAATCCGTTCAAGTGTAACGGAGAAGACGAAAAAAAAAAGTAAAAAATAATAATACGCGGAACGCGAGGGTATAAAAATGATGCGTACGTCCGAGGAGATATATGAGTAACGAACGCGTTTAATCGGCTTCAATTGACTGTTGCCGAACAAAGTTTCTTCGGACTATAGAATTTTTCTCTCGCGGCTTTTTTCGACTGTGTGATTTTACTCATTTTTTTTTTTTTTTTATTCTCCATTTACATGTCGACTGCGGCACGATAATAACTTTTAGACATCGTGTACAAAGGCGCGATATGTAGTTTTGAAAATAATCATCGTATCGGATACAAAGTACGTATAAGCGTAAAATATATCGTATTCGTTAAATTTAAAAAAAAAAAAAAAAAAACTATAAAGCAATCAAAAGGGGAAAATAAAACCGTCGCTTTGATTGGATTTTTTTTTTTTCTTTTTTTTTTTTTTTTTTTTTTTTTTTTGTTCATTCGTAATTTACTTTGATATATAAACGGGCGCGCGCGTATCGGAAACGACAAAAATTGAAAAAGAGTTGTCGAAAGGTTCAATTTTCTTGATAGCCATGCAATATTTTACAGATTTCATATCCATATCTTTTACCATTTTTTTTTTTCTTCTTTTCTTCATTCGTACACTTTGTTTTTTTTCTTTCTCATTTTTTTATTTTTCGATTTATTTTCATTTAAAAGCTCGCGCGAAACCGCTGAAAATCATTTCCCGAACTAGTAATAAAATTCGCGTATTCATTTTATTTTAAATTAACGCGGTAAAGAAATAAAAAAACAAAATTATAAAAAAAAAAGAACAACAAACAAGGAAAACAAAAACGACGGAAGAAAATATCGCATAGAAAGGCAATTTGTCGAACGTATATATTTTTTTAATGATAGGTATATAATAGCTTCGCAAAAAGTAAATTAATTTATATTTGTACCATAAATATCGAAAAACATGATTTAGAGAGTTTCGATAGAACGAACGATGTATATATATATATATATATGATGAAAAATAAACCGACATTTGAATTTTTTTCATATTTTTATCATCTACTTCATTTTTTGTTTCTTTTCGTCTCTTTTCCATTTGCTTAACTAACGCGTTTAAATGAAAATTTTAGCGGCACGTATGTGTATATATTCGCATCCAACGATGTCTATTATTATTTCGGAGTCACTTTATTTTTGCGCTATAACGATACTTCCCTGTCTATTAATAATTAACCGAACACTTAAGCCGACGCTTGGTATTATGTATCATAATCTCAATCGCGCTTTCTTTTTTTTCATTTTTATTTTTATTTTTTTTTTTTTAATTTCGTTACTTTAGTTGGATCGAACGACGGAAAAAAAATTATTTCGAAGATTATTTAGTCATCGCAAGTGTGCGATTAATTTTTCACGCGTGTATCGTTACATTTTTTATTGTTTGAAAGAATTTACAACTTGTAAGTATAAACATTTCTTTTCATTTTTTTTTTTTTTTTTCTAATTTTAATTGACATATTCAAGGTGATAAATTGTAGATTTTATGTTTTATAACATTTTTTGCATTGTTGAAGTTTAATCTTTTATTATTTTTTTTTTTTTTTTTTTTTTTTTTTTATTTTTTTATTATTTACGACGACAAATGTAAGGAAGAAAAAAATTTTTTAAAACGGTAAAAATTTATAAGTATCTTTCGCTAACCACTTATCGCGTGGAAACTACTTTCGAAAAAAAGAAAAAGTTAAAAACTTTTGAATAATATAATGCTATATGTTTGCGAGTAAAAGAACAATAAGGTCTACGCACCTAAACATACATACGAGTACATGTATGTACAAACAATAACTCAAACATCAATATATAATACACGGGGTCGATCCTGAAGGTTTTTTAGAAAAAAAAAAATAAATAAATAAAAAAAAAAAAAAACAAAAAGAAAATGAATCGAACTTTGCCTCACGCGAAAATAAATTTATTTCCTCGCAACGAACAACAGCAAACCGCGCGAGCATTTATTCACATATATATTTATAAATATTTTTTCCAGTAATATCTAAGTATTCTTATATAAAAGAACAAAAAAAGAAGATAGTGCGTAGACACGAGTCTATGATGTGTACACACACACACACACACACACACACATACACACACACACGCGCGCGCGCGCGCAGTTCCACGATAGGATGTAGATATCGAACGACGTTATTACACGTAGAGAGAGAAAGAGATAGCGAGGAGGGGGAGTAAGACATCCAGAGCGAGGAGGAGTCAGCAACGAGAGAGAAAGTGAAGCTCGCAGCTGGTGGTATATAAGTTACTCGCGTAAGCGTATATAGGTACACCGCTCTCGATGCGCTGGATGCTAAAGACGCGCTGGAAAAAATGTGCGCTACACGTGCAGTTGTTCTTAAAGCCGCTTCCACGTCTCTTCTCCCATTCTCACATTCGAAGACTTTGTTGAACGTTGCAAGATTTAACGCTGCTGCGAGGACGCGTGTGATTTTCAAAAAGTTTTTTGACTTACGGTAAATGGTACATGTCGGTAATGATGTCTGAGTATAAGTGGAAGATTGTATGGATTACTTTTTTTTTCTTTTTTTTCTTTTTTTCTTTTTCTTTCTTGATGGATAATGATGTGTGAATCCGCAAGGTGCGATCGATGAATGACGTGCGAATTTTCGTTTAAAAGTTTGGAAAGAGGATTCTAAATAGACCCGTGAGATTTTCATGTATATAATTAAATGATGTTTGCAAATTCGAATAAAAGTGAAACAAATATTTGTCGTTGCAATAAAAAATAACTGTTGCACATTTTTAAAACTTGAAAACAAAATTAGAAACATTAAAATAGTAAAAAAAAAAAAAAAAAAAAAAAAACAAAGAATAAAGACAAAAATACTCTTTCTTCTTTTAAAGAAAGAAATCAGCGGCAATAAAGTAGGTACATTCTTGATAGATGAAGATAATAAGTCAATATAAAGAAGAATTTCTTATTTATGATCGTGCGAGAGACATTTTATTTCTATCGCGGCACTTCGTACCTTATGCTAATTATAAAATCTAACGTACTAAATTTGACTAGACTCTCTAACAATAGAAACAGCCGCCGCTGTAAGTAAATAACGCTATAGAATATATAGCGGCTATAGTATATACATTCTACCCCTCTCTCTCTCTCTCTCTCTCTCTCTCTAGCTTTATCATTTTCTTGTATCATACGCTTCTCAAAAACATTCACGTTATATGTTTTACTCCGACTTTCGCATGCGTTAACATTTACTTATTTATTTGTTATTTATTATTATTATTAATTTTTTTTTTTTTTTTTTAATCTTCCTCGCCGGGAGAAAAAAGTATCTCGAGCAACTACTACTTATATATGGTATATAGATGAATAAAAAAAAAGAGACATGTAGCTCTCGTCCGATCGAATTTGGTTTATTATACAAGAGAGAGAGAGAGAGAGAGAGAGAGAGAAAACGACGACGGGGGGGTCAGCGACCACCAGCGCGCACTGACCTATACACCTTACACCTTGATCGAATTCCCGATCGCCGCCGTTCTCTCTCTCTCTCTCTCTCTCTCTCTCTCTATCTCACTCTCTCGCAGTATCTCAACGTACGCGCGAAATGGGCGTCGTCGTGTGTGGAAAAAGATAGAGAAGGTGTGAGAAGAGAGGGTAAGGGAGAAGAAAAGGACAAAAAAGACAACAAAAGGCCATTCTCTCTCGAGCGTGTCGACCGACATTGTCTCTTTCTCTCTTTCTCTCTCTCTCTCTCTCTCTCTCTTTCTCTCTCTCTGTCCAGGAAAAGGAAGGAGGCCGCGTTATACGTAATACACGAGAAGAACTCGATCAACCACCCCGATGTCGTCTACGCGGAGAGTTCCGATGTTTATATACATATACATATATATATATATGTGTGTATATACTTTTTTTGTTTGTTTTGTTGAGATTTTAAATTGCAATTGTTCCTTTTAAAATGAAAACTCGTCCTTTTTAGTCTTTTGTTTTATAATAATTTGAATATAGGTAAAGCAATCGACTTAATGGAATTTGAAAAGAGAATCTTTTATTTATAAAAATTTGATTTATTCACGATAATTGGTATAACGTTAAACAAAAAACAAGAAAAAAAAAAAAAAAAAAAGAAAAATGCTTAGCAATTTATATAAAATAATTAACGACGTATTCAAACAAAATAGAAGAAGCGCGGTGATTAATTATCGAAATGAAAAAAAAAAGGATTTTTTTAAAGAGAAAACGACGTCCTTTAATTAGATATAGTCATACTAAATAAGCGCGAGATTTAATTATTGGAACTGTACTTAATGAGCGCTTAATGCGTTACATTGACGTCAACACATCGCTATATTGAATTAATGTAACGGATCGATAATCGACACCTACGCGAAATTTTTGTAATGCACTTGTCCCACGTGTATTTATAATAGAATATATCAAGGATATAACGACCGATTGATAGTTTCATCGATTAACTTCCGTATTTTTACACAAAAAAAAAAAAAAAAAAAAAAGGAAAGAGAAAAAGTTTTTCAAAGAAGCTTGTATATTGTACGTTGCATAAATAGTTTAAAAATTATTTAGTTCGACATCATCGTTGAGCTTAAAAAACGCAAAAGTTAATAATTTTTTTTTTTTTTTTTTTCATCTCAAAAAAATAACAGAAAATAACAAATTGTTCATACTGTGAGTAAATTTGGTGAAAAAAAGATAACGTAGAATAAAAAACAAAAATATACATATCGTCGGTAAAATATACGAAAGATAAGCGATTTCATTTATCGGTGGGAGAGGGAAAAATTTTTGTTCATCCGCCGATTGACTTCGCCCTGTTGCATTAGCGCCCTTCGCTCTTTTACCCCTCCCTATATATATATATATATACACACACACACTTACACCTAAACCCACATACACACGAATAGATACACTTTGAGCGTATAGATCAAAGTCGCCGACAGGTTCAACG
>OX465094.1:8126698-8131698 GCA_949987625.1 Chalcis sispes | reverse complement strand
TAAGGGAAAAATGAGAAAAAAAGAAAACAAAAGAAAAGAGAAAAAAAAAAAAATTGGTTTCGTTTTCGTTACGACGATGTTGAGATAAGGTATCTGCGGAGTTAATGAACAGCAACACGCGAATACACCTCCGCTATCGATATACATATAGATTTATTTACGCAGAACGACACTAGTGACAGGTTAAACGTTAAGCCTAAGGTACTTAAATAAAATCATATGTAAATGCGCCGAGAAAGAGAGAGAGAGAGAGAGAGAGAGAGAGAGAGAGAAAGAGACAAACATTGTTCGCAAGTGCGACTACATATTATATAAATGAAATCGCGAGAGCATGAATATATATATATATATATATCTATATGCATACATGTGCACGCCTATCAAAACTTTCAACAGGTCAACAAAAAACGCAACGTTGTCGCTTAATGAAACATAGTTTTCCCTCTCCTTCTTCTCTTTGCGCTTTGATAACTTATTCAAGTTAATATTTATGCAAACGTATACGTACACACGTATACTTTTCTTTCGAATATTGTGAAATAATTGTTTTTCCAACATTAGTCTCGAGGCTAAAAAATTTCGCGAGGGGAAAGTGGAGCGGTAAAGTAATTTCCATTTTGATCGTAAGTTTAGGAAAGTCAGGTTAAAAATTCATCTTTATCCTCTTATTCGTTTTTCTCTGGTTTTTTTTTTTTTTTTTTTTTTTTATTTTTTTTTACTTTACACATACAAGATTTATATCGAGCTATTTAGTATAAAGAAAGAAGGGAAAAAAAAATTTAAAAAAAATTTAAAAAAAAAAAAAAAAAAAGAAGAAGTAAAATTTAATCGACTCGATCGATTACCATAGCTACTACTCACCGATTCAAAACCGTTGCATATCAGCTGAGAGCACAAACTTCTCTCTTTCTCTCTCTTTTTCTTTCTTTCTTTCTCTTTCTCTCTATCTCTCTCTCTCTCAATCTCCCACCAACTTCGACTCTCAACGTCTCCAACGACGATATATATTCCTCGGCGTTTAAAAAATACTCGACATAAAGCTCGTCTTCGATAAGTACGACGACGAGTCGGCGACAATCTTCTTCTTAAGTCTTCACCTTCTCATATTTTCTTCGCTTAGTCCTTGCAACTCCCGGCGAGCGATCAAATCGCAAAGAGAATATATATATGTATATATATATATATATCTTTCGCGCGGCAAAAGTTCGCGCGCGCGCTAGCGCAAGTATAAAACGGGCGAAAGAAGAAGCGCGAGAAGCAACGGCTATCGATGATCGTCGAAGAAGAAGAAGAAGAAGAAGAAGAAGCGGAAGCTCACGTTCTTCGCCGGTTTCTACGTGCGCTCATGTATATATGTATATATATATGTATATATCGGCGCGCGAGCGCGACCTTCGCAGCTTCCTTCTCTCTCTTTCTTACTCTCTCTCTCTCTTACACACACACACACACACACCGCTTTGAGCGCGCAAGTGCGTGCGCTCGCTCGTTCCTTGGCACTTGGGAGACGCTTCTTTTTTCTTCTTCTTTTTTTTTTTTTTTCTTTATTTTCTTTTCGTATACTATACACACGCGAGTTGAAAGCGTAAAAGCAAGCGCATATGTATATGTATCCACGCGCTCGTATTTTACACTCGAGCTTTTTATTTTATTTTTCTTTTTATTATTATTATTGTTGTTATTTTGTGTCGTCTTTATCTAGTTATTATAGCGCGCGTGGACTTTTTGGTACAAGATATGTATATAGGAGAAAATATTATAATAAAAATTTTTTGCTGCCGATTTATTCCGATGTCTCTCGGCGAGAGAAAAGTGAAAAGTACACTTATTCTTTTAGTTTATTATTCAATCGTTGGTCACTTGTACGGCGCGCCGGCCTCGGTTTGTTTCTTTTATTACCGTTTATCTTCGCAAATGCACTTTTCCTTATAAGTATACAAGTAAATATGCGTATAAAAAAACGAAGCTTACACACATCGGACGATTTTTTCACAGACGATCGCTCGCGGCTGGTTATTATCCGATGGTTATTTACGTTGTGTATATTTGTCTATACATATGTGGCACTTATCACTTTTGGCTACAGTTGCTCTCCTTCTTCGCGAGACGAACGGTGGAGAAAAAAATGATATTCTTCCTTTCTTCGTTGCTGAAATTGACGTAAGGCAACGAAGCGTTGGTTTATCTTCTACTTTTCGTTTCTTATAACAATGTGGCAATAGCCTTTCCTTCAAAGCGGGAAATTTCAAAGATTATTTTCCCGGTCTCTCCTTCGTATACAGGCTCTCCGATAAATGTACTAGAAAAGAAGCCGACTAGAAAGATGATACACCGTACAGATGAGGTATCGATGTGTAACTATATACGTATCTACAATAAATATAAGCGTAAACGCGTGCGCGCGCGTCAGATTAAAAACGAAAAAGTAAATTAAAAATAAGGAGAGAGAGAGAGACAATCTTTGACTAGAGTTGATAAAAGTACGATTTTTGCCGATCGTGCGGGCGTGCGCTTGCGAGAGAGATTAACAGATATGTATGGAGAAACGGAGATACACATACACACACGAGCGCGACGATTGCACAGTCGAAGATCGGCGACGGCGGCGGCTCGCATACACACACGTCGCTCGGTCACTCGTGGTAATAACGAGCGAGACGTGGGGCGCGCGAGAGCGTCTCTCCTTCTTAAAATACACGCACTCACTGTTAAGCTCCGCGAGAACGAGGCGCAACTTTTCTTCGTCTTCTTTCGAGCCTCTCCTTCCTTCTCTTTCTCTTTCTCTCTCGCTCGCTCGCTCACTCGTTCGCCGTGTACCGCTACTGGGCGCGCGTGCGCGCGCGCGCCCGCTCTCTCTCTCTCACTTGGTGTAACGAAAGAAAGAGAGAGAGAGAGAGAGAGAGAGAGAAAGATTAGCCGACGTGTTGGTTGCTGGCTATAGGTCGCGTGTGTATATACCCGCGAGTATCCGCGAGTACACGCGCGCGCGCGCTCCCTCGCTCCCTCGCTCGCTCGCGGCTAATGACTAGAAGATAGGTAAACTTGCGCGTGCGCGCGCGCGCTTGCGAGTTGTATGTATCCGTCTGTGTATATATTTTATTTTCTTCTTTTTACAATTGATTATAAAATAAAAATTGATCGTCTTTCGATGTCGTTGGCGCACATACACACTTCGCGCTCACTTTTCGTACAAGAGAATGAGAGAAAGTATATATTACGAGCAATACCGGCGGGAACGATGGTTAACAAACGCCTGCGTGCGTACAAATTTATGTATATATATACATATATACATATATATATATATATATTTATATTATGTATATATATATATATATATATATATACCTATGTATATGCAAGCAAGCAACTCGCTCGCTCGCGACAGCCAGCGTTCGCGGTCTGGCTTGAAATAAAGATTTGAGGAAGCGCGTTGCTGCTGCTGCTGCTGCTGCTGCGACACACAACACTCTCTCTCACACACGCACACGCGCGCACACGACTATCCTCGTATACGTTCTCTCTCGTCTCTTTCTAGCTGCCGGGAACGTGCTTCCTCTTGCTCGTTCTCTCACTTTTCCTCACGGCCTATAGACTTTCGGTAAGAGCGAGTAAGGGAGAGAGAGAGAGAGAGCGAGAGAGAGAGAGAGAAAGAGATGGACACATACGTACGTATGGAAGAGAAAGAGAGAGGGAATAAAGAGAGCGACTCTCATTGGTCGATAACGCAACTGACGTCAGAACTCCGGAGCGCCTATCGTGGCTCGTTGCTTCTGCTGCTGCTGTTGCTGCTACTGCTCTGCTGCTGCTACTCTGGTGTATTATACCGTTCTTTCTTTTTCTCTCTCTTTCTCTTTCTCTCTCTCTCTCTTTCTCTCCGTCGGTCTCGGCATTGCTCCGAGATGTTAAACCGCGATCGTTGCAGACTTTATCGAGTCGAACTACTCGGGATGTCGACGATGACGATGATCGCGTATACTTGCGCCTTGATTTTATTCCTTTGATACTTTTTTACTTCAACGATTGTAATTTTTAGTTCAAATTTCAGAAATGTAAAGAAATAATATAAAGATTTAGCCGATAGACAAAGAAATAAGATTCCAGTACAATATTTGATGTATGTAAAAGTCGTATCAAGAGTGTCACCCACGATGTTGCTCTTCTTAACCCTTTTGATGCCGTTGAAAATTGAGATCTAGCATAGCGCGCGTTCTCGGAATTATTCCGGTAATACGATGATCATTGAATGACGTAATTTTTTTGCATCAAACTCTTTCTTATATATATGTATATATATATATATACGCTTTTGTCGCTTATTTATCATATTTTTCGTTTTATTTATCTATTTCGCTTCGATTATTGTTGAATGTTAACGTACGCTTTAAAGCTTAAGCGTTTATGAAACTTTTATATACGTACCGTTGATTTTTCCTTTTTATTATAATATTTCGATTGTTTAATTTTGATTAAAAATATAATTAAACTTATATATGAACAGACGGAATAAAGATTGTCACAAGTAAATTTAAGCGTGAATTAGATTCGTCCGAATCGAATAAACTGTACAAACTTCTTGAACAATTTGTTTTATATATATATATATATATATATATATATATATTTTTTTTTTCATCAAATACTTCGCTTTTAATTTTTAAATAAACTTTGAAACGTTTGCAAATTTTATCGTTAAATTTTTCGTCGAACGATGTTTCACTCTTCTCTATGTACTCGTCTAAACTTTTTTACTCTCGGTTTCACTTTCTCGGATCCTTCATTTTATTTACTCTCTTAGTCTCTCTCTCTCTCTCTCTCTCTATCTATCTATCTATCTACGTCTTCTTCGTTTTTTCTATCTCTTATTTTCTCGTTTACTCATTTCGCTCTTTCTCCCTTTCTCTTTCTTTTACTTACACTTCTTCGCTCTTCCTTGTGTTCTCTCTACGCTACTCTTTACCGCGTCGCACTCACTTTTGCTTTCGCTTTCCCGTTACATT
>OX465094.1:8066698-8121698 GCA_949987625.1 Chalcis sispes | reverse complement strand
CAGTTTCTCATGATTTATGTACGAAAGCGTTGAGAAACATATCCGCGCGAGCGTAAATTTCTTTCCATAAACTTGCTATAAATAAGAGAAAATACTTTATATAATTTTCTTCGTCTCTTCTTTTTCCACTTAATTAATATAATTTACTTTAATCTAAATAATTAACTTACAGAAATTGAAGCAATTTCTATTTACTTTTTAAAACGGAAGTGAGCTCAATTTTTTTCTTCTTTTACTCCTTTTTTTTCTTCTTATTTTAAGGATACAGTTAATGCAAACAAAATATTCTCGCTTCATTTTATAAACCGTGAGTACGGATTATCGAATCTTCAGATCATTAAGAATTCATCGCTCGGCTATTTTGAACTTACGGAGTGACGGAAGCTTTTAATCGATGCCGCTAAAAATTTATTTAAAATACTGAACCAGATATTAGTACTACCTAGTTGTAAAAATATTTAAATTAAAGGATTTGCGCGAAATAAACGTTAAAAGTTACTCGACTGTAAATAGTTGAATTGTACACGTATATAGCGAAATTTTTATAAAAATTTTACTCTCTTGCATAGACATATGTGTGTAAATAATGTTACGTTATTCGTTTGCATGACGGATAGTCAACAATAACGAAAGGCAGTCGAGGCGTAAAAAAAAAATTGGGATAGTTTAAAAGCTCGACGAGTCGAACGAAAGAAAAACAAGAAGAGAAGAGAAGAGAAACAAGGACGTGTGAAACAATAATTAATCGGCGCGTTGGATAAAGGTAACGAGAGAGAAACTTGCGTAAAAAGGTCGGCTTAATCCGCAAATAGTTACCTCGAGGGCGACGATTGTATGTGCCCGTGTGTATGTGTGTGCATCCACAGCGAGGATGAATACCGTGCGGTTCCTTCTCGAACCGATGCCGCAGAGCCCGACGACGATCGATCTCGAATTAATACGACTTCGACCTACTGTTCGGTATACCCTGTGCGGTTCATATAAGAGCTACGACTAGAGGGTGGGAGAGAGAGAGAGACAGAGAAAGAGAGAAAGAGAAAGCTCGAGAGTAGTTTGGGGTTTACCGAGCTTTACGAACTTGAGGTTTTGTTGTAAGTGCGGTGTTTTAGTGTCGGAGGAGTTGGTTTGCCTAAGAAAGGGGCTTACCGGTGTCTCGTCACTGTATTGTGTATATATCGATTGCGTTTTATGATAACGTAATACTATTTCTGCGTGATTATCATTTCAAAGTTTAGTTTTATTTAAAAATATGATCTAACGTGTTTTTTTATTTTTTTTTATTTTAAGAAATAAAAAGAAATGATAAATGGCAAAGCGTAGGTTTTCTTTTTGAAGAAAAGATAAGCGTTTGAATTTTGTATGAATAACTGAGAAACATTAGTCGAAAAAAAAAAAAAAAAAAAAAAAAAAAAAAAAAAATGCACTTATAAAAAGTAAACGAGCACGAAGACAAAGTAAAAAAAGCGTTTAAGATAATTATAGAAAAGTCAAGTTAAATAAGAATTCGATTAAAGTTAGGTATTAAAATATTGCTTACTTTTAACGACCAAGAAACCCGTCAAATTTCTTTTTACTCTTTGTCACTTTTGTCACAAATCAACTTGATATTCGTGCAATTTTGTGACTACTTTTTTCCAAGGAAAAATAAGAGTAAATAAATAAAAAGATATCTTATATATATATATATATATATATATATATATATATATATATATATATATATACACACACACACGTCGTAATGAAAAGCATGCATATATCCGTTTTTAAATTTCAACACAATTTTTTTCTCCAATATAAAATGAATCTTTCCACATGCTGATAAAAAAAAAAAAAAAATTAATTTTATAAAAAAAAAAAAAAAAAAAAAAAAAAACTAGTATTAATTCAAAATTATTTGGTTCAAAATTATTTTTCTTGAATCTCGAATTAATTCTTCTAAATCTGTGCATACATTGCTTTCGCACGTCGTCTTTGCGACCGTATGATAAAAATAAAATAATAAAGGCAAAAAAACGTATAATTTATTAAATTCTATCGTTTGCCATAAAGTTAACCAGGCGCGCGTTGAGCTTGCGCGTAATTGACTCGCGGTAGTCGAAAAATCTGTGAATTAAATGCTTAATAAATTAGTCGATTAGCCATTTAAAATTTTCATCTCTTTATAATCGAGGTGAGGTTACTGCTCACCTCGATTAAGTCAGCTTATATACTTTTTTATTCTTTTTTTTTTTGTTTTTTTTTTTTTTTATTTATTTATTTATTTATTTATTTATTTATTTTTTTTATGTTTATTTTTATTTTTATTCCTTTTTTTGCGTCGATAGAGCGCGACTCGATGATCCGCGCGAAATCACGACGCGATCGATAATATTAGGGAAAAGAGGCGTAGGAAAAGAGAGAAGGGGAGGTGCGAAAATAGATCCATCAAGCCGTGATTCTCGAGCGTTAAACGGCTTATTTGTGTAAGCGCATTAAGCCGTGAAATAATAAATACGAGCTCTTTAATGTCGAGATAATTTATCGCGATTTATTCGCTTTTCTTTTCCCCATCTCTCCTTTTTTTTTTTTTTTTTTTTTTTTTTCTTTAGCATTAACTCTTGTGACAATTTTTTTGCTGAAATGTATAAAAGAAAATTTGAAATGAAAATTCAAAATTGATGCCTTATGCGACGATTAATAAATCGATTAGGAGAGATGAAAATTTATTTGGTTCAAGAATAAAGAATTTAAGTAAAAAATATACACAGAAGTAGAATGTAAAATAACAAAAAGAAAGGAGATTATCGGCTTATTTACCTGTCTTTTTGTAGTTATTGTTTTACTTTATCTAACTTAAGGGAGTAAGTGTGTCGCAAGATGCATGAATATAAGTGAGACGATGCGCACAACAAACGAGAAAAAGAGATAGGAAAGAGAAAGAGAGAGAGAGAGAGAGAGACGGAGAGAGAAAGAGAAAAAGAAAAAAATTCGGTAAATGTTTGATCGCGATTTGGTGGTAGTATCTATCAGTCGCGATGTTTTTTTCTTTTTCTGCTTTTATGTGTATACATATATATATATCTATTTGATATACTACATGTATAATATTTCGCGAGATACACTAATCTCCTTATTGCGACTAAAACTGATATACGCGCAAGCGAGCGCGCGAGTTATGAATTAATAGAGAGAATTTCCCTTCTCTTACTCTCGAATAACCAACGAATAATTCACGAGGAAGGAAAAGAGAGAGAGAGAGAGAGAGAGAAAGAGAAAGAGAAAGAGCGAGAGAGATTTGATCGATACGAGAGAAGTCATATCTCTTTCGCGTCTTCAGGCGAGAGAGTTAAATATAACGGAATATACGGGCGTTAGC
Organism: Chalcis sispes; assembly: GCA_949987625.1. NCBI lineage: Eukaryota > Metazoa > Arthropoda > Insecta > Hymenoptera > Chalcididae > Chalcis > Chalcis sispes. Next base: position 8,118,340 of record OX465094.1, on the reverse strand, counting down.
TCAATGTTTTATGCAGGAGAGTTGCAAGAGAGAGACAGAGAGAGAGAGAGAGAGAGAGAGAATTGAGTTCTTGATGTATACGAACAAGAAAATCTATCAACGTGAGTGCATACGTATGTGTGTGCGCAGGTGTGTCGAAGCAGAGGGATGTATCGATTTCGGATGGATTTTGAAGAGAAGCTGCTAATTTTTTATATTTTTCTGTGATTAAAATAGGTTTTACCGATTGAATAATCGTTACACTTATCTGCTCGTATAACTGCTTTTTGAATTTTTAGGTTAAGAAACAGATTGATTTTTAATTCAATATAAGTATCGTATAATGTACCTGCTACTATTTTTTTCGATGGATTTATTATTATAATAAATTTAAAGGAAATTTTTTTTTTCTTTTACACTTTCTAATTGAAGTACGAATAGAATATGCTGATTTATTCGTACGAAAAATTAAAAAAATTAAATAATTTATACGTGAAATGATAATTTTTTAATTATCGTTCACGTATAAATGATTAAATTAGTATGTAATTTTTTTTTTTTTTTTTTTTTTTTTTTTTTTTTTTTTTTTTACGGTAAATAAATTAAAACTTACTGGATGAAGATTTAATAAGATGATAATTTCTGCTACTCACCTGCAACAAATGAAAAATTGTCTTAATTAAGTTGATTGAGAACATGCGAATGAAAGTTAAAAAAATCAATATAATAAATTATCACAGTTTTTCGTTCATTAAAAATTTTATTTGTATTTGAAAATAAAATAGATAAAAATAGATAAATTAAAGTTTGTTACGGGCTATTTTTAATTTTATTAATGTTAATCATATATTTTTTAGAAATTTTATCGTTATAAAATATGTATATTTTTATATCAAATTATTTCATCGGATGAATAAAAATTATAAAATAAATCAATTTCTGCATTATAAAATATACTTGAGTTAATTGTAAGAAATTATTTACGAATTTAATAAGGAAGTTGAATTTCAACATTATACATAAAATTTAATAAGAAAATAGTATTTTCAATTTTTTAATTTTCTTTTAAATTTATAAGTCTAAAATTGTAAAATATTATGTAAATATCGTTATAAAAATGATGTATTTTTATTTCATTACTGAAATTTATGTTTCATAAATACAATGATACCTGTTCATATTATTTATACTTTTTAAATTTTTTACTTTGAATAAACTACAAGGCGAGTTTAACGCTCGTTATTGCATATCTCGCTATTCGATATTTGCACATATTTTAGCTTCGAGTTGCAGTCCGTTTAATTGTAACTTTACATTCAATAACTTGACTAAAATAATTCACACGTATAAGCGCACCGACAACCAAATAAGACAATTCGTTCCTTTAGATTTAATTCGTATTTTAGATTGTTTTAATTTAAATTCATACATAATCAGTTTCATCTAATATAAACGGCTGAAAAACAAATGTCCGAATTATTTTTGTTTGTAATCCAAGATTCGTTTTTACCAATGGTAAAAAAAAAAAAAAAAAAAAATGTCGTATACGCGCTTTTTAAAATAAAAATTTCGTCATTCAGTTTCATAAAATTAAAATATTATAGGTGAGATTTTTATCATAAATTAACAGCATCGATACGATCGAGGAAACGAAGTTTTAAAGCTCGAGTTTATTTAGAGGAAAAAATCGCTAACGATTGCGATATAACGAAAAATTTAATTCGTCATATCAAATTGTCTAGGAAAAGTATACATTTTCCGCTAAGGTGAAAAGCCAGAGGGGCAAGATTAAATGCTCGCATATCGGATGCTGAATTATATCGGCTGACACGGAGTAGCAAAAGCACCGGCGCTCGACGAGTAAGAAAAAAAAAAAAAAAAAAAAAAGTGAGATAGAGGGAAAAAGATAAAAGAAAACTACGAGAGTGAGAGAGAGAGAGAGAGAGCGTGACATGACGCAAAAATCCAGAGAAGAAAAAATGATATCGCACACCGGTATTCACCGGTGCAATAAAGCAGCCGGTCCGCGCGACGCTTCGTTAAACGCGTTTTTTTTCCCTCTCTTTATGTTTTTTAAACGCGCGAGCGCTACATACAATGCACACATACCTATACAGAAAGAAAGAGAGGGAGAGCGAGAAAAAGAGAGAGAGAGAAAGAAGCGTTGTAAAGGAAAGGAACTGACTCAACGTCGGCAGCTCGATGCACATTCGAGTTAGCCGCCGCCGCCGCCGCCGCCGCCGCCGCCGCCGCCGCCGCGCGCGCGCGCGACGTTTTGGCTTTCATAATTATTGGAAAACATTTCAAACGCTATTACTTTTATTTTTTTCCCTCCCCCGACAGCCCCGCTCATATCTAGCGCCACCGACTGATGCACTTTGTTTGTGAATTATTATTATTACTTTTTTTTTCCCTCTATCTTCTCTCTCTCTCTCTCTCTCTCTCTCTCCCTTTCTCTCCCTATATTTCTTTTTTAACTCGACTCGCTTTTTAGCTGACGGACGCGTGGATAATTCGCTCGGATTCGCTGTTTTTTTTTTTTTTTTTTTTTTTTTCATATGGTTTTGGCGCATGGCTTTTGTTGGTTTGGGTTTGATTTTTTTTTTTGGTTTATCTCCTTGTGTTTTTTTTTTTTTTTAAAGATGCGTCTATGTTTTTACCGACATTCGTATGTTGAAAGAAAGGTGCGCAACGGAATATGGTCGATGAAAGAATAATTGTTATATTAATAATTATCGTAGATGTGATATTTGTTAATAAGATATTGTTAAAATAACGAAAGATTATTTAAATTCGAGTAATATGTGTATAATATTATAATAATTTCAATGGAGATATATTGAGCTTTGAAATTTTATTATCTTCAACTTAAAAATTTTAGTTTTATCTAACCGTACCTTTGATTATTTATTTTATACCTAATAATTCACCTTATCACCCATTAAATTACCTTATCAAATATCGATAAAATTTCAAATACGCGACACATAACAATCAATTAAAGTTCATTTATTTAAGCTTTACATACGAGTATTGCTTCACACTCGAAGCGTTGTAATATATCCGCAGCGTGTAATCTTTTAAAAATAATCGTAAACGCGCTAAAATTAAAAAATAAAAGAGTATCTTAAAAAGTGCCATCGCGCAGTATAAAGTAACCGTATAAAGGAAGAGAAAGAAGAAGAAGAAAAAGAAGAAGACGAAGACGAAGAATAAATAAAAAAAGCTAACTTCATCAAAGCCCCATAAATACACCAAAGCGAAAATTTCCGCGTATCGTTACGCGTCCCTCCTCCCACCGTCGATCATAAGAATAAACGTATTTCCCGTGAACCAATTATTTTTATATCCTTCCGAAGGGACGCGCGTTCGAAAGTTCAGCCGAGCGCGAAAGGAGAGAGAGAGAGAGAGAGAGAGAGAGATCCGTCTTTTTTTTGTCCCCTCTTATATATTTTCCTTGTGCCGATGTATATAAGAAAATCGAAGATACTCGTATCTGACTTTTACACACGTACACTTATGTATAAGTATGTACGTTAAGGTAAAGGAGAAGCTTTGCTTCGTTCGCGCGCGAGTTCCTCTCTCTCTCTCTCTCTCTTTTACTCGCGCTAGTTGTTCGACGGTGCGCAAGGATGCGTGTCGCGCGCGAACGGTGTATACGCGCGGGGAGAAAGAAAAAAAAAAAAGGACGCGGTGATTCTTTCAGGGGCAGAGCTGCACTTTTCCTTTGGTTTAGACCTTTTCACGGGAGATGTTGTTTTTCCTTTTTCCATTTTATTTTTATTGCAATAGTTTCGACCGAATTGTTCGTATGAAAATTAGTAATGCATAAGCGAAAGTTGATTATCAATTTTTTATTTTTTATCATTTATCAATTTTTATAAACGTAAGATCGATCGATCAAAATAATCGATCCTTGGATGGGAGAAATTAAGTTCAATACGTGTAAATTACCAAAAAGCGTACGATAAGGTAAAAGAAAGTTTATCGATGTTATATAAGTACACCGGACAAGTATAAACGAGTATGTAAAGGTGAAATCTGTAAGAAGAAAAGGGAAAAGCTCACTCTCTCTCTTTTTCTCTCTCTCTCTCTCTCTCTCTCTCTCTCAGCAACCCTGAAACGGGTTAACGAGTATATTTACCGGGCGCATAATCGAATCAGCGGAGGGTCGATGCTGATTATATAGGGTGTCTTCGCCGGTTAACCATCTTCGCGCCGGCTTCTTCTACTTTATATCACCATCTCAAGAAAAAAAAAAAAAAAAAAAAAAAATAAGGGCAAAGAAGAAAAATAAGAAAAAGGCAAGCTTGATACAACGCATACGTGAGCGTCTTCGGAAAGGACACTTTTATCGCGGTTTCTTTCGCTTCGTTTCTTTGATGTATATATGAGAGAAAAGCTCTCTCTCTCTCTCTCTCTCTCTCGGTGAAGCTTCTTCTTCCCCTTCTTTTGTCCGTTATACGATGCGTAAATAGACGCACGATCGAGTGGAGATCTCTTTCCACCGAGCGAAAGATATATCAAGAGAAGAGATTTATTAACGCATCAATCGCGCGCGGCTTTTGTTTTTGACGACGAGGCGTTTGTTTCCTTTAGAAAATTCATCGCGAGCAAAGAGTCGTACATTTTTATTTTTCTTCGTCTTTTTTTTTTTTTTTTTTTTTTTTTTTTTTTTTTTTTTTTTTTTTTTTTTTTTTTTAAATATGAAAATAAAGCTAGATTTTTCGATATAGTTTATTCGTTGTTAACATGTACAATGCAGTTAGAATTATAAGCGATTTGATTTTAACGAATGGCATTAGTTCATTTAGCCTTTGAAATATTCACATTTTTCTTTAATATATTAGGATTTCATCGGGTATAAATTGTGCTGAGAATGAAACGATAGAAATTTATTATTTTTTTTTTTTTTTATTTTTTTTTTTTTACACATTGCATCTAAAATTATTATCAAAGAATAATTATATACTATATCATTTTCTACCCTTTTTTCTTTTGATGGCCATTTATAAACATAATCAATTTATTATTCTTGTCGTATTTTATATTAAAAAGAGGAAATATTTAGTTTATATAATTATTTATCTCGATTGCAAATAACAAACGACTACAGTAATCAAAGTTTTAAATACACATTTGAGCTATTTATTTTTCAATTTATTTCGAAAATTAATAGTTACCAAAATTTAAACTTTCATTAGTTCACAGCCGCGAGCGAGTATTTTAAATCGAACGAGTCAAGTGCCGCATATAAAAGTTCAAAAATTTATTTAATTGGAGAAAAAAAAAAAAAATCGATCAATCATCGAATTCTCGAATTAAAATTCGCTCTAATTGCCAGCCATCAGAGATATTAGATAACGGCGCATAAAGATGATTAAATGTCTAAGTTAATACAGTTAACTGAGCAATACTGCGATTACCGTTTAGATATTAGCCATCGGGTAGCGATAAAATATTTACACATAACGAAAATATATGTAACACAAACGTCGCTCAATGTGGTAAAGTGAAATATCGTACGTGAATGTAATAAATATTTAGAGAAAAATCAATAAATGTGAAGCGCATTTTATTACAATAGGAGAGAGACAGAACGATATCCTTTGGAATTTTTGACAAAATATATCGTCTTTTTCTCATTCTAAAATAGTCGGACGATTAAATTTTCAAATCGTATAAAAAAGAAAAAGAAAAATGAACACTGAAACAAATGTTATATAAATGTTAATAATTCGAAAACGAGATAAAAACATCAAGATTAACAATCGATGACCTGACTGAATGGTGAGTATAAGTTTTAATGAGGTTACGTTCTGGTCCAGTTTTATTTTCTATTAATACTTAAACAGAATCTTCCATTTTATTCTATACTTTGATTGAAAGTCAAATACATATTTTAGTTGAAAGAAAATGGGAAAAAAAAAAAAAATTCAGGTAACTTTCATATTACATCAAATTATCTTCAATAATTCATCATTTCGGCAATATTTAATTTATCGGATATTTGAGCGAATGAAAATCTGGAAAAAAAAAAAGTAAGGCTAATTCGAAAAAAAAAAAAAAAAAGCAAATAAATAAATGAATAAATGAAAGGTGATTCTTTCAATTATCCGCAAAATGGAAAGGAAAAAGGCAATCAGCGGCACATCGGTCAAGCGCTCGTTGCGCATCCACTTTTGTTTAAATCTGTTAAATTCCACCGTTTTCCCTAATGTGTCACAGGATGGGCAAATACATCTATATACATATTATATACCGGTAGGATAGTCTGACAACGAGGGAGACGAGAGAGTCTCGCTCCCGCATTTGGAGGAATAGGAGAGCAGGCAGGCAAACAAACGAAGCAAGGGAGAAAGTGAGAGAGAGAGAGAGAGAGAATAACCGTTACGTTCGATGGCACTCGCGACGCGGCTTTAAATTCTTAAGCAAAATCCAGAAAGGTCCATCTTCATTAGCTTGGCAGCGGGGAAGGGAGGAGAGAGTCAAGTCGAGAGAGCGCTCGTGTTTTAACCGTGTGACCTGGTCGATCGGCAGCAAAGCCGCGCTACGACGGAAATAGATAGTGACATCGAAAATGACGCGAGAGAGAGAGAAAGAGAGAGAGAGAAATGAACTCGCGATGTGACGCGCGCACAGAATAGCAAATGACGCGCGAGAGTACCGAGATCTTTCCACTTCCTCATATGTGTGTGTGTGTGTGTGTGTATATATATGAATGTGCGAGCTCCGGTGGTAAAATGCATTTTCGCTAATTTAGCTTCTATTAGGACGCGGGGATTTTTAAATAATTCGGTGCAACGACGAGATTTGACATCGTCGATATTTGAGTTAATGCACGGTTAATCCAATGTGCAAAAGGTGGATGATCTGGATTATATAGCGCGGATCTTCCTGTATGACGAATCGTTGTATTATATACCAATCCGATGCACGATTCGTTTCTGTGCGCGACTCGAGTTTCAGCGATCCTGTGAATTATACGTTGGCTCTTTGACGAATATCAACTTTGTTTTTTTTAGCTCAAAGTTGTTATATCGAATAAGACAATGAAAAAAAATTTCTTTCATTTTTTATTCTTACATGTACTTGAAGAACGCGACGAAAAAAGAGAATGGGTTAAATTCATATACGAAATACATTTTTTTTTTTTTTTACTTTTTTTTTATTTTTTATTTTTTTTTTTTTATTATAAATTTTATACGAAAGCACGTGTTCAATGAAGGCATTAAATATTAATTGAAATAATAATTACAGCGCTGGATTCGTTAAATATATCAATCGTATGATTTAAATGTATGTATATATGTATATATAGATATATATAATTGAAAAATATAGTGCATAAGGTGATTTGCTACGAACTCTTATTTTTAATAAAAATTCAATTAAATTATACTGATTAATTAGATGAATTTTTCAGTGAGAAAAAAAATGAATAGAATTATAATGAAAAAGTATTCAAGCTGAATTTTACAAAATTAGATACTAATTCGGTAGAGTTTTCTTCTTATAGAACAATACAATTCAATAATGATCAAAATGAAAATTTGATGTAATTTAATCTCGAAATTAATTTTCAAAATTTATCAACAATATTAAAACAATTTAATTTTTATTAATATTTCATACTTGCACGGTGCTATGAATAACTTGTCATCGTATTCCTTATTAAATCGTATAAATCTACAAATTGTTAAAGATTTATTCAAAAGTATTGCGAATAAAACTTAAAATTATCCAATAGAAAAAGAAAATTAAGAGAAGAAAAATTTACGTTATTAAGATCCTTATTACAAGAGAACGCAACTTCCGCTTCCCGATAAACAGAACCGTAAGACACAGCAGAGCCGCTTTTTCGTCCATCAAAAAAAAAGAAAAAAAAAAAAATTAAAAGGAAATAGAAAAAGACGAAACGAAGAGTCGGAGAAGGAAGCTCATGCTCGACATAATTTTTTTTCTTCCCAACCCCAAGAGTGTCTTAGCACTCGAAGGCGGATTAGATAGGACGCGACGGGTACGAGGCACTCGCGTATGCGTGTATACGAGGGAGAGTCGAGTAGTGTAAGCTACGCGCGTAGGCAGAGTGGTCGCCACCTGGTATTTTCGTTAAACCGTATACGTCGTCCGCGACGACGACGGGATTCTTTCGAGACGTCGCGCTTGGATTGAAAAAGGTCGTCGAATGAACGAGCGCTCGAATAATTTTTTTCTTTTATGTGGTGGAAGCGTTATGCATACATAATTAATTTATTTATTTATTTATTTATTTATTTATTTATTTATTTATTTTTTTTTATTTTATTTTATTTTTTTTTCAATGCGAAAGAAAATAAAAAAAGTAAAACAATTGAGACCGTTAAAGTAATTTTTTCAAAAATCGTTAAAAACGACGAGGACAAACGTCGACGAGACTTTTTAAATAAAAAACGTCGCGGAAAAATTCTGACGCATACACCACATACACGAGCACTTCATCAAACAAACAAAGTTCGTCGTTTTTCATTTGTCTCCTCTTACGGTGAATTTAAGATAAACGTTAAACCCGCTCTATACATACGTGTATATGTATACGCAATATGACATCAGAACGTAAACTTTGCTTAGAAAGAGGCACACATGCGCATGTGTATTGTATATGCACGTTATGACGCGAGGGATGCTGAGAACAGCAGCAGATACGCTCGGCCCAATTTTCCAGACGCGCGGCATCGAGTAACCATTATCTCTTTCTCTTAGTTTTCGTTGATATACATATTTTCTTTTTATTTTCTTCATTTTTCAGCGGGTTGTTTTTTTTTTTTTTTTTTTTTTTTTTTTTTTTTTTTTTTTTTTTTTTTTTTTTTTTTTTTTTTTTTTGTAAGGATTGCCCTCATCAAACTTTTCAATTTTTGATGAATTTTTTTTTACCTACGCGCGTATTTTTATTTTTCTTCTTTTATTGTTTTAAGATGAAATTTTCGAACTGTTTTACATTATGATTTAATATATTTTTAAATAAAATTTGTCTTCTTCGTTTTTCCTTAAACAAGCAAAAAAATAAAAAAAAATTACATTTGATTTTATAAATCTGATATTCTTAAACTGCAAGTATAAACATAATTTGCTCTACAATCGATACAATGTTTAATGTAACAGAAAAAAATTACGTAAAAATAATTAACTTCTCGTAAGAAAAAAAAAAAAGAGAAAGAAAAAACAAAAAAATAAAGAACGAAAATTTCCTACATCTCTAACCACCGCGACAATTTAACACGAGAGCTTCCTCAACATTTTTTATCCGTCCCCGCTGCAAACGCATCGTAGTCCATCATCTCTCGTGCCAGCCGCACCGGTTGAAAAAGAAGCCAGCGGTAAGAAAAAAAAAAAAAAAAAAAAAACAGTCCAAAGCCAGGGCACCGCAGCCCATCAAGAAAGAGGACGAGCTCCTGCAAAGGAGGAAAAGAGACGCGTACGAGGCTCTTATTTGTTATCTTTAATCCGCGCCGTGTCTCGTCCCCTGCACTTTTGCCCTCCGAAGGAAGAAGAAGAAGCTCGCGTCTGCGCCGGATATCCGCCGCGTGTATACGAAAGAGAGAGTAAGAGAGAGAGAGAGAGAGAGAGAGAGTGAGACAGAGGGGAGAGAGAGAAAAAAAATGGAAAAAAGCGAAGGAAAAAAACACGCGCGCGCGTATACACGGAGACTGACGACGCGCGAGATAAGTCGTAGTAAGAAAAGCGTTGATAATAATGTGCACCCGGAAACAGCTTCCCCGTCGGTTCGATGAACTTTTTCTCTCTCTCTCTCTCTCTCTCTTTCTCATGCACTCCCTCTTTCCAACGCGACTTATGCACTCCTCGTCGATGAGGTTCCAATTGAATTAAATCCTCTGCCGAATCATATCTTAATTTTTTTTTCTTTTACTCGAAACTTTACGAGCTGCTCCTTACGTTTTTGTATTCTATATTTAAACATTGGCTAGAGCTTGCTAGGAGAAAGAAAAAATAACCAACCGTGTGAGCTTTGTCTTAGACGCATGTGTTTCATCTCTCTCTCTCTCTCTCTCTCTATCGCAGATTTCCGAAAAGTAGTAATAAGTTGTGCGAGGGGGAAAATTAGGTTAAAACAATAGAGGGAGAGAGAGAGAGAAAATATGATTATAATACTAGCGGTCACGCGTTTATGTATGTGGCTAAATTGTCAAGAAATTTCTACCCGTTTTGTTGTACCGACAGCCGGGCTTCATTTTATACAGTAGGCGCGTTTTAAGAAAATAAAAAAAAAAAAAAAAATAAAATAAAGCGTTGTTGTTTCTTACGCTTTGACTTTATATAGATATATATCCTTGGCTTAAATTTTATATATATTATATAAACGTGTGTGCGTGCGTGTGTGTATGTACAATTATAAAGTTGAATTCTCAAAAGACGAAATTTGGGTTAAGAACACGGTCTTTTTATTATGTTAATTCGGTGGATCGAAGTTGTCGTGTATATATATGTATATATATATATATATATATATATATATATATGTGTGTGTGTGTGTGTGTGTGTGTGTGTGTGTGTGTGTGTGTGTGTGTGTGTGTGTGTGTGTGGGTGAAATGAAATTTTGATTACGTATTAAAATCGATCTTCGATAAATTTATTCAGCGACGGATAATTAATTGCTTCATTCATATAACTTTCATAACATTATCATCGCTATGTTGTAAAAGTATTTAAAACTGTTTACTCGCTTATTTTTATTTTTATTCTCTGAAATTTCGAATAGAATTTTTCATTCAAATTTAATGTCATTCATTTCTTTACTTAGCCTCGCTTAGCGCTTTTTAAATAATACATATTATTAAAACGTTGACTAATGTTTAGTAGAAAAAAAATCAATTTTTAAAAATGTCTTTTTAAAAAAGTACTCAAGCATCTGTGCGCTAATTTTTATAATTTATTATTAAAAATTGATTTAAAAAAATTGTAAAAAAATCTAATGGCAGCGATCTATCGAGAAAAAAAAAAATTCTGTTTGCAAAATAATAGATAAGTACAAAGATTTTCTAAAGTCAGTGTAATTCAATCGTAGAAACAGAAGTCTTATGTTGACCTAACCAATGTTATTTCAGATGGTAGAATAAAGGTATATTGTGTTAAAGTATAGTGTTAAGTGTGTATGTTTGTAATTTCGTAATAAACATAACCTTAAAACAGCTGTGTCGAAACTAATGATATCGAAAAATTTGCGATTTTCACAAATGTTGTTATAACGCGTTCGATCGAATAAAAAAAGATGCAAAGTTTTAAATATTAAAATTTAATGAAAAAAAAACAAAAAAAAAAAAAAAAAAAAAACGTTTTTCGTCGGTAAAATAATAAATTTCATTATGTATTGCATCAGTAATTATAATTATTAAAACAATGGCAATTGAAATTTTCAAGTTCAAAAAAGTTTAAAGATAAAAAGCTCCTTCGGAAAATCCGTTCCTCGATCGCGCTGTATATCTCATTCGAAGCGAAAGCCCAAAGTAAAAAATCGCAGGAAATTCACGCGTCAGAGCGAGACGTGGGTTTTCGTTTCTCTTTCAGCTGGTTCGAGCATCTCGCGGCTAGAAATCTTTCCACGAGCGAAAATAGCCTCGAGGGAGAAAGAGAGAAGGAACGAAAGAGAGACAGAAGGAGAGATAGAGATAGAGATAGAGAGAGAGAGAGAGAGAGAAACGAAGAAGAAGGCTTTCGGGTGGACATTTACCGTTTTGTTTTTGCCCGCGCGTACACGCGCAAATATGTGGCCTGTCTAAACGTATGTGTGCGTGTGTGCGCGCGTGTGAATGTGTGTGTGCGCGCGTGGAAAAGCTATCGAGCGCCAAAAAACAAGAGCGAGAGAGAGAGAGAGAAAGAGAGAGAGAAAGAGACGAGGAGATGCGTTCTGCGTTGTTGGCAAACGTTCAAAAAGAAAAGTGCCAGCGAAGCGTGCAGAAGCAGCAGCAACAGCAGCAACAGCAGCTTTGCTCGCTCGCACCTCGGCCTCGCGGGATGCTGACGTCAGCGACGAGATGCCGCTCGTGCTCGCATGTGCACGCGCGGGTTATATGTATCAAGAGGGAACCTTTTCTCGATGGCTTAATGCTCGCTCTATCTTGCTTTCTATCCTCTTTCTCTTCGTTAAAAGATTTGAACCATCGACACCCCTTCTCTTTCTATCCTTATTTCTCTCTCTCTCTTATTCTAGGTTTCTTTTACGAAAGTTTTGCCATTTGAATGTTGTTTTTTCTTCGTTACAGTTTCATTACAGTTAATATTTGCGATAGTTCTTACATGAAGATAAATTTATAATTAATACCTCAAAATTGATAATGAACTTGTTATCGTTGACAACGGCAAGTTTATTTTAACGATAACACGTAATTAAAAAGTCAAAGCGCGAAAACCGAATAATACAAAGGAAAAAAACGAACGCCGTAGAGCGATAAAAAGAGATATATATATATATAAAGAAAACATCAAACAATCGCTCATCGACATCTCGATTATTTAAATTTTGCAAAACTCGCGAGCAATCCTCTAAAGTTTCTATCAAGAATTAGCCCAACGGAGGACACACATCTCGATGCAAAATTTATACGACACACAGAGTGGCTTCGGCGCATAAGACAAGCTTTCCGCGATTGATCCGCGTAAGAGAGAGAGAGAGAGAGAGAGAGAGAGGGAGGGAGAGAGAGAGTAAATTTGTACACCTGCCTCTACAGATCGGAAAGCTAAATGGCATTATATGTTCGGTGACTGAGTGACTTTAAGTTGCCTAGGGATGAAAAGGAGGAGGTGGAGGAGGAGGAGGAGGAGGAGGTACTGGAAATTCGATGAATGTGTATGCAACGCGCGTGTAATCTCAAAAGCGCTCGATGTAGATTTATCGAAGCATCTAGTTGGACGGAAAAAATAAGGCACGGAGATTTTTTTTGTTTTGTTTTGTTTTTTTTTTTCTTCTTTTTTGACGAAATAAACATTTTTTATGGGACTATTGCATTATTAGAATTAAATCAAATTAAATTTTCAATAAAACGATAACTCACTTTAAATAAAACTCTGGTTTATTACTCTCGCGAGATATTTAACGAGAAATTTAATATTGATTTGTTACTCTCAAATAATTTGTATGCATGTTTAATGGTTTCAATGTTGCAGCTGTTGGTAAAATTATAATGTAGATCATTTTAGTTCAAAATAACTAATTTTTTTTTTTCTAAAATACTTCCTAATGAATTATTAAATTGTTTGACACTGAACAATTATTATAATAATTTATAATAAAGTTTCCGGGTGATATCCATTCTATTTTTTTTTTTTATCATCAAGTACATTCAAGTTTAATTTAAAAAGCTCAAGTAAAAATCTATAGGGATTTTTAGTGACTATATTCGATTAGGATTTTGAACACGTTATACACTGTTTATAAAAATAGTCGTAAGTATTTTTACAATAAAAAGAAATTAAACAGTCGATAAAAAGAAAAAATTGAACTTTTATTTTGAACATATTTTTTCAACGCCGCTTGTAACAATGGAAAATCGTCAAAGCGATCGGTGTAAAAAAGTGCGAAATGCATTTGTTTTATCTACGATAATAGTATTCATCAAAATTTTATTCAATAAATCGAGGTTATATATAAAAGTATACGTAGACGAAGGTCTAAAAGTGCATAAAAGAACTTAATCGTCGTCGCATTCGCAACGCGTGAGAAACACGTAATCGTCGAGCATTTAAAATTGTATTAAATCATCGTGTGTCATCTCCTCTATACTCATAACGGACAAATACGCAAGGCTTACGAGGATCGGCAGCTTGATTAATAACTAAAAAAGAAACCTTCGTTTCCACCTCTATTCACATACACACACACACACACGCACGCACACACGCACACACACATCAACGTAGTCGTTTTTCATCTCGCATTGCGAAGGAAAAAAAAACAGAAGGAATTTATCATCGAGATTGAGAGAGGAGAAACGAATGCAACTTCAGTCGCGAATACAATCCCCGAGCTCGTATATATACACACACGCATCGAAATGAGGAGGAGAGAAGGAGAAGAAGGAAAGCGACGATTACGTCTAATGGTCATTTCTGTTTCTCTCTCTCTCTCTCTCTCTCTCTCTCTCTCTCTCTCTCTCTCTCTTGAGCCGGTGACTTTGTAATTTGCGCACCCGTTCGTTGTAAACGTTGCGCGCCGTGTTGTGTAACGTATATATAACGTTTTGCGACGACGCGAGAGTTTTAACGTTTAATCGCTCTCTCGTCGCGAGCATAAGTATCAATGCCGTGGATAACGTAATAACGGTGAGAATCGCGGATCGCTCATTTCGGTTTCTTTGATTTATCAATCTTTTGCTCAAATCGAATTCGCCCGAGACGTTTCATTTTTGTAATGTTCCAAGAGTTTTCTTTTCTATTTTTTCTTAAAATCAAACAAATCGATTTTTATTTCATTATTGAATTCGATCGAATTTTTACTTATAATTAACCTCGATTGACGTCGTTATTATCATTTAGAGTTTTGAGTTGGATAGTAAGACGTATTTGTATATTGTCAGGTAATAAAATTAATTTTTGAAATTCGATCTATAAATCGCGTTCCATTTTTTAACGCGGATTAGTTTCATCGGCAGCTATATTTCATTAAGAAATCAATCAGTCAGAATAGATGCCTTTAATTAAGAATTATACTTATTATTATACTTATTGAATTATCATACAGTTATAATAAAATATATAAAGTATTTGCATACAACACTTCCGTGAGAATAATTAAATGTTTTTTAATAAATATCTAATATTCTTTCGTTGACATTAATTAGAAGGAAGCGCGAGATAAGAGAAAAATGTTTTTTTTGCCATTTCCTCCAGGAGAAATAATTTATCAATCGCGGGGAGAAAATAGATCGAAAGCCAAGTTATTAACGAAGATTTCTCCTCTCTTGGTATATTGAACAATTTAACAACACTAATATTAAATAGTGACGGGACTAATAATAATTGAAGCAACGTTCGAACGATATCAAATTTAACGTTTACAGTAAATAATGATACTGAAAATATCAATTTTATTAAAAAGAAAAGCAAAAATAGCTTTCCTTCTATAAATGGTTATCGATGAAAATAGCATGGTAATGTAATTTTTAAAATTAACGTTAATAAACTTAACGTAAACTTGAATTCTTTGCTTATCTCAATACATTTTTTTTTGTTTTGTTTTTTTTTTTTTTAAGAAAAAAAAAAAAATCACGCGCAACATCACAATTTTCCAGAATCTGTTACAGTATGTCTCTCTGAATTGATTATTTTAACATTATTCAATTACATCAAGAAGTAGAAAAGAAAAAAGAAAAAAAAAGTTCCTTTAATATATATATATGCTAAAAGCTTCGGATGAAAAAAAAAAAAAAAAAAAAAAAAAAGTAAATAAAATAAAATAAAATCTTTATCCTTACGGTTAACATGCGGTTGAAATCGGATTCAAGTGCGCGCGTCGAGCTAATTAGCCGCACCAAGCAGATTCGAGATTACACGAATGTACGTATGCTATAATCAAGCGCGGGATATAGAAGAGGACACACTTATATAAATATATATACACGTATAGACGAGAGGAACGATAAGAGATAAAACGCACGCGGTGAAGACGAAAAAAAGAAGGAGGAGAAAGAGGAAATAATTGTCCGAGTCATTGGAGTTCGATGCTAATGTGTATAAGCGAAGTTCCGATAGTATCTCTCTTCGTTTCTCGATATCTATATTGCGATACCGAGCGAAAAGATCGCGTAGAAAAATTTATCGTTTAGAGTTTTTCCCTATTACACATACGTATGCGTACATGAGCTCTTGTCGATGGGACGGACGGCTAATCGTCGTTCAAATTGTTTCTTAGCATGCGGGGATTTTTCGAGCCGATATGCGTCGTTGAGTTAATTTGTGATGTCGTGTACTCGCACACCGGGGGTGGAATGTGTGTGTAAGTGCTACGAAGTTGTTTCGAACGTTTAATGTGTATGCATATTATTGATCTTGCAGGCAGATAAACTTGCAGTGAAATAGAAATTTTTATTGAAGTTTATGTTCGTATAAAATTTTTTACAGTTGACGTTACAAATAATTATAATAAAACAATGCAAGTATTAATATATTGTTTGCTTTTTCTCAAAAATCATCGTGTATATATATATATAAGTATATTAGTATTTCTTTTATTTTGCTGACAACATTTTATTTACAAAATCACTTATTGCAGAGTGTAGAATAAGTTGAAAAAACATATACTGTTCAACGTAATTGGAATTGCATGACTAATAAAGCAGCTTGTAAGGCTTTACTTAATTAACGATAATTCAAAACATTAACAACTTTCAACATCGTAAAAACAAAATGGAATATTATTAAAAGATTCGTCGAGCTATTCGATCGAAAAGCTTTTCTTTCAATAGTCAATCTAACGTCGGCATTAATTTTATACGATTCCCATTATCCGAAAGAAGACAAAACAATAAATCATCATCACGCGACGAACGACAATAATGAAATAGAGTCTCCAGTATATCAATTGCCAACTACGTAATCCATAAATTTTCAGAGCAGCTGATCAAAAACCGACGCGTTATGACCGATTAGACGCGCTAACGGCAAGTGTCATCTCGTACAATCTTGCGTCTACGTGTATATATGCATCGTAATACATAAGCGCAGAGACATGCGCGTATAACCATTGGCTGTAGAGCGAGGAGTTCAAACCAAGATTTGATTCAACTCGTCGACTCGCGTTGCGAGAGAAGTTAAACCAGTTGTAGCTAGAAACGACAGAAGCGTTAAGAGCTAAAGTACACTCGAACGTTTCACGTGATGCGTTGTGCAAAACGCGCGATTATATCGAGATAATAGCGGATTATTAATTTTGTCAAAGTGACGAATTTTTTTTATTTATTTTATTTTATTTTATTTTATTTTATTCGTTAAGTTCAAGATTATACGCAAAAGTTTTTAATTACATCTTAATTATTATTAAATAATTGTCAAAAGAGTTAGCAAGCGATTTTATATCGCTCAAACGAACATGCGACTACATATATAATTTACTCGTTTCGTTGAAATGAAATACACGATTGGGATAGAAGAAAAATTCAATCGAGAAGCAATGAATGTTTGTAACGTCCACGTTGGCCTGTTGGAAGCGATTCAAATTCTCATTTCCTTAGCCAACGTTCTAGCCAGAAGACACTTTCCGTAATGATTCACTTTGTCAGCGATTTAATTTTGGATGTCTCACTCTCTCTCCCTCTCTCCCCCTCTCCCTCTCTTTCTCTCTCTCTCTCTCTCTCTCTCTTTCTCCCCTCGCTTCAAACGCGAGAGACTTCGTCGTAGCGTCTCCATTCACTTTGAAATGAATTAGCATTATTTTACAAAGACTGCGTTTAAGAAATACGGAGACACTGTTGCTTTTGTAAGAGGAAGATTTCAAAACGATAGGAAGCTAAGAGGAATCGTTACTTTTAAAAGAGAACATTATTCACGGATACAAATTACCAACTGTCCCAACTCTACCATTATCACCGACACAATCGTAAAATTTATGATTTAGGAATAACCGAATTTCCATTAACCATCAACGCACTTTAAACCTTAAAATTAGCGTCCCTAGACCAACGACAAGAAGCAACTGGCAGAGGTGGAGGAGTCACGTGGTGCATCTCAGAAATCGAAACAGCGGGAAACTTCGACGTCGACGCGAGGCGTTACAATCACCTCGGGAATCGCAATTCGCCGGACGAAACGTAACGATGGACGATGTAAAAATTAACCCAAGTTAATCGAATCTTAACGAGAAAACGAACCGTATGGGGTGGAAGCTTTGCCACAACTAAAACACACTCGGTAACAGCCTATTCGGTGGTGGTTTAACTCTCTCTCTCTCTCTCTCTCTCTCTGTTTCTCTCTTCCTCAGCAACAGAAGTAGCAACCCGATTGTATAAATGCGGCGCGTGCGGATGCCGATGATGCTAAAACTAACCCGCGTCTACATTTATAACGTCCTTCTCGGCTCTTTATACCCTAGCGCAACAGGCATCAAACAGCCGTGTCTCTCTCTCTCTCTCTTTCTCTCTCTCGTGAGTAAAAGAGAGAGAGAGAGAGAGAGAGAGAGAGAGAGAGCGTGTTCACGGCTTCGCTCAATTTTAGCGCGCGCGTTCGCGGGGTATAGAGCGCTAAGTATTAACAAACCGCGTGAAAAGATACCAAAAATAATTCCCTCGCGAAGAAGAAATAAATCGGGAGCGCGCGAGCGGGTTCGCTCTCTCTCTCTCTCTCTCTCTCTCTCTCTCTCTCTCGGCGTCGTAGACGACGTCGTCTTCGTCGTCGACGACGTCTTCGTCGTGGCCTCCTCACTCGCTCGTTTACTCTCGGTTCCCTCGGGGCTCTTTCTCTCTCTCTCTCTCTCTATCTTTCGATATATCGCTCCTTCCTTTCGCTCTCTCGAACTACGCTCAGATACCGATAATATAAAGAGAGCCTAGAGGGAGAGAAAGAGGGGCCAGTAATAATAAGAGACGAGAGATCGCGAAACGGATT
This sequence comes from Chalcis sispes, assembly GCA_949987625.1. NCBI lineage: Eukaryota > Metazoa > Arthropoda > Insecta > Hymenoptera > Chalcididae > Chalcis > Chalcis sispes. The sequence goes on along the minus strand of OX465094.1, from coordinate 8,099,773 downwards.
TATAAGAGGAGTGAGATGCGCACCAAGTAGAGTAGGTGTGTGTGAGCTGAGTTTGCTGCACGGCTAATCCAAAGAAAGATAAGAGCCTTGGAAAATTGTCCCGCGTGTGGATTGTGTTATCGTCGCGAAAGCTCGCCCCGAGCGAATATTACGGATGAACGGGTGCACGCAAGCTTGTGTGCATGTGGCCGATAACACTGAGGAAAAAGTGGATTAAGATCGAGAAGAGCGTTCTAACGATGCCAAAATCGACGGTTTCACACGCGATCGATCCAGCGTGCGTCGTCAGGTGGTTCCGAGTTGGCCGAGAATCGCGAATCTCGGGCTCTCGGCTTTAAGTGAGTGCCGCGTGTGTATGTGTGTGAGACATAGTGTCCGGTGACTTATCTGGTCTACACTAACGCCGTACTTTCAAACTTCAATGTGCGCGCTTTGCTCTTTTGACGTCTTCGTTTTACAAAGTTTAACGAGATGAAATTTTCGCGGAATCGCGAAGAAGAACACAGTGTGCGACGGTGAAGTTTGGATTACGGTTATTGTATTGCTTTCCAAGAAATGTCAAGACAAAGGAGAGCCCATTAAATTTTCAATGCTGAATTTCGCCGTCCGATTTTTTGACGTTGACTTTAAATCGCGAGCGAACTTCAAACGTTGCTTTATATAAGCGATCGAGAAGCTTTCGAGAATTAACCTATAAACGTTTTCAAGACGAAAAAATCTATGAAAATCATTATTCGAATGATTTTCTAATCGAGTGCTCGACTAAATCGATAAAAATTAGTTCAGACAATTAATTTTCTAAATATTTTCCACACTTTAACCTATAAATTATAGAATATATATATATAGTACCGACTAATCGACCAACTATATGAGTAATTCAATTTTCATTACCACATAAGATGTTTGAAATTCTCGCAATAATTAAAAAAAAAAAAAAAAAAAAAATCAAAAATAAAAATGAACAGAGCGCGTTGGTTGTTTAAATCTATAAAAAGCGATCTAAATAAAGCTTTTACACACAAGCGTCAAACAAGAGCAGCAACGGCAACGGCAACAGCAGCAACAGCAATAAACGGGATGAAGAATCAAATTACACATCGAGAAAGGCAAAAGTGAAACGAGCTTGTCGGCCGGATTAAGCGTAGTAGCCTTTGTTTGCCGCTCGAACCGATCGGAAACGGAAGGCTTCGAACGGTCTATACGGCCGAGAACACGGATAACGGGAGCAAAAATAAACTAGAGGAGGGAAAAAGGTGCGGGCGCAAACGACGACGATTTAAAGAAACGCAAAGGTGCAGCTCGCGAATTTTATTTAGAACGCGAATTATAACGACGGAGAGAAGAGACGACGGCTGCTCTCGCGCTCGCGTTGAAACGATCGGCAGCTGGCCGTAACTCTTTCTTTCTCTCTCTATCTCTCTCTCTCTCTCTCTCTCTCTCTCTCTCTCTCTTTCTCTCTCCGTGTGTTCCGGCGCTCCCGTTGCCGCTGCTGTTGCTGTTAGTGCGGGTGCTGCTCGTGAAACGCAGAAGGGGCTTTAACTCGGCTCGCGGGCGCCGTACTCTAAAGATGAGAAAGAGCAGGACTTACCTCTGCTGTTTTTAGAACTCCACTCCCAGAACTGCGCGGGCCGAGGCGAGCCAAAACCAAAATACCACCGATGTAACATCGGCCCCGCTGGCAGCCGGAGAGACGCACCTCTGGCACATCCCCCTGCGAGACAGAGAGAGACGGAGAGCTTGCGTTGCTCTCTCTCTCTCTCTCTCTCTCTCTCTTGCTCAACCTCGACCAAGAGAGACCGATAGATGCGGAGACGGAGAAAGAAAGAGAGTAGGGAATGACTGAGTGGAGCAAAGCTCGAGTGGGGATGAGGAAGAGAAAGGAGAGGAAGAAAAAGAAAGTGACGTATACGTGCGTGTACGAGCTCCAGGGATAATACAAACTTTAAAGAAACCAAAGAGTGAAAGAAAGATAGCGAGGCTTCAAGAAAAAGAAAAAAGACTTTTCTTAAAAGAAAAAGAAAGAAATTACAGCGATTAAAGCTATCTATTTTTGGACCGAGAGCTTGCGCACGGAGCCGATCCGCGCGCCGAGAGCTCGAGCTTCGCTCGCGAAAGCTTTGCACAAGCGGCAAGGCGATTTTCTTACCGACTGCCAGGATAATTGCATTAAGCTTACAGTTTCTCGGAACGATAACGTTGTCTCCCTGCCTTCCATACTTTTCTCTCTCTCTCTCTCCTTTATTTATCTTTGAACGCTTTTTTGACACGAGTCGAGTAATTAAAATTTCATTTGCACACGTTATTACCGTTTGGTTATACGGCGGATATAATATCTCGCTACGATTTTTTAAAATTTCTGAAAAACCGAGTTTTAGATCATTGACGGGAATTTGTTTCGATTGCGAATTCTTGAAAATTTTAATCAATTATCGCTCTTTAGGTCTGTGAAATACTTAAACTTATTCGTTATAAAGTTTTGAATATTCGTTAGTTAACAAAGTGAAGTTACTAAAAAACATTACATTTGTCTCAATGCATTCAAGCGCTAATAATCTTCTTTTTCTTTATTTTCTTTGTCTTATGATATTTTACAAACGATTACTTTGTGAAATATTAATAAAAGGTGATTTATCAACTAATAATTAAAGTAACATGCAACAAAAATTGTGCTTTACTTTAACGCAACATCATAAATTTCATCCGGTAATATCGATATAAAGCTTGAAACGAATCGTCGTCGAAAAATCGTACCAAGCAAAAGCATTCGCCTCGGCTCGAGGTAAAGTACAAAAAGAGAAAAAAAAAAAAAAAAAAAAAAAAAAAAATAGAAAAAATTAAAGTAAGTGTAACCGGGCGTACACGCACGAAGAGAGAGAGACCCTCCTCCGTCAAGGCGTCGCGACGCCGAGGTTATTTCGACGCGTTCGGAGTCGTACTCGAGCGATCCCGGGGTTATGGCGGCGATTATCCGAGCGGCGATTGGTCGGAGTCAGAAGCGTCCCGACGCCCAATCTCGGTGCCTGGGCGTACCCCACCACCCAATGCATACGGGACGCGCCGCTGCCGATCTTCGACGCCGTTGCGTCGGGCCTACGCGCTCGCGCACACTTTGGGCGAGAGACGCGAAACGCGAAGAAATACAACCGGGGGGGAGAAAAAGATCGCCCGAAGCTCGACCCTAACGATCGTGAGCCGTTCGCGTTTTCGTTCTCGTCGTCGTTTTACTTATCTCCGCCCTGTTGCTACCTCGTGTGCTTTTGCTTTTGCTTTCGTTGTGTTTCATTTTCCTCCTCTTTTTTTCTTTCTTTCTTTCTTTCTTTCTTTTTTTTTTTCTTCTTTTTATGGGATTTTGCGTTGGATTTTCTAATAATTTAATTTTTATAACGTTAAATTTTATTTGCACTATCCTAATATTAAGTAACGTAAAACAATTTAAAAATCTAACAAATATAAATAATAAAGGCGTGTATTTCTTTACAATATTTATATATATATATATATATATATATTTTTTTTTTTTTTAAATCATTTTTAAATGTAAAATATTTGAAACGTAACACAACACATAAAATCTAATATTATAAAAAAGTATGAAAAAACAAAAAACAGATAAAATAATGATTTTAATTTTAAAGGTCGAAACTTGAAGGTCTTACCAAACTCGACTCGTTCTACTTGCTAATCGATATAAATCATTCGCAATCTTAAAATTTCATCATTGTGTATACATATATTTATATTATTTGAATGAGTATTAAAAACAATTATTTTCTCATAAAAATTCTTTTCTCTCAGTACATTACACGTATATGCATAAGTATTAAAATCGGTAAAATTAATCAATAGCAATGACAAAAAGAAGAGTATCGCGCCATATGTATAAATAAGTGCAGTTTGTATAAATGATTTTCGCATGATATTATATAGAAATTCGATGAAAATAACAAAGAAAAAAAAGTTTAAGCAATAAAAAAAGAGAGTAGGAGAGAGAGAGAGAGAGAGAGAGAGAAGGATAATCGGTCATCTATGCCTATACTGCACATACCGCTATCTTTCAGCATTTCGTGATCAAAGCATCGAACTCGATATGTGCCGTCGCTCTTACTCGAAAGCCGAGATCGCCGATATTAGGCTACGATTTCGAAGGATTATCATCGATCTCTTTCCTTCTCGTGACTCGATAGTTGTAGAATGCGCGCATCTATATTTCTCTCTCTCTCTCTCTCTCTCTCTCTCTCTCTTTTTCTCGCACTGTCTCAAGCGCGAGAGCTTGTAATCGGCTTCGCCTTGGACGAGGACGCGAAGGCCGCCGATTTTCAAGGCGGATGCCAATTCCATATGCGTTGCGAAACTGCGCGCGTGCGCGCGCGCGAGAGAGAGAGAGAGAGAGAGAGAAACGATGTAAAGGTGTTGCTACACAAACGCGTCGAGTTATAAAACGACGAAGCTCGGCAAGCTAATCGAATATTGTTTTTCTCCCGAACGTCTTCAATCAGCGTGGCATTTCACTCGCGGCGCTTGGATCACACGATCGCGAGAGAGACATGTTTTTGTGTACCCTTGATTTATTTATCCTTTCCCTCTCTGTTTCTCTCTCTAGAAAAATGCTAGATTTAGCATTTATATTTATCACCAATGTATACTTTTTATTTTTTCTTTCTTTTTTTTTTTTGCATACTTTAATCGATGATCAAAATAAAAAAAAAAAAAAATAAAAAAAAATACTATTTTAAATGCATTTGTAAAAGATAAACAAATAAAAGTTTTTCGTTTTCTATTTTATTTTTTAATTGTCAAACAAACTGTATAATATATCGATTTAATTATCTTAACCAACTTAAGCCGCATGTATAATTGATAAAATACATATCGATATATACACACGTCGATGAAATGCATAACTCGTCAATAGAGTAAAGACTAAACTGCATAATTTGTTTTATCTTTTTTAATTTTATAACAATGATAAAAAAATGAACGTTTTTTTTTCTTTTTTAAACTATTTTTGCATAAATATTCAAGATAATTTAAAATGGAGGATGATCCGGTGTTTTTGTGTCGAAAAAAATAATGTGTATAAATATCGATTGTGATGCAACAGATAAAAAATTAATTACATTCTTTTACAAATTAACGATTTTATCCGGTTTTCTGTTATGTTGATTTTATTAATTCGATGTTTTCTATCTCCCTAAATACCGGTTACAACGTCATTAACGAGAAATTTTTTTTAAATTATGACGTCATGCTCGTTGTTCGAATTTAAACCGCCGGATTTTTTCTTTAAATTTTTTTTTTTTTTTTTTTTTTTTTTTTTTTGTATAATATAAACTTCACCTGTCGGTGAGCTAAAATGAACTGGTATGCGGGAATATTTAATTGTATATTAAAATATAGGTTGGAACTTTTTCTGTTTTATTATATATTTAGAGAATCGAAATTAATAATAATGTGATAATACAATATCGTCAGGTATATTTAAATATAAACGAAGAAAATTGAATTTTTTTTTGTTTCAAAAGGATTCTACTGTCTGTTTTTATAGAATTATTTTAAATTAATCTTCTCATACGTAAAATAGCAAGTTTTTGTAATTCAACTTTTATCGAATAATAATGTTCGATAATTAATAAGTTACTAGAAAATAATTAAAATAATCGTTTTTAAGTAAATAACTGAATCGGCTGACTATATTAATAAAAACAAGCACGTGAAATATTTATTTGAAAAATAATTACCTCATCGACTTCGATCATTCGAAAAATTTCGAAAAAATATTATCTCGAGATAAAGACAAAAAAAAATGATCGAAAGAAAAGATTAAAGAAAAGAGACGTATAGAAAAAAAAAAGGGCGTCAAAATGGCAAAACAAAAATTTAAACGTCATTACTCGAGCGCTCCAATAAACGCCGGGCCTTGTGAATTTTTAAGAAGCGCTCGCGAACGTTCGCGAAATTGTCGATGCGCTAACTCGCGGCTTCTCTATTATTCAGGACTATAAGATTCGAGCGAGTGAAAGAGCCAAGGATTTGTCGAACTCGATCGACGATTTGCATTATCTTTCTCTTTCTCTCGCTGTCGGTAAATTAGTACGAATTATCGATCGTTGGAGAAATGGAGAAGAAAAAGAGAGCCAAAGCAGCAACGCGATAGATTTTCTCGATCGAAATTTCAGTTGTTGACCATGGATTCGATTTTGTTAAAGTTATATTGCTGATTCTGAAAAAAATTTAACGTACGCGTTATTCGTGCATTTTACTTATGTAAATTTTATTAATTAATTTAAATATTAATTTAAATCTCGAAGGATAAAAAAATATATGTATCGGTTATCAAATAACATTGGTAAAATATTTAAAATAAGAATATTTTGAATATAAAGAAAGAAAGAAAGAAAGAAAAAAAAATAATAATAATAACACGGATTTGATAATGGACGCAATGAAAACGCGCGCCGGTATAGGTAAACTTTATTATTTATAAACTAAATTGGCTTCCGATGTTAATTCAAACATATTTGAGATTGCTTTTAAAATCAATTGTCGCATGTGTGTCCGTGTGTACGTGTGATATTTTTCAAAATGCATTTGGATGAAAATTTACATTTATGCCGTTGAGATAAAATAACACCCGGTTTATTTATATAAATTTGATGTATTTCGTAACAAGCAGATCAATCCGAATGATTATTATTCAGCATATTAAATAATTTATCAAATGTATCATTAGTATTTAATAATTGTTACAAACAAATAAAACTTCATTTATAAATATTTATTACGTAAAATAAAATATTCAGAAACATCTTCAACGAAACGAACGAGCAAAGTTATATGAAACATTCAAAAGAGCTGTAGTTGTAGTCGAGAAAATAATGTTACATGAAAATTTATCGAAAATTATAAAATTTTCAAATCCGTTCTATATTTACGTTTAGAATTTTAATTGAATAATGCATCCGCAAATAAATCGTTACATTCCGGATGGTTGAGAAAAAAAAAAATAAATAAATAAATAAAACGATAATGCTCCGCGGGAACTAGCGAAACAACGCACAGCAGAGCGAGCGTGTATACTTTTAATTAAAAGACAATAAGCTCTCCTCTAAAAATACCTCGCCGCGCGCGTGTATCGCAAAGACGAGAAATATAACGGGGCTACAATTACCCAAATCGAAATTCGAATGAGTATTATGCTCTCTTAAGTGTCTCTAATTCGATGATCCTTATAATTGTTAAAGAAACGAGAGAGATAAAGAAAAAGATGAGGGACGCGTAACGCGACGTTCTCGCACATCAACAATAATAGATGGAGAGGGGATGATGGTGGAGATGTAAGTAAAAAATCGAGTATATGAAGTAGAGAATGGAAGAAGGAGAGAGAGGGAGAGAGAGAAAGAGAGAAAGAGAGAGAGAGAGTCGCGTCGTAGGAATAGATGAAGAATGACACGGCGTGATTGCATTTACCGGAACGAAATTTAAGCGATCCAATTATCATGGCCGAGAGAGAGAGAGAGAGAGAGAGTACGTTGACTGCGACTAATTCGCTTACGGAGAGAAAGAGAGAGAGAGAGAGAGATGGAGAGATGTAAGGGTTTCGCCTAGAATTGTACAGAGCTCGTGCGGCTCCATCGAAAATAGCGCTCGCGCGCGAATGATCGTTAATTATTTAAAATGCCCCGAGGCAGGTAACCGGGCGCGCGAAAGGTGAACGATCCCGGGCGGCGCCTTGCATAATCTCCGTCTCTCTCTCTCTCTCTCTCTCTCTCTCTCTCTCTCTCTCTCTCTCTCTCTCCTTGCCTCCGTTATAAAGTCGTCGTCGTTGCGCGATGGCTGCCTCGCTCTGCATTGCACATTGTGTGTGTGTGTGTGTGTGTGTGTGTGTGTGTGTGTGGTGCGAGATACCCCGTGTACTCGAACCTTTTACTATGTGCGAATGTCCTCCCCCGATGTCTAAGTTCCACGAAGCTTGATCGATTGGTTAACGTGTTTTAATTATTTGGATACACGTATCGTCATGCTGATCGACGAGGATAGATTAAAAATTTATGCTATCGATAAAAAAATACTTGATTTATCGTTGTTCGTTATTGTTGTTGTTGTTGTTGTTGTTTAATTTAGTTATCGTTGAGAAGTTTACGAAAATTTTGAAAAATTTTTCGTTAATTTTCTAGTATGAAAAATTTTTAAGCTTGAATTATTTGAAAAACTCTTTCAAATTGATTAAAATTAAATTAGGAAATTTTTTTACAATAATTTTAGTAGAGCTTTTGAAATAAAAACCGTTAGCTTATTACACAATAGCTTTTTCTCAATGTAGCTTTGCTCCACGAGAAAAGCTATTTGCTTCTATACGTTAAAAAGTCAACGGTCGATAAAAATAATAAAATGTTCGAAAAAAAATTGAGCAATAGTTATTCGCTAATTCGTAAAAATACAAACCACACAACGACATGATCACATTATACCGTAATGAATCAGAATTTGAGAAAATTTTGAATTTTTAGGTCGAAAGCTATTAATATCGAGCTTTCTGATTTAATGTTGTGACAGTTGAATAAAATAATTATACAGTTAATAGATTTTGGATCCATTAATTTTCGTACAAAACGAGATCAATATTACGAGATTAATATTCCGTCATTAATAATCGTAAAGGACAATCGATTAAGCCTATTTGTAAAATGTGAAATTACCGATTCGGTAATATAACAGAATACATTACAGTAATTGCAATAATATATTTTCTTTAAAACTTGGGTAATAATAATTTTCAAAAACTACCGAAACCCAAGAATAATTAACAAACGCAATAATTTTGAATTTTCGCGTCGCAGAAAATCGTTATCGGAATATTTAAACGCAATCGATTCAGTTATTAGAAGAAATTGTTATAAATTATTAAACAATTTTGAGCACCTAAAAACGACGACTCATTCAATAACATTTTTTATTGGTAATTTAGTGGATTTGAAAAATTTTTAGATAATCAATCAATCAACCGATATTGGTTTTAATTTTGTAAAGTGCTAATGCAAAAAATTAACAATCAATTATTGTTGATTGAAGAGGTATTTATTTCAATGAAAATATTCGAGCTTTATTTTTTAAAAAAATGTGATATTGATTAAAAAATAATCAGAGATAAAGGTACGAGTAAACTCAACGAAAATCTTTTACCATCGATTTCATAACCATCCAAGCCAACGTTTAACGAACGAAACAACAATGCACATCCTTAATTTTCGAATATTACAAGCGTTCGTCAATTTTACGAGGGCTGTTACATATACACCGAGTAATCGTCAAAGAGTCTTAGAGAGAATCGGAAGCGCACGTGAGGATTCGGCTCGTTTTCTTTCCGTTTCCTGCGCAGAGGAAGCATAAGAAAGAAGAGAAATGGGGAGGGGGAGGGTAAGAGAAGAGGGAGAAGGAAAGAGAAGAGTCTGCGGTGTATACATGTAAAGCGAAGGAGCGCAACGAGAAAGGCAGCGACTGCTTACGAGAAAGAGAGAGAGAGAGAGCGAACGAGCGCCCGTCGCGGATCGGCACGTGCCACTCGATAAATCTGTCGCCGGCAGCTGACGTTCTCCTCCTCTTCGAGTGTATATACACCACCGGCAGCCGGCAATTTACCCTCTCTCCCTCCCTCTCTCTCTCTCTCTCTCTCTTTTGCTTTCGAAACATACACTTAGATTAGCAGCTTCCAAGAGCGAGAGTCGTATACGTTTTTTCGTTTTTTTTCTCTTTTTCTTTTTCTTTTTTTTTTTTTTTTATTTTTATTTTTTTTTTTCCTTATGCGTTTCTTGTTACAGTACGAACCCGTGAGCTTTTACCCTTCTACCCCACTCACGTCTTCGTGTTTCGCTCGGCTCGAACGGAGGAGGAACGCGCAATGAGAAAAAGTTTCACTGGACGTGGTTCATGGTAATCCAGCGGAAAGTTTTGTAAGACTGCGCTTAATTAATGATAATTGATTTTGGTGTGTGTATTTTTGAATAAAATGTTATTTAAGATTATATCGTTACGTTTCTTGCAAGTGTTTTATTTTCAATAATAAAAAAAAAAAAAAAAAAAAAAAGAAAAAAAAAAAAAGACATTTGTTTCATTATAAAAGGAGTACGAAAGTTTTACACGTTTAACTAATGTTAAAAAATGAATTTAGATCCGTACGCAATGGTTATCGCGATAATACTTTTCTACTATAATAATCTAATATAATCGGCAAGTTTTTTATAGTTTCCGGTTAGTAAAAAAATCATTGCACCGCAATAATGTTTTTTCTTTCCATATTTACATACGCAAGGATTTAGTCATACATGAAACAACACATTTAAATCAAAGCCAATCGGTACACGAGAAAGAGAGAGAGAGAGAGAGAGAGAGAGAGAGAGAGAGAGAGCGGCCAAACGCGGTTTTTATGAGTCAGTCAGCGATGATTAAGAATCGTTTGAAAAAAGATTCTGTAAAACACTTTTACGCTGCGATATCTCTGAAAATTTTTGCTACCACGATAAAGATGACGCTTTAATTCTCAAAACGAATAATCATTAAAATAAGTATGTGCAATGAAGCCGATCATTTCGACGATGAAGAAATTGAAATTCGAAACTTGAGCGCGTGCGCTTCTCCAAAAAGGAAATATTCCATTAGAGCAAACTCATGAACCGATCGTTAAATCTTTCTCCAGCGTGACACTTTAAAAATCCGTGAGGAAGACATCAAAAAAAAAAAAAAAAAAAAAAAAAAAAAGAATCATGGCTAAGCCGCCTGGAGCATCGAATGCGTGAAACGAAAATCACAAGCGGCACAAACGACAAAAGCTCTAACACGTCTCGAGACAGAGAGGGAGAGAGAGAGAGAGAGAGAGAGAGAGGAATCTCTCGTCTTCCGGAAAAGCGCACGGAAAGAGAGAAAAAGAGAGAAAGAGAGAGAAAGAGAGAAAGAGAGAGAGAGAGAGAGAGAGTCGTATCAGGCGTAGAGCACTGGCGTAAAACCGCGTTCCAAAAATAACGAGGAAAGACGCTAGCCTACACAACGACGCTGAGTAAGAGGGAGCACACGCGCGCGCGCGAGACGTGAGTCAAGTAAATCTCCGCGCTCTCCTCTTTCTCCTCCCTTCCTCCTACCCCCTTTTTTAAAGGCTTTTTTGCCGCCCATCGCAAATGGTATAAGACGCGAGGATCGTTCGTTTGCGTTATAACCGCAGCCAGAGAGAGAGAGAGAGAGAGAGAGTGAGAGATTGGAGCTCGCGCGCGCGCCGGGCACGTGCCACTGGCAAGTGTACGTGGAAGCGATAGGGAGAAGATGGGGGAGAGGGAGAGAGGAAACGACAGCCGGTATTATTCATCGAGGGAGCTAGGGGAGGTAGGAAAGGGAAAGGAGGTTGAGAAACGCTGTAAGAGTCGATTCCGTTCAAGCTCGAGCGTGCGGGCTTGTAAGCTGCGATCGAGTTTACGCGTGGCCGCTTTCAAATGGATTTCGTTTCTCTTGCCGATCGGTTAAAGCTCTCTGATTGTATACTGGATTATCAATCGGTTATTGGTAACAATAAATCATTTTATTCGTTAGTCAGACACGTTAAACTTTCATCGAATTATTTTATTATTTTTCTTTTTTTTTTTTTTTTTTTTTCATCATTACGAACTTGAAATTCAAAATCTCCGACTCGCAAGGCTAATCTCTCGAAAGTTTAACGTCAAGCCGCGGCTCGGGGGACCTCGTCCTCGAAGTTGCAGCAGCAATCGCTCGACGTTTATACGCACACAACAGCTGCCAGGTTGCGAGCCAATCGGGACTTGGAAGGCTGCGCGACTCGAAAATTCTTGCGAGATATCGCGAAGGGAATTTATTACTCGTCAAGTTAGGCGAGAACCTTTCTCTCTGTTTCGCTCGGTTTGTCTTTCTTTGCGTTTTAACGGTCACATGGATTTCACCGTTTGTATAACTTCTTTGATGGATTATACCGCTGGAATGTGGACGTGATATTTTATTAATTTGATTAAAGTCAATTTTTCGATAAAAGTTATCAACAAATGATATATTTCAAAGCGATGACAATTGTTGAAAAGAACAATTTTACGCTTATTTATTTCAAATAATCTTTTTAAAATGCTATTAATAACATAAAGATATCGAAATTTTTACGCCTGTAAAATATTGGTATGTCCTCATATATAATGCAGATAAATATTACTCGATTCGAGAGCTCGATGAGACGTTACATTTTTTCGTTTATTCAATTGGTGCATTCGACTAAAAATAAGATTATCTTATTAAACATTAGCTCGCGCGGCTTTAAAAATAGACGATTGTTAGCTAATTATCGAGTATTGCATTTCCAACGGGTGACGTCATATCATAATGTCATTCTTACCTATGTTTCATCGCTATTATGACGTCACTTCGTAATCATGTGCAAACGTCCGTAAAATTTATATAAAAAGAATACTTCAAGCCTTTTCTTTTCTCTTTTTACGATCCTACATCCTTTTAATTTTTTGTTATCGTGGATAAAAAATTGAAGGAGAAAAAAGCGATAAATAATTAAGCGCGACGTTTATACTCCAACCTTCGTTAAATTACGCGCAAAACTTTGAGCGCGCAAGCATCGCGAATCACTCGATTTCAAAACCGAAACCAAAGACGTTAACCCCCCCTCTCTCTCTCTCTCTTTTTTTTTTTGCTCGAAAGCCCAAGTCGAAACAAAACGGCATGAAAAATTGGCATTAGCCACAAGTCAAGCGGTAAAACAGAAAGAGAGAAAGAGAGAGAAACGCAAGGAAGGCGAAGAGGAAGAAGAAGAAGAAGAAGAAGAAGAAGAAGAAGAAGAAGAAGAAGAAAAAGCAAGAGCAGCAGCGGAGCTTTTCGATTCTCTTACTCTTTGTCCTATACGAGAGAGCGTTCGTTCGTTTCGCTAAAATTAACTTTCGGCTGGCGTTGCTACAAGACACACGACGTCCGACACACAACGTCGTCGTCGTCGGCGTCGGCGCGCAAGAAAGGAGAGCGCGCGCGCGTTAAAGGCCGTAAGCAGGAGCAGCAGCCGGCAAGTACGGTGACGCGCGCCATCGAAACCAGAGCACGTGCTGTTACTGCTGTATTGCTGCTGTTGTTGCTTATAGAAAGAGAAAGAGAGAGATAGATAGATAGAGAGAGAGAGAGAGAGAGAGAGAGGAGGGGGGGGGAAGAGAGAGAAAAAGGAAGAGAGGAGGGTACCAAGTGACGCGCGACCGAACCGCCTTGTCCCCCTTTAACCCCTCCGTTTACACGTATACGTATATACATGCAGTATGCGCGAGAACGCGAGGCCTATCAATTATCGGTCTCTATACAGAATATCTCATCTCGCATACGCTTACGTGTATAAGGGAACGTCTTTCTTTCGGTCTGTTTGGAAAGGCGAACGCGTTACGATGCGCGAGGACGTAGATTAGTGGGGATAATGCCGATGTTTCGATCGTTAGTTGTATTTTCTTTTTTTCTTTATTTTTTTTTTTTTTTTTTTTTTTCATTTACTTTCAGCATTAACGAAGAAGTAAAAAGAGTTTAATTGGAATATGTTTAAATAAATTTACTTTTTAATCGGTAAAATGGTTTTATCGAAGGATTTTAGATTTGTCAAGGAAAATTGTTTTTAATGGTTGATAAATAAAAAAATCACTTTTACAGTAGATTAGGTTACGAATGGTCGTGGCTTAATTTTTGTGGAAAAGTTAAGTCGATGAACGTTGGCGAGCCACCTTAAGTAACCAAAAAAAAAAAAAAAAAAAAAAAAAAAAAGAAAAAAAAAGAAAATAGAAAAATTTTCCTCGACTACCGAAGCATCTCGCGATCGTAAAAACATTTAGCCGAATTAATCAAAATCTAACGCATTATCTAAATTTCCTTATCAATACAGACGAATGAAACGCAGGTTTAAAATGTTGTAGAGTACGTAAGTGTGTATATATATCGTTCGATCGATGTTCTCATCCGCATGGATACTCAAAAGGAAAAAAAAAAAAAAATAAAGAAGGAACCATTTCGTTCTCTTATCGCGCGCGCGTTGCTTGCTGCGGGTTGCGTGCGCTTGCCGCTATCTCGTTAATTGAATAAATGAAGCGCACCGGCGCGATTATTTTTCGATATATATATATATAAGCGAGCGAGAGCATCTTTGATGATTTTTTAAGTTGTGTGGGAAGAGAAACGCGTGGTTGAATTCGTTAAATTTATTAAATATACGACTCAATTGCGTTTGTAATTTAATAAAGTGCCGAATGACTTGTTTTATTAAAAATTCTTGTTTGATTATAAATTTGTATTCTTATTGTAAAACCCTCGCGATGCCACATTTCAAATCACCTATAAAATATTATGACTCTCGTCTAAAGAAAGTAGACAGCAGTAAGTCGATCGAATATCAATATTGTGATTAATTATCATTCGATGTTAATGCGAGCGATTAGTTCTCTTAAACTCCCTATTCAAACGGGAAAAAAAAAATTATTATCAACGCTCGTAACGTTGCTCATAATACAATGAAATTCAAATAAGATTGGCTATATGTATATTTTTGTAATTATCGACTGGCATGGAGTCATGCATTTTATAGACTTTAAATTAATTGAACAATAAATAGTTACGACAATTAGAAGTGTATACATAAATACAGCTTTTCGTTGAAAATATTATATAAGGAAAAATTCCTATAAACTGTTTGTATTAATAAGAAGACGATTTGTAAAACTGTGTAAATAATTTTTTTTTTTTTTTATACTTTTTTTGAAAATGATAAAAAAAATTAATAAAAATTATATCTTTTTATATAATAAAAATATTATTTACAAATTGCATAAAAATTTTTCCTAAAAAATTTGCTTTGGGTTAAAGAATGCTTTGTATATACTAGTATTATTTATAAATAAATAAAGCAACAAATAATTTGTGAAATATTGAAAAACTTTTCAAGTAATTAGTATATTATACTCTATATATCTAATGTAATATAACAGTAATGAACAAATTTCTCTATTAATAATTTGAAATTGATAATAATTCATAACGCGTCAAAGTTGGTTACGTACTGCAATATAAACTATTAGTAAAACTTTGAATGATATAATTAAAATTAGATGAGATAATAATTATAAAACAATTGTCGCGATTCTGTTTCAAATTTTAAAAAATGGATGTACAAATTTAACTTTATTGTATATCGGGTATTTAATCATCGGGACAAACTCAAAGACAATCGATACAGTCGGTAGAGTTAGAGTGAATTATTAGGAGAAGATAGAGCTGGTAACTATCGGATAAGCGATCGAATTGTGAATTGATAAAGTCGATCGGTTGCGGAATAATTTTCCCTTTTATGAAAAGAAAGAAAGAGAAAAATTCCACGTATCCATTCTGCGCTACGTTTAATTATTTAATGTTTTTGAAAATTAAGTGGATATTTAAATAATTACTCAGCATTACGATAACATTTTTGAAAAAGAAAAAAAAAAAAAAAAAAAAAAAAAAAAAAGAATCTCAATTTCTGAATAATCGATTTTAAGATACGATGAATGAAGAATAAAATTTATTTAAGAGAGTTGAATAATATACGTTAATCTTGTAAAGTAACGAAGCACGAGATGTATAACAAAGATATAAATAGTTACTTTTGCTCCTTGAGAATTCATGCATCTACCGAAACGTAATAAATAATTAAAACGATCGAATATAATAATTAATGAAATTATTTTTCAAGTTTTAAATAAAAATTAATTTAATTTTTTTATAATACATATTCGCGTCGAAGCGGTCATTAAAGAGGGATTTACTTCATGGCTATTGATAAAAATATTAAACGACGGGGATTAAAAATATGTTTAGCGTATACATATTTAAAATTTTTTTAATTAATTATATAAAATTTGATGCGTCGGTGATAAGCTTAAAATAATATTATGCACAAAAATGAAAATAAATTTTAACGGTCATAATAAATAATTGCTAGCGGCCGATATCAATCTGTCGCGTTGTAGAAAATTTTAAAATTTGATCTTTTTTTTTTTTCTGTTTCCATTCGTTATAAATCAAGATATGATAATATTAGACGATTTAATGATAAATATTTAATGCATTCGATAAAAAGAAAGAAAAAAAAAAAAAAAAAAATGAATTAAGAAAAGTTCATTCGAGTTCGTTATGCTTATGTCGGACAAAATATGTTTCGCTAATTTTAACGTTCATCGATATTTTATCAGTAATTATACAACGATATAATTTATCGGTCAATTAGCGATATATTATTCAATCGATCACGGTTGTAAACAATTGCATAAGAAAAAAAAAAAAAAAAAAAAAAATTATGCACGTAAACATTATAAACAACCGCTTTCCAAATACGCTCGATCGTCGCTTGTGTCGTTTTTTTTCCAAATTAAAAAATTATTCTCGGGCATCGAAAATTGAAATTTTTTTTTGTTTTTTTTCTTCTTCTTTTTTGTCCCCAACACTTTCGTCGCGAGTAAATAATCAATGGTTTTGCTAAGTGAAAGTAAAAAACCAATGGCTTTATAGGTGTTAACCATATGCGTTAACGCGCATATGTTTACGTATGTATTAAACGATAAGCACAGCAAGTTCGCGCGGGAGAGTCTCCGGGAGTCTCCGCGAGAGATCGACTCGCATTCCATCGGCGACGCGTGAGACGCGCAGCGAGTTTAAAATCTTGGCTGTGTATTATCTCTCCCTCGAAGGTTGAACTCGCTGCGTTGAAAAATTGGTGCGTTGAAAGCTAGACGCGAGTTTTGAAAGGTGAAGGTAGCTGTGTGGCCTGTTCATTTTTTCATTTTTTATTTATTTATTTATTTATTTATTTATTTATTTATTTATTTATTTATTTATTTATTTATTTATTTATTTATTTATTTATTTATATTATCGATCGATTAACAAAATGTTTATTATTATTATTATTATTATTATTATTATTATTATTATTATTATTTTTTTTTTTTTTTTTTTTTTTTTTTTTTTTTACCCGATTATTCATAAATCAATTATAATCACTGTCGATTTAATCCGCAAAGTCATTTTCAACATCCGGTGAAGGCGAAGACAAGTCGTTCGCGCTTGATCGGACGAACGCGAAGAAAAGTCTTATGCGTGATCGGACGAAGACGAATACCAATAAACGAAAAGTTTTTCCATAATATAATTCATGTGCCAGCCAGACCAAGAAAAAAAATGAACTTCAAAAATCTTGCGACCAAAAATTGCCGCTGGAGGCTGGAAGACACATGTCTTGCACTCGCGAACCACGTGTGAGGTTTAACTATCTCTCTCTCTCTCTCTCTCTCTCTCTCTCTCTCTCTCTTTCTCTCTCTTCTTTTTCTCCTTCGATACGATTCTTGCGCGTACGACGAAGCGCGGCGTGTGACTCTTCGCGGCAACCCGATACTTATACCCGCGAAAGGTTATTTTATGTATACACGAATTTTTTTTAGGTTATTTTTCTGTATCGGTGGGTATTATTTCATCAATTTTTATTTTTTTCGATGACTTCGGTGTGATTTTACAGCTTTTATCTACTCGAGAATAAAAATTTCAACGCGTATTTAGTAGCGAAAATATTTTTTATTACTCTATTGTGATTTATTCATTTACATGATAACTAAAATTTCGTCCCTGAATACGTACGTACGCGTATATACATATGTCATCGTGTACAATTTTTAGTTTACTTAATTCACTCGCTATACATATTTTATCAATTTCAAGAATTAAAGCATCATACTGACAATAAATGAAGCGAAGTTTATCGTAATTGAAGATATTTATCATTTAAGTTAAGAAGGATTTATTAAGATAAAATAATCATTGTAAATAATGTTGAATCACCATATTTTATCAGTCTTTAAAATGAAAGATGTTGAAAAATGATAAAATTTTAAATTACAGCTTTGATACAGTACAGTATCTCAATCGAGATAAGATTCGAAAAATTTTGCTTCTCATTTTATACCAAAATATTATTATCACGTAGAATAAAATTTTATTAATTTTAACTCGCATATTTTTAAATTATTATTGCGATAATTAGATACATTGAGAATTTCAATTGCCGTGTGAGATATATTTTAGTGTAATAAGTACATATATCGATTACGAGTAAATTATAAGTCTTGTAATCTTGTATCAACGATTAATTTATCGATCGATTGATTATCTCGATCAAGCTAAGCCGATATAATCAATCGCTCAACTTTTCCACAATTTTTTAAAATAATTTAATACCATTAAACAAATATGTACAATTTAGTTCATATACGTTATACATTGACGTTACTACGACGAGTATAAACAACAAATAATTTTCACATTGATGTATTAAAAATTAACCCCTCTTTTAAGAAAATTCTCAATTTATTAAAAAATAAAGCATAAGAAACGGAAAATCACAATCGCGCGGCGCGGCGCGCGAACATTATTTCTCTGTGGCGCACTCGAATTTCTCATTTCTGGTCTGGCGTCTTTCCTCCTCCACCTCCCTCCAGCAACATAAGAAACGGCATCACCAGCCGCTATGTTTCTCCTCTCTCTCACACTCTCTCTCTCTCTCTATACACACCGCGTACATATCTGCTCCCTCCTACGAATGAAAGAGAGAGAGAGAGAGAGAGAGAGACGTCAGGGTAACCTCGGCGTATCGCGTTTCAAGCTTGCGCGTTTCACCTTCGGCCAAAAACGATGACGTAGCTCTCGCGAGAGCGCGGGCAGACGCGAAAATTTTCGGAGCGTGGAATTTCACTGGGTTCTCCCTCCCCGCGCCTCGACATCTCTCTCTCTCTCTCTCTCTCTCTCTCTCTCTCTCTCTCTGTAACGCTTTAACGATGCAGCCGTTTTTCTTCCAGGCGCCACTTAACCGATACTCTTCCAGTCAAAACAATCGCCAGACCTTTTTCTTTATTTTTTATCAACGGCTCGTGCGCTGCGCGAGTTCTTCTGTGGATTATCGTTTGTTACGATACTCGCTCTCTCTCTCTCTCTCTCTCTCTCTCTTTCTCTCTCTCTCTATTTTCTCGGTGTAAACGTAAACTGCACAAGATTGTACTTTTCGTTTAAGAAAAGTAAAATTTTTAGAAAAAAAGTTTGTTCGAAAACATTAATAATCCAAAAAGCGTCAATATCCTGCAAACGAAACATGAACATTTTCTCAAAGCAACGCAGCACAAAGCGTTTTTACACAGTTTATTTCAACGAATAAAGTATACCGTCGAAGGAGCCGATGGTTAAGATGTAAAACGTATCGGGCGCACGCTAAAGATATAACTCTATCATTCGTCGTTATCATTTCTGCGAAAGGACACTTCTCACAAGTTACTCGATATTTGAGAGAGAGAGAGAGAGAGAGAGAGAGAGAGAGAGAGAGAACGTGAGAGGATTAAAATAAAACTTTACCGATTCTCTTATTGTTTTCTATTTTTTATATAGGAGTGAATTTTATTAAAGGAATAAAATTACATATTATTTTACTTGTTAGTTTCATTCCTGATTCAATGCTTCTTTTTTTTTTAAATAATTAAAACTGTTAAAAAAAAAAAAAAAAAAAAAGTATCTTTTTGAATTAAAAATGAATTCAAAAGCGACATAATTAAAAAATAATTGCATAATCTATTTCATTTAATTAATTCTTTAGCCTCTTATCCGAAAATCAGCAAACGAAAAACTCGGGTGCAGACGCTCATCTACAAGCCGCCCAACGACGAAGACGACAACGACGACGACGACAACGACGGCGACAACGAGAGCGCAACTCGCGTGTAATTAACAACAATAAGTAACTTATTCTCTTTTTTTTTCTCTTTCTCTCTCTTTCTCTCTCTCTCTCTCTCTCTCTCTTACTCGCTCTCTCTCTCTCTCTCTCTTTCTCTCTCGTTCTCTCTCTGTTGGTCTCTCAACCCTATAACATAAACTTATTCGCACATATGTATGTACGCGCTTTGCTGGAACGGAATGCAGGAGAAGAGAGGGAGAGAGAGAATGAGAGCAGAGAAGGAAAAGTGAAAAAGCCGCTTTATACTCACGTCGGAGTCGCGTCGAGCTTGCGTGAGCGAGAGCAAAAGGAAGGAGCGAGAGGGAAGAGAGGGAGGAAAATCAGCATGGGTATGCGCGCAAAAGAGAAAGAGATAGAACTGGCTGGCAGCTGTCGGGCGCGTGCGGCGTCGAGCCATTTAAGGCGCGAACGCCGGACGCCCGGCGTCGCTACGCTCTTAACCCCCCTATCGTTCTCTCTCTCTCTCTCTCTCTCTCTCTCTCTCTCTCTCTCTCTCTCTATCTCTATCTATCTCTATCTCCGTTTCCGTCTTCTCCTACTCTCTCTCTCTCTCTCTCTCTCTCTCTCTTTCTAGCTCAAATCGCCGCCCTCCTGCCTTTTCGTCTCGGTATATGTATATCATCTCTTCTACTCTTAGCCTCTCTATCTCTCTCTTTTACTCTCTTTCCCCCTCACAGTAGCTTATTTTCTCCTTTGGTAATTGATTTAGATTGAAGATTAAAAGGGCTGATCGGTGATTTTTACAGCTCAGTTTGCGTGGAAAATTTAATTGTTTTAGTTTAGAATACTGGAAGGGTAAAAGAGAGATGGAAAAAGAGAAGGAGATGGAATAACGAAAATGTGAATTAATCGCGACGATGTAGTGATTTATATTAATAAAATCGAACGAGGAAATTGTTCGCGTGGGTGTGGATGAGATATGAAATGCGTAAACGTAATTTTTTGCACCTTTTCGCCATTAAATAAAGGATAGTTTTTCCAAAATTTTATAAATGGCGTCATATGTAAGATGATAATCAATAAATTGTTGTATAAGATTAAAAAGTAAAATAAATATTTATTTACAAGGAAAAAGCTTACTGAAAACTAAATAACCGTAATCATTCATTAAAATATTTTAATTCGTTTAAAATTTTGTTGAAAATGAAATTGACTCAAAAGTAATATACCCTTGAGTTTTTTTTTTATTTTCGAAATAATGCAAGTGTAATGAATTTTACTTCACTGTCTTTAATTTCATAATAATCATGTATCAAAATAGTAATCAATCTGCATGCAAAATACAATTTAAAAATAATGCTTAAACTTACGCAATAGCTAAGTTTTAACAAAGTAAAATGGTATTTGCACTCACCTGAAACAAACAAAAAAATTTTACCATTATAATAAAATTCAAAAATGTGATAAATGTATAAAATTAAACTTATTTATATTTCTTTTCATTCAAACGTGTATAATTTAAAATAAAATCATTTCCGCTCTTGTCAACGATATACTTATGTATAGGTAACCTTTGCAAGAGCAACAAAAATTTTTTCAATAAGAAAGAAGAAAATAAAATTAAAAAAAAAAAAAAATAAATAAATAAATAAATAAATAAATAAATAAAAAAATAACTCGAATAATTAATCATTATAAAAGCCGCGCGCGAGCAAAGAGATCTCGAGGTGAATAAATTGCAAATATTATTGCTGTGGAGTTAAGCGTTTGTACCCGTACGGCGTAAAAGCCCGCAGCATAACGGCTAACAGAAGCCAAAGCTTCATAAAGCAAATAAGCAAGAAAAATAAAAAGCTCGACTCGTGTGCGTGCGCGCGCGCGCGAGAGAGAGAGAGAGAGAGAAACTTGGCTCTTCTCTGGCAAACTTTTTTTTTTCTTTCTCACTCTTACTTCTCTCCCATTCGTTTCTCCATCTCTCCTATATACACTTCGTATAACCTCGTCTTTCCCTTTTCTTTTCCACATACTCCGCTTGCGTTTCTTCTTATTCTTTTTTTTTCCGTCTTCTTTAACGCTTGCTTTTTTCTCGTTTCTCACTTAAAAAATCGTGCCCGCGCTCGCTCGGAGTCGCCGAGAGAAAGAGACGAATGACAGTGGTACTCGATTTCTCGTTAAATTATCTTTTTCTTGCGCCTTAATTTTTTCTTTCTCTTTTTTATTCTAATTTTTTTATTTGAATTAGAATCGATTTAATTGTTTTGATTTTCGCGTGTGCCTTTTTTTCATTTGGGATTACGATAAAGCAAATTATCGCGTGTATTTTATTCGTTTCGGTAAATATTAAGAGGATCATATTTAATAAAATCATTTTTAACTATTGCAAAGAGAATTTAAAAATCCATGATATAATCATAACCATTAGCAATTTGAAGTTTAATTTGTAAAATTTTTAAAATTTCACATTAAAATTAAATTTTAATATCGATAAGTTATTCAATTCAAACATTTAATATTCTCGCAATTATTAGAAATAAAAATATCTTGATTAAAGTAACATTAAAAAATTTAATTGCTTTAAAATTCATGCACTACTTTAAAACTTCACATAACAACGACTAAAATAAAATTTCATTCTTGTTCCTCATCAAAAAGCCCGAAATTTAATAAAAAAAAAAAAAAAAAAAAAAAAAAAAAAAAAAAAAAGGAAATGAATACTAAAATACATCGCTAAAACAAATTTGTAAAAAAAAAAATAAGCTTTCTCGCTCTCGTGCGCGCTGCACACAAAGCCAAACGATCAAAGAATTCGACATGAGAGCCGCTGAAAGTAAAGCACCGCGGAGTAGTACAGCCAACAGCCGGCGGCTTATACACACGTATAAGTGTGTGCGTGCGTGCGTGTGTGTACGTATATACGTAAACGTAAGACACAGAGAGAAAAGGAGAGAAGAAGAAGCTGCGACAACGACGACGTCGACGACGACGCGTCAGCCCGAAAACTCGTGCGGTTACCCGGTGCTGCTGCAGTTGTCTTCGTAAGCTGCCGTTATAAGAGCCGAGACGCACACACGTGCCCTGCAACTCTCTCTCTCTCTCTCTCTCTCTCTCTCTCACTTTTTCTCTCTCTTTCTCTTTCGCGGCCTGTATGCCAAAATGCTTTGTGTACGCCCACGATTTTTTTTATGGTATATGTATATGGAAGAGATAGACTATAAATATATATAAATATATATATATATATATATGGTATATATATATTTCTCGCTGTACGGAAACAGATATGTACACATCGGTTTTCCGATCGATCTACGCGTTTTCTCAACGCAATGGTACAACGGCGCCAGCGGTTATATTATAACGAACGTACATCGAGGTATAAGAAAAACGCGCTACATCGGCGAACGATTCGTTTTGCTTCGATGATAAAAAACGGCCGCGTTTTTAAGACATGTTTATTTATAAAATCGCCGTTTCTAATTTTAATATTTGCAATTATATTTTTGCCAATACAGTTTTTTTCCTTTTTTCCTTTTTTCCTTTTTTTTTTTTATTTTGTTTTTTTTGACGATCGGTTAGCGCCACGTTGAGAAAGCCTTTTGTTTTTCTTTTTTCTTATTATTCGTCATTGTGCGGTAACCTTTTATTCCAAGCATACAATCGCTTATGATAAAGTTTAGCTTAATGTAACGTACAGATAACAATAAAGAGAAAAAAAAATAACGAAAATGTTTGCGTATCTTCGTAAACTTTAATGTAGCGGATACGTAAAAGAGGGCTTTTTTTAAGTATTTAAAGATGTCCGTAAAATAAAAATTATTATAAATAAAAAATTAGACGGCATTAGTTATTTTTCATGCGGCTTTTAATAATATGACCTTAAATTGATAAAACTTTTTAAATAATCTTATGTCGTCCAAAGTAAATGCAATTATTTTGTCTGAATATATTTAAACGTTCAACGTTATTTTTTACAATAGATAGATTAATAAATAACGTTGATAAAAAACATTTGAAATAGATTAATATTAACTCTTTTTACAATAACAAATACTCGATTAACCTACAGACATTGCGAGACGATAATAATTGTTTTATTTAGTAACTCGATCTAATATGGAATGCTCGTTCTTTATACATCCCCTTGTAAGCCGTATATATGTATATCGGAAAAATGTATAATATTTAAAATTGGATTAGTTAAAAAATATCAATGTTCTAATTATACGGCAAATATTGATTATTTACACAATTAACAATGTTAAATTTTATTGTAAGTTATATGTTTTGCGTCAATGGAAAAAAAGTGAATTTAAAAAAAATAAATAAATAAATAAATAAATTTATCAGACAATAAATCAATGTAATACTTACGAATTTTATCTAATCGAATGCGTAAACTTTAGCTTTCAAATATATTCCACACAACGAAATGTTTCAAAAACAATCTTATTTATTTTTTTGTTTGTTCGCGCGCGTGTAAAAGGTAAAATAAATAAGGCGCACTCGATATTCGTATACGCAATCGTTATTGAGAGGGCGTTAATTAAATCCGTAAAAAGGTAAAAAAAATTAACATGTCAAAGCTCTCGAATACAGCGTTGCCTCCCAAATTCCTTCCCGAACAACGAAAGCGAATGCAAATTCGTCGCGCGCTATCAAATGCAAACAAACAATAAAAGAGAAAAAAAAAAAAAAAAAAAAAAAAAAAAAAAAAAAAAAAAAACAAAAAAATAACAAAACAAAAGAAAAAAGAAATAAAATGATAAAAATACACGTAGGTAGAAAGAAAAAACTGTGCGCGTAAAAAAAAAATATGGATCGCGTCGACTTGAAAAAGAGACGAATCAATCAATGGTCAATGCTAACATACACTCTCGTATATATATATAACGCACTGAGGCTTATTTACGAATAAAACAAAAAAAAAAAAAAAAAGAAAAACAAAAAAAAAAAAAAAGAAAAGAAAAAAGGGATCGAACGTTTTTTCGGCGGCTCAGTTCGGTTACGCGCTTTTACACGTGTTTATGACATACACATAAAAGCATAAACCTGTGTGCGTACGTATAAATTATTAATCCGGAATCGCAAGCGAAGAATCAAAGGTCAAAGAGATACGCGCCCCCGATAATAATGAAAGTATACTCGCGATCGGCGTGCCGCGTTGTGTGTATGTACTGCCGAGTGTCGATGTGCGCTTGATGTAATATGGAAAGCCGATAAGCACGGAAACTCGGATAAAGTTCGCTGCAACTGCCGTGAGGCAAAGCTCTCGCGCACGCGGAATATGGCTCGATGCGCGTGGCGCATATATTACGCATGGTGGAAAAAAAGAAAAAAAAAAAAAAAAAGAAATAAAAAAAAAAAAAGTTTAAGCTTTTGTTTTTCTTTCTTTTTTTCCTTCTCTCTCCCTCCCTCTCTTTCTTTCGGACGATTTTAACGTTTTGTTTCTCTTCGTCGATATAAAATTAAAAATAATTGCAAAATTTTATGTCGCTGTGTGAAGAAAAGAAAAAAATTTCTTTATTCAAAAATCGTTGATATAAAATTTTATTCATGACTAGCGATAGCGACGAATAATGACATTTCTCCTAAACTTTACTAAAATTAATTACTCGAATTAACTTCATTATTAGCGCTATAAATTTTATAGAACATTATATCGATAAGCAAAATTATTTATTTTAAAAAAGCATATTTTTTTTTATAAAAAGAATTGTATAGTGTCTATATATTTTTATAAATTAATTTATTTTTCATCCGTTCAATTTTATTTATTAACAAAGCCAATTAACATTGGGCACTTAAAATACTCTTACCATTTAATAAAAATGTACAAATAAAAATAATTGATGACATAAGAAACACGTATCTCGTCGTAAAAAGACATATATATATACACCGTTAAAACAAGATGAATTTTATTTTATTATGATTTCAAAAGAAAAAGTTACAATCGACATTTTCTAGTTTTCTTGATTTTAACTTTCGAGCGAAAAGCAGTAAATAATACATTTTCCAATTTTACCATTGGAGAGTCAAAGTGTGCTACGTATAGATTTTCTATAAAAATGACAAATCTTTTCGTTCAAGTTTGCGATCACATTTCGCTATCGAATGTCGATACTTTTATAAAAATTAATAAAAATATAAAATTCGCCGTTTGAAAGACTTACATTACTCAAATGCAATTTTAAGCGTTTAAACATTTTTTAAAGTACTTAAATATTTCGCACTAATTATTTATAATACGCGAGGGTGTACGTGCGTTGAATCAATCTCGATTAGTCCATTAAAGAATCAAACCTAATCTAATTATAGAATCGCGGCAGTACAACGAAAAACGAAAAATAAGAAGAAACAGCGCAGCAGCAGCTTATCGAATTATCGCGCGCGCTCGTGGAAATAAAAGTTACATCGCGACGTTAATAGCTTCCAACGCGTAAAAGAAAAAAAGAAAAAAAAAAAAACGAAGGATCGAAACGTACAGCGAAGCGGAAGACAACGTATCGCTTGAAACTCATCCCCGATGTATTACACGCGGCCTTGTTACAGCGGAATAGGATCCAACGATACGTATTAACGTAAAGGCAACGACGATTCGTGGGATAAACGAAGGGCGATCGATTCAAGTACGTAAAGAAAAATAAACAAGAGGAAGGAGGATGGGAAAGAATATGAAAATGCGCCCGCATGATAATGGCGCGTAAAACAACTCAATTCCGCGATGTGCTGATAATGCAATTAGAAGATCGTTAAGTAATGACTTTTTAATACGCGGATTGATGAGTATATATCGTATAATTCATTAAAAGTTTGAAATATTGACCGACGCGGTTTACTGCTTAGATTTTTTTTTTTTTTAACCGTGGAAATTAAAAAAAAAAAAAAAAAAAAAAAAAAGTAGGAGAAATAAAAGAAAAAGAATGCATTAAGATGCGACATTAACGATGAATAAGAAAATTTATTATCGATGATGGAGATGAAAATTAGGTCTGCCGTGACGTGTTCTCGAACGAAGTGAAGAATTATATAATCGAGGTCGAACTTCATTAATTTACAATTAAACGTGTCTTAACTAAAATTTATATATGTATATTTTCGAAACGAGGAGAATTTTATTTTAAGAATACTTATAACACTTTAAAAACTTTCCTTATCCAGTTAAGATGAAATTCGTTCTGTATCAGCTGATGCGCACAAGCATACATTTTTTAATTTTATCGTACGGGATTATAATAATTCCATTTTATGAATCAAAATTGGGCGAGTGTAATAATTAATAATCGGTAATAAGCATTCGATAACGAGTGGGCTTTTTATGCCGTTTAATTTTGAAAAAGAATATTATTAATTTAAAAAAAAAAAAAAAAAAAAAAAAAAAAAAAAAAAAAAAAAAAAAAACTAATAAATTTAATTTATTCGTATTTCAAATAAATTCGAGAAAAATTACGCAATGTAATGTAATATTGAATTATATAAACGTAAATGAACATTTCTTCGAAATATCTCATTTGAATTAATACAATTTTCATTCTTGCAACATTGCAATCAAAATTGAAAAAATAATTCAAGTATTTCATTTTCTGAAGCAACTTTACAATTATAGAATTATTAACGAAACGAGTCAACAACGTAATACTCGTCGTAACCTAAAATGCTTACAGCTTCTAAAACTTTTCTATCGGTCGACGAAGAATGAAACAAAAAAAATAAATAAATAAAATAAAATAAAATAAAAGAAAAGAAAAAAAAAAAAAAAAGAAAGAAAGAAAGAAATCTCGTAGAGAAACAATGAGTAAAAACTCTCGTAATGCAAGTTCCGCATCGTAACAACACTAGGTGTATATACATATACATCCTTGACTCCCGTTCAAGCTCACAAGCGAACAATCAATGGGACGTAACGCATGTATACGCGCACCGCTCGCGGTCCTTACTCCCACCAACTCGCTCTTTATTATTCGCGTGCTTATAATAATATTCTCTATACACACACGCACGCACACACACACACGTATATATATGCGCGCTTATATACCGGCCGACGGCACTTAAGCGCCCTTTATATATCTCTCTTTCTCTAATAAAAGAAAAGACGCAGCGAAAATACATCGGCGTCGGCCGGCTCGTCATCAATAATTTATATCGCGACGCGCGTCGTCGTAGCCGTTGTCGTTGTTTTGCATGTACAGCCGCGCGGAGAGAACTATAACCGCGTAGACGTCGCCTTTACACGCTTACTTCCTTCTTCTTCCACTTTGCAAAAACCACGTATATGGGAAAGAGCGCGCGGAAAATTTGCGCTAATGCCGTGTGTAATGAATGTGTATACGCGTGTGTGCATATGCGAGAAGGGATATAGATGGTTAAAGGAATGGGAATCGCGAGTTGCTCGACATTATTGCGTACGTCTATTTTCTCTCGGAGTTTCTCGAGGGAGAAAAATAAACTTTTTTTTTTTTTTTTTATGTATTTTGTCGTTTAATTTTTTATAAAATAAAAAAAAAAAGAGAGAGAGAGAGAGAGAGAGAAACCGATGTTGCAAGTGTTTACTTTAATTAAAAATTTTTAAACGAAAAATTTCACGAAACAAAGTAAAAGAATTTTCACGCCAAAGAAAACTCAAAGAATCAGTCGGAAAGTTTAAAATACGAGAGAAACTTTATAGTTAAAGAAGTATGAAAAATAACTTTACATACTATACGTTATTACGAAAGAAATTCATAAAATATGGGTGTTTACATAGATTTTGTAATGCGATAATCGGTTTTTTTTTTTTTTTTTTTTTTTTTATAAATAGTATGAGCAAGGTGTGCAAGTCGAGTTGGATACCTTAGAAGGTATATACGGTTTGTCGGATTTACTAGTATATAGAAGCATTACACCTTTTTCTACTTTATTTCAACAACATCCGAGGAATATTTACATATCTATTTGTAATGGAAATTATACGCATAAGCGACGTTTAATTATTGAATTTTTCTATTTAAAAACCAAAACAACGGCGATAAAGAAAATAAGAGTTAAAATTTATTTTCGTAAATAATTGGCTTCCGATCGATAATTTTAAAGCGACAATCGGTTTTTAAAAATGACTCGATTAAAAACAAATCAGAGTGGTGCTAAGTAAAAAATTGTTTGAATACCGTACAACACTAATTGATTCATAATAGATTATTATAACGTATCGTGATGTAGACCTATCACATAATTTTATTTTAAAACTTTCGCAATGGACGTATACGAAACAAAGTATAAAAACCGTTTGTTTTTTTTTTTCTTCCTTTTCTTCCTTTTTTTCTTTTATTAATTACTCAAATTGGCTGATATCGTATGAAAAACAAGAAGCCGTAAATAAATAAAATAAAATTTCCAAAGCGAGCAACGAATTTCTTTTTCTTTCCATCAATCCCGGAGAAATATAATGAAATAGAAGCGGCAAATTTTTCAACGTGGAAATTCTCATCCATTATTAACGAAAACCCCGAGAGATTATCGATCACGTTGAATCTTACATTACCCGGCTAACTCTCGAAATAGAAATTTAAAATGATATATAAAGTAACGATCACTCGAATAAAACTCGGTTAAAAACAATATCGAACTTTACGCGAGTACAGAGCGTCAATCCATCCAAAAATGAAAAATCCATTTCGTAACGGCGATATGAGGATTGAATAATCAACGAGCGAAAAGAAAAGAAAAAAGAGAGAGTGAAAGACAAACGAAAAAAAAAAAAAAAAAAAAACAAACTCAAACTCAGGTATAGTAGAGGTAAAAGAAAGAAGGAGAGAACGACGAATGACGCAGCTGTATACTCGCGCGACGAAAGCAAAAATGAAAGAAAAAAAAAAAAAAAAAAAAAAGAATGTGCGCAAAGAGAAATAAATAAAAAGAGCGAGAGAAAGGGGTAGTAGGAAACGAGCAGCGGGAGCAAAGAAGAAAAAAAAAAAATTTAACATCACGTGTGCAGTCACCTGCGCCCCGGTGCGACTTGCGTTAATCGCTCCTCATCTTTCTCTCTATCCTAGCGTCCTTCTCTTTCACCCCCCCCCCTTCCTCTCCCTCACTTAATGGGTAAAGAGAAAGAGAGAGAGAGAGAGAGAACGCGGCGTTTGTCGTCATACGAGAGTACCGCTGACGTATGTCGCCACCACTACCATCACCACCAACAGCGCTTGCTAAGCATCGTTGAGTAAAATTTTTATTATATACGGATGTAATGTAAAAAGTTTTTCACGCGCGAGATTACAAGCGCGTTTGGTGGGAAAAAGGTGGGTTGTGGAAAATTACCTTATACTTTTTGACGAGAGAAGATGCAAGACGAGCGATGCCGGAATTTATTATATTCTTTATGCTTTTTCGGATGATAACTTGTACGTTTCTCATTTTTTCTTTTTATTTCCTTATACGTTTTCATCAAGTAATTTTTAAGGATTCAAACGAATGACGTTTATTAAATGCTTTGTATTTACGTTAATCAAATTACGTCAAGGAATCGAACAAAGATTCGCAACGCTAATGTTATCCTAAATAAATTATTGCTTTCGTTCTACATAAATTTTTTTTTTTTTTTCAAATATATTTGAAAAACAAGATGAACGTTGGACTGCCAAGTGAATGTTTACTAAAAATTATTTTCTCACCTACTTGTTTGTTTATTTTAGATGAATTTTCGTAAATGTTTTTAGTACGCATCATAGAAATAAATAGTCACCAAGGTTTAATTTTACTTTAATTTTACCATATTTGTGAAGGCGTAACTTTAAGGTTATATTTATAATTAAAATATAATTGAATTCAATATTAAAATGAAATTTAAACTCATTTTTATTATTTTGATTAATAATTGAGTACATTTTTCAACGTAAGCAACATTGACAAAATTTTTCAAAATATTTCATATTCATAAAAAAAAAAATATTCAAAACAACTACGTTCAAGAACTAAAAAATAAAGGTCGAAAAAAGAGTAAAATTTTTTAATATTGTGAAAAATTTAATTTAGAAGGAAAAAAGTCTCGACCTACTCATTGACGCACACAGACAATCCAGAAAGAGAGAGAGAGAGAGAGAGAGAGAGAGAGAAGGTAGCGACTCTTTTTTACAAAAAAGGAAGAGAAAAAGGAAAAAAAAGAAGCAACAACTATGTGCAGTTAACACACACACACACACACACACACGCACATACCGTACATTATATATTTTCTATGCTCCCTTAACGTAAGCATATACAGAGAAAGGGTGAATAAAAACCATATATCGTCTATCCGTTATGTCGGCGTCGCCGCGCCGTTGGTGTATGTATACTCTCGACTAATCGAACAACAAAAAGGAAAGGACTTACACGCATGACGTAGAGGACATCATTGATAAAACTATCGAGTGTGAAGGAAAAATAGGAGAGAGAGTGAGAGAGAGAGAGAGAGAGAGAGAGAGAGGAGGAGAGAAAATTTCTAATTAGAAGAGGCGTATGTACATTTGTGTGTACACGTGTGTGTACATGTGAGAGTGCGTGTATATGTGTCGAACGGCTCTTTTGCAGTCTCGCCCCATTCTCTCTCTCTCTCTCTCTTACTGCGCGATTTTCTCGCTTTATTAGTGTATTTTTACACCTCGTGCATTCTGCCGCCTATATTTTTATCCTCCGCATTGCGAGCTTTACATCCGAACGTTTCCTTCTTTTTTTTTCCTCCCTTCTTCCGTTTGCCTGCCTGCGCCTGCTTATAAATGCGCCGAATCATTCAGCGTACTGCCTTTTTTTATTCTCTCTTTTCCTCTTTATTTACGTTTGTTGTTGTTTTTTCTTTCTCACTTTTTTTTATTGATAAAAAGAATTAATTAAATGCTAGTCTTAAGCACTGAAAATTTCAAATTTTTTATTTTTTATTTTTTTTTTATTTATTTATTTATTTTATTTATTTTTTTTTTTTTTTGCTCTCCATAGATTTTTCATACGCACAGTTTGATACATCTGAGTAATTTTTTTCCTGATTATCGATTTTTTTTTAAGATTTATGCTTATAATTTTAGATAAACTTTTTAAAACTAAAATAGGACTAAAAAAAAATTACAGCCGTACAAAGATAGCGGCTACCGAAGTTAATCTTACGGTAAGTTATGCAATATTGAAATTTGACTGTACACAACATTCGACGATTCGAATAATACACAATATACATACAGCTATCAATCTTTTTTTTTTTATCGCGTGAAAAGGTAAAAAATAAAAAAAAGAAAGAAAGAAAACGAATCATTAATAAACTCGGATAGGAAGAATACGAAGCATCGTTCTTCAAAAAGCGAGAGAGAGAGAGAGAGAGAGAGAGAGAGAGAAAGAGAGAGAAAAAGCCACGAACTGAAAGGAAATTCCTAACCCTTGTTTTTCACGTTGACCTTGAATTCGATAATACATCCTTAGCACGAATGTTGTCTATATCGATTCGCGAAATCACCTCTAATTTCGGGCCACACGAATTTCACCCTTACTTACGCCGATTGTTACATTACCTTTAACGCTAACAATGTTTTTCAGAATTTTCGAGATAATTACTGTTTCCTTATCGAAAAATTATCCATAAATTTACGCGCGCGCAACAGTCGTAGACTTCGGCGATTCTTAAAAAATTAAAGAAGAAAAAAAAAAGGTAGAAAGAACGAACGATGGATAAAATTAATTTTACGCCTTTGCTGTTAACGATATTTTATTCGATAATTTTAAATGGCCGAATTTTTATTTTTTTTCTTTGCCAAAGCGACGATTCTAATTATCGTAATCTCTTTTCGTTTAAAATCTTATGGATGTGTTATCGCACTCGGTGCTTATTTACATTACAATGTATATTTGCATACACATTTTCAAATGCAAACATTTCTCGGTAATCACTGTTTGCATTTCACATAATCCATAATTAAACATCTTCACGTAACTGCAATTTCAAACTTACTCGTTATAAATATATAAATATATAAATATATAAATAAATAAATATATATATATATCAAGAACTTTCGTAAGCGCTCGCAGAGTTTTGGGCTTGCGTCAATCGAACGCGTTACATGATTAGCCAACGTTATAATGCAAGAATCGTTAGGATCCGTTTTATCGAAAAAATTGAAGAAATTTTTAATTTTCCATATTTCGTATTAATTTTAAAACATTAATTCGGTAATTAATACACGTAAACGTGTTTCGTAGAGCGATATAATGTGATTCATTAATAACGCGCGAACAATGATTTGTAAAAATCATAGTAAAAGAAATTGTTAGTTTATAAATAAATTAAAAAAAAAAAAAAATAATTTTATTCAAGATATTATATT
>OX465094.1:7891698-8064198 GCA_949987625.1 Chalcis sispes | reverse complement strand
AATTTAAAATTTATATATAAAAAATAATCAATAACGACTTTAATAAAAAACTAAATTGTATATTATACTGAAAATTCCGATGAAAATAACATTTGATTTATTTAAATTCATATTTACACATTGCGGTATAATTAAATACATAACAATAAATCTGAAAATTGTTGAAGTTCGTAAAATTCTTACGAAACATATACATATATATTTTTTTTTTCACTCATCGCTCGCTCCGCAGCTTTTATCACAAGCGTTTGCGCACCAAAAATTTCAACAATACATACGTTACGCACGCGATTCGGAATATAGAGGAGTAAGAAAAGAAAAAGAAAAAAGAAAATGTATAACAATACATCTTAGAAACTATCGTCGCGTAAAAAAAAAAAAAAAAAAAAAAAAAAAAAAAAAAAAAAAAAAAAAAAGAAGAAGCTCATCGATGACGAAGAAAGAAAAACTCGCAGGCTATCGGCTAGTCAAAAGTCATCGTTTGGGTCACATACACACACACACACACGCACGCACAGAGGCACACGTATTCATGTGATTTAATCTCTTTAGATTCTTTTACCCTACTCTTTTTCTCTCTCTCTCTCTCTCTATCTTTTTCTCTCCCTTCCTCCGTCCACATATCGGCTCCTTTTGTCGCGCGAGGTCAGCGAGCAACACATCGTTGGGGCATCGCACATCTCTCATTGCGTTTATATACCGCAATGTGTAGGTCTAGGCTGTGTGTGACGTCCTCGCGAGAGACGAGAGACGATCTTATCTACGATCGGACGAAAAGAAAGCGTTCGTGTGTGTACATGTGTGTGCACTTCTATAGGTGTGACGTGAGAAGTAAGGAGTTTCGGAAGTGTGCGACTTAATTTTTCTTGCTGTTTCGAAGACGATTACGTAATCGAGTCACGAGACGCTCTGGTTTTGTATTTTTTGTTTTTTTGTTTTTTTGTTTTTTTGTTTTTTCGTTTTTTTTTTTTTTTTTTTTTCGCTTTTTAAAATTGAGCTTTATATTACATTATTGGCTAAAGTCTATATACCGCGTCCTTCGAAAAATTCACATGATATTAAAACTTGATTAATATGTTTTAAATGTCGCTATTTGTTTAAAGCGAATGAAAAAAAAAAAAAAAGTTAATGCAATAAAAATTCGAATACATCAAGTGCAAACACATTTGTATATAAAATTTTTTTTTCTTTTGTCTCGCTTGATATAACAACACCGTAGAATAAGTTTAAAAACTGATTAGACAAACGACAATCATAATTCTTTACGAAGGTGCAACAATGGAAATTATCATAATTTATTTCACGTAAATTTTTTAAGTCTTCCATTATTACGTAAGATCCCACAAGCATACGCGCGCATTCCATTCTACATCCTCGTATATAAACGTTATATTTAAACCGATTTTCAAACGTTTATCAAACAATTAAATCGAATCAAGGACTCCTTCGCGACTTCTTTACTTTCTCGCTCTTCCACTTTTCGCTAAACGCGTCAGCAGACTTCGCTTTCTTACGTCGCATCGGCGTGGCTCTTAAAAAAATTTAACGCTCCCCTCGTCCTCTCCGTATCCTTCACTACCACTACCAGTGACACTATCCGCGCGAGTTTTTTTCGTTACGTAAGTAGCGAATAAGTTGAAAAAAAAAAAAAAAGAAGAAAAAAAAACAAAACATAAGTAAGCCGATTCACCGAACAGTTTTGACTAGGCTTTATCGCCATTTTTTTGCTTCTTTTTTATTTCTTTGATTTGTTAAAATACATACCGATATTACTATATCAGTTAAAAAAAAAAAAAAAAAAAAAAAAAACAATGGAAATTTTCCTTTCGCGAATTTTTCATCTGCTTCTTTTTGTTATTCTTCGTTGAACAAATATCCCGTCCGAGATGGAAGTAGCAGTTAGGAAGATTTGTTTGATTTTCAAATATTTGAGAAAGCGAAGCGCGATGTATGGAAATAAAAAAAAAAAAAAAAAAAGAAAAAGAAACAAGATGAAATCTTTTGTTTCTTGAGTGTGCATCTGCTGTATATTTCGCGTGTATGTACCCACAACTTTATTCGAGGGTAATAATTTATGAAATAAAAAAGAAGTAATAATTTCGTTCCTTTTTTGAGAAGAAAAATATTTTGGTTGAATTGCAATGTATATAAAATAATCGATTGATCAAGTTTTGATATTATTAAAATTCAAACGAGTCCATAATTTATATGGATTTAAAATGATTAATTAAAATCTTATTACGATTACCGAATTAGATGTATATTTAATTAATAATAATAAAAAAGATTTTTCGAAATACAGTAATAATTTAAGAACAAAAAAATAAAATAAAATAAAATAAAATAAAATAAAATGAATTACATATACATATATATAAGTATTACTCAATAAATAAAAATTACGTCTCATCAATTATTTTCGGTGAGCTTGCTCGCTCCGATATATTTTCATCAATTTATTGTCATAAAATTTTTACAACTGATAGCGCAAGAGATGAAAAGTTGAAAAATAGAATCGAAACGTTAAATATTAAGTTGAATGCATTTACGATATTATGAGCTCGTATATTTAAAGAATTTTCACGTACACTCGCGCGACCAAACGAAGTAATGCACTTATCGATGGATTAAACGATAAATTATTATTCTTCAATATAACCGAATGACGCAATGGATATGGACAAAGAGAGAAGAAGATAGTTCGCCAGATTTATATGAGAAAAAAAAAAAAAAAAAAAAAAAAAAAAAAATGAACGATTAATAAAGCGATGCATTATTGCAATTAACACTACGAGTAGATTGCCGGAGCAAGTCAATTTGACGACTCATTTGTGATTTTTAAAATCTGCGGAAAATATATTTTAAAAACAAAATTTATATGTAAAAATTGTTTTGAATAAAGTTTCTTTAAAATAGAATTGTATTTAAAACATTTTTAACATATATATATATATATTCTGTTTTAAAATATATTTTCAGCAGATTTTTAAAATCATAAATAAGTCAAATTGACTTGCTTCGGCAATCTAGTGTTAATAACGAAAAACTACGAAATAAAAATCAAATTTTATAACATTTATAACGAGACTATTTCTAATCGCTTTTTAAAACATTTATACACTTATCTTTAAATTCACATTTAAATTTCATTATTTATTGCTTAATTAAACACGTTTTATTAATTGTTAACGGATTCATAGATTAAACTTTAATTTAATATAAAATTAACAGTTTCTCAATAACAATACATTGCTATATCACCGAAAAATGTTGTAACATAAATTTATGTAAAATTAATACCGCTATATATTTAAAATTCCGTTACGTTAAATAAATATAAATGACATATGACGCATCTTAATTTTGTAATTATTGACAAATTTAACGAGCCTACCATTGAGCATTATTTTTTCAACAAGTCGAGGGAAATTTGATTTTTTACTTAAATTTAATCTAAAAATGCACACACTCACATCTTACTGATGTAGATGAAAACTTTTTAAAACATTTAATCGCTATTAGTATATGAATATTTTCACGTAAAAGTGGAAAATTTGATAATTATAATAAAAACATTCCATAAAGGTAAGAATTATTATATTTTACGAAATTCAATTTGATTAAAAAGAAAAAAAAAAGGGGGGTAATTAAAATTTATATCGCTAATTTGTAAATTAGCGTGAATTAACGATGTCAAACGATGACGTATTCCTCAACAGCTGTAGTTCGCCAAATGCGTAAAGTTATACAATATAATCATACAGACAAAAGAAAAGAATGAAAAAAATAAAGAAGATAAAATTCAAAGTAACGAGCGTCACGCGAAAATCATTAACCCTTCCCCCCCCCCAACTTAGCCTCTTTCCGAAAATACGCGCGCGCATCCCCTACACGCAAACCTACATACGTTAGCATAACTAATACGGAGCGCTTTAAAGAGCGTAACCATTCGTTTCCTTTAGCATTACCACTGCGGCTAGCGGCTAACATCCGCGAAAAGCCGAGGCTCATTTCTATTTCAGCGCCAACGTCATCATCGGCTGCTTGCTCGCGTGCGCGCGCGCGTCAAACACCACCGACACCGGAAGCCTAAAAAATTCAGGAAGAATCCCTCCCTTCCTCCACCCCCCTGTCTCTCTCTCTCTCTCTCTCGCACCCGATAACCCACGTCGATGAAAGAAACATAACGCACTGTGTAAGGAAATAAAAGAGAGAGAGAGAGAGAGATGGATACTTCGGCTCACGGACTTACGAAATGCGCGCTAATACTCACGGTTACGTACAGTAGATATATTTACGCGCGCGCGTTTATGTGTGTGTGTGTATATATCTAAATCTATCGTAAGTAGTAACAGACTTATACTATCTCTCTCTTTCTCATTTAACGCGCGCGTCCTTTACATCTATGTGTGTGTGTGTGTGTGTGTGTGTGTGTGTGTGTGTGTGCGCGCGCGCGCGCGTGTGCGTGCGTGTGTGTGTACATACACGCACATACACACCGACGCACATTTACTCGCTGTCGAACTTGATTTAAGTCCGGAGTTAATATTACGCGAGGGCATCGCTTACGGAGAGACTTTCATTGATGCATTCGCGCGTTAATGCAAGCCCGTTGTACACATATCTATGTATACATATACGTATTGTAGATTGTGTATAAGCTAAGGACAGAGGGAGTGGGAGAGAGAGAGAGAAAATTTTGTATTATTTTTTCCGTCTTTTTTAATCGAACCCGAGAGGAGGGAAAGAAAACACGAGGTACGCGTGTATATTTAACGAGCAGCGATATACTCGGACAGTCAATGGAATCGCATGTCCCAGGGTGAAAGTGTATGTAAAAGGTGACTGTTTATAGACCGTGTAAGTATACGAATATAAGCGATTCATTAACTGATATTTTTTAAATGGATATTTTCAATACGTGGCTTCTTTGACGATCGTTAATTCTTACATTTTAATTCATTTGCAAGATCGGTCGATCTTTTAAAAAATTTCATCAATAGATGGATTCCACGAATTTGGCTAGAAAGAAATAAATTTATAATTTTTTTAAGCATTTGATAGAAAATTTTAACGGTATGATCGGTTATATCTAGTAGATTAATCAAATTTTATGCTGAACGCTACAAATTTATAAACAAAAATATCTATTTTTCAACCAACTAGATGCAATACACATTTCGGTAAAGAAAAGAATTATAGATCAAATAAATATCATACATTTTTCGTCGATAGCATATGAAAAAAATCGAAATAAAATAAAAATATCGTGTGACATTTCTATAAATCGATTAAAGAATAAAAATAAATTTGAAATATTCGCAAATAAGAAAAAAATATTGGATTAAAAAAAAATTCGAGCGGCGTCTCTACGTTACCGATACGACACTTCGCGGTCGCGAGCCGCGCGCTTGCGAAAGTAAACAAAACGGTCGTGCAGATGGCGACTACTGCCGAGGAGAGGCGCGGTAGGTGTGTGCGCGAAGTTCCATCAGTAGCTCCTCTTTTCTCTCTCTCTCTCTCTCTCTCTCTCGCTCTCTCATTCCTTCGCGGTGTGCTGTTTCTATGTCGCCAATAAGAACGGAGTGCGAAGAGGAACTCACACACTCACACACACACAAACACATACATATATACACGCGGCTTATCGTCGTCGCGCTCTACCCTTTTTTTCCTTCTCTTTCTTTCTCGCAACTCCTCGAGCATTATCACATTCCCTCCGCGTAAGCGTCCGGCGCAAAAAAAGAGACGGGTGAGCGAGAGAGAAAGAGAGGCGACTCCCTCCGTGACAAAAGAAAAAAAACGACGGAATATGAGAGAGATAGAAATAGGGACAATACAAGGAGGGCCTCATCGAACAACAAAAACAAGAAACAAGAAAGAAGAGAGCAAACGGAAAAAAGATCCTTCGAAGGTCGCGCCAACTCGCCAGAAAAACAGCCGCCGCGGCGCAAACGGAGTAAGCGAGAGAGAGAGAGAGAGAGAGAGAGAGAGAAAGAGAGATAGACTCTTCTCGTCGATTCCACACGGTAGATAAGCAACGAACGCGTGTATATGTATACATACGTGCGCGAAGCGAGCGCGTGAGCCTTCCAACATCATGAGAGAGGCGCATTGCGTTAAAACGTAATGCGTGTGCGCCTCCTTTTTCCTCCTCTTTTTCCTACCTTCACTCTTCCTCACCCATCTCTCTCTCTCTCTCTCTCTCTCTCTCTCACCACTCCTCTTTCAATTGCCTTTTCGTTCGCTTGTTTTCTTCTTCTTTTTTTATTATTTTTTTCTTATTTTCTCTCATTTTGTCTTTCGATTTTCGTTGAGGATACGTATAGGGATCATATGTACACGTACGCGCGCGTTTATGCGAGCGAAAACGTGGGAAAGATTTTTCTTTATCGTGCACATAAGCCGAGATTTCTTCAATGTTTCTGCTTCTTTTTTTTTCATCGAAGGATTTAGCCGTTTGTGCGTTTAAAAAGATAGAAAAAAAAAATTGTGCAGTCAAAGTATCGTTAAGATGATGATGATGATGATGATGATGATTGAGTTGAAAGAGAGAGAGAGAGGAGCGAGAGAATACAGTCAAATGTCACCTTGTAACAGATTTTCAGCGAGAAAAGTAGTACGTGGACTCTCATTGGAAGTAGCGTTAATTTTTTTTTCATTCTTTCTTTTTTCCTTCGTTTTTGAACGAGGCATATAAGAGCGAACATATGTTCGATTGGACGCACCGCTTGTTAATTATGATCTAAATGGACAATGTATCGTTAATTTTCTGGTATTGTCCATCGAGTGAAATACCGTAGCTATT
The DNA here is from genome assembly GCA_949987625.1 of Chalcis sispes. Lineage (NCBI taxonomy): Eukaryota > Metazoa > Arthropoda > Insecta > Hymenoptera > Chalcididae > Chalcis > Chalcis sispes. The sequence continues at coordinate 8,057,390 of OX465094.1, read as the reverse complement.
AAACGTAATGATGTTAATAACATCCAAACGGCATTATATTTAATTTCGTAGACACTTTTTTTTTACGTTTTAAATAATGAAATTAATGCAATGATTTTCGGGAAATTAATAAATGCAATTAAATTGCGTTATGTTCCAATGTAAATATTAAAGTTAATCGTACGCTTCTTTTTTGCATTTGTATTCAGATACCCATAATGTAAACGAATAAAAAAATTTTTAAAGGAAAAAAAAAAAAAAAAAAAAAACACTTTTTCGATAAGACTGAAAATAATAAGCTTTTTAAAATGAGCTGTAATAATAATATTGAAGTGAAAAAAAATTACGACGATGTTTTAAAATAAAAATTGTTTGAAATTTATTTACATTGGGGAAAATAAGCATTGTAATAATTTATATTTTTTTGTAAAAAAAAAAAAAAAAAAAAAAAGTTGTTTCATTTTATTAAAATAGTAACAAAACTTTTATATGAAAAAATGCTCTTTACGTGAGTGTTTTTTTTTTTTTTTTTTTTTATTTTAATCCAGCCTCTCTGTATTTCTTGATGTATGAAAAATTAACAATTGCAAACAAATTAACGATGATTTTAATAAAAATATGTTGGTTTTATTATGTCTAATTTCTATTTTTAACATACCATATAAATTAACTATTTATTAATAATAATAATAATAATAATCATAAAAAAAATAAAATAAAATAAAAAAAATAAAAAAGTATTAAAACGAGGGTACTATCATCAAGTAACATGAATCCATGCGCCAATTCTCAACGACTAAGAAAAAAAAATAAAAATTTAAAATGCCATTTACCGAGTAGGAGCAGCCGGGTAAAATAAAATATTTAATGGCGCTCCTTGGACGCTTTTCTTCGAGGAAGGCTCGCGAAGGAAAATACCTCCTTCTCGTGGTGCCGAAGGATAAGATCGATCGATTATCGCGTATACATCGTTGAAGATACCGACCTGTACAATACGACTTTCTGTATACATATGCTTTTTATTTTTTTATTTATTTATTTTTTTTTTCTGTTATTTATGTTGCTACATTGTATTAATTGGCGCTAAATGAAAAAGCGAGAATGTTGCGTATTCTTGGCTTGACCTGGCGAAGGTTCTTTAAAATTTGAATTCTCTTTTTGTGTCGCTTTGTTTTGCTTAATTCAATCTAGTATAAATGACTTGGAAAGGATTGATGATGAAATATGCTATGTTGATTGATGCGAGTTAAAGTTTGTTAGTTAGTTAGTTTTTTTTTTTTTTTTTTTTTTTTTTATTTTTAATTGGAAAAACTTTGAATAGAAAAGCTTATGAGAGAAAGAGAGAGAAGATAGAGAGAAAAAGGTATCGATTTTCGCTTTGTGCGTCACACACTCTTTCCCTCTCTCCTATACGCTTACTCTCCTCTCTTTTTCTCTTTTACTTTCGTTACTTGACAATTTTCGTTATTTTACTTTTTTTTCCGAGTCGTCGGAGAGTCCTGTGCTCCACGATTTTCGTCAATTTTAAACAGAAATATCCTAAATAATAATCGCAACTTGATTTGAACTTTAATTGAAATCGAATTATATCTAATATTAAAGTTTTAAGGCTTTGAGGTTAACATTGGTTTTTTAAGTTGCAATAAAATATTTACCTCAGTTCAGTTAAAATATAAATTATATAAATGAATGTTTTCTGCATTACCTGGACGATTTTCATATTAGAATTAAAGAATTTTTGTCTGCATGCCATACGTAAAATAAAAATGAATTAAATTTAAAATAAATGAATAGAAAATAACTTTCTTTCATAAGTAATCATGAAATCAAAATGCGCTAATAATGGAATGATCATTAAATAATTGTAATTAGTTTATGAAAGTTCATTAAAGTCGATGAAGTTGCCTTAATTTTAAATATAAATCTGGAAATACAGTTTAGTGTCTTATATATGCTGATAAATATTATTGTAAATAGTCAAACAATTCATCATATACATAAATAAAAAACAACTGCGTAAATTCGTTAAAGTCGAGTAAAAAAAGTGTGCTCGTTGCTTGCAAAGAGTAAAAAAAAAAAAAAACAAAGCAAGAGATCATCCGGGATAATTTTTCGGCATAAAGAGGAAAAAGTTTAAGTAGTAACAGTGTGCATACGGTGAGACGTGTTTTCTACTTGTTCCGTCCACTCTATTTTTTTTTTCCTAGACACTCAAAAAAGTCAATATTTAGACGGAATTTCTTTTACACCGACGAAGCAGAAAATAAAGAAAGCAGAAACAAAAAAAAAAAAAAAAAAAAAAATTAAAAAAAACTAAGAGTTGAAACGACGGCTCCTACACATTGTGTTGTTTTGAAACGTGAGAATAATGACAGATCGACAACGGCGAGCGAACGTGCCGAAGCAAGCGAATTTTTCGCGCCACAACATTATAAAGCATAATGTGTAACTGACGTAACTCTCGAAGCTGTAACGATGAACACATTTCGGTCTAACTCGGTGGCATCTTACCTAAAAGATTTAATCACGAGCAAGAGGGGCTAAAAAAATTTATAACGATTGATCACCTGTTAAGCTTTTCATCTCGCCTCTCTCTCTCTCTCTCTCTTTCTCTCGATTGTGTAAACTATATTTTCAACTTTTTTTGTCTTATACAGGTGGTTTTACATAACTGCCAATATACCAGATAAAAAAAAAGGAAATTTTTCATATTATGGTTTTTAAGATTAGAAAATAATTTTTTTCGCAGCGCGACGCTGAGATAAAATAATGTGTTTAAATAATTTTATTGCTTGTTAAAAATGCCAAAGAATAAAGCTTCACAGGTTTATAACGATGCAGCCAGCATTTGCTTTTGTTTTCTATCTCCACAAGTTTGATAAAACTTCTTCATTAATTGAAAACAGTATGTTTGAATAAGTAAACACAGTTAAAGATTCAAGAACTTTGATCTCGAAGAAAAATATCAATGATGAATGGAAATGAAGAAATTTTATTGTGTTTTTGATATTACAAAAAATGTACACTTTTTAAATACTCTAACAAAATATCGTAAAGTATAAGCTCATGCTTAATAAAATTTAGAGATTTCATTAATATGTATTTATATTCATTATATCATTAAAAATTAAAATATAATATTTAAAATAAAAAAATTCATGTATAATAATTAAGATAAACAAATAATAATGAAAAGCATAATTATTTTTTATTATTATTTTAATTTTTAATTACTTAAGATTAACATTCAATGTATATACAAATAAAATTAGAAAACTAATTTTGTTTGTAAAAACAATAATAACGATTTCGAATATTTAGGACGCCATAACACTCATGAATTTTACAAGTACATCCTTATACTAATCAACATCTAAATTGTTATCCTTCAAGTAGACCTTGAAACACAACAGCGAATACGAAACTTTTGACTATAGTAACAAAGCTCGATGCAAAAATTTGATCCTCACATTCAAAATCAATAAAATCTCTATCTAGTCTGCCATAACCTATTCAACCACCTTCTTTTACGCCGATAATCCAGAAATATTACTTTTTCAAAAATTTAACTTTCTTAAAACAGCGCTTCACAACATACATTTCTACATATAATGACATTTAGCCTCCCTACCCAAAACCTCGTACATACAGAAGTCATCGCGATATCGTACAGTCGCACATGCACGAAGGCGCGCGCGCACGTGTGTTGGTGCGGTGTCCGAAGGCCATCTCTCTCTCTATCTCTCTCTATCACTCTCTCTCTCTCTCTCTCTCTCTCTCTTTCTCTCTCTCTCCGCGATGCCTGAGTGCTGCGATCGCGCCAAGGCACGGTGGCGCAAAGAACGAGAAAGATTGACGAAGAAAAAAAACACGAAGAGAATGCAAAGACGAGGGAGAGAAGCTAAAAAAAATAAAAAAAAAAAGAAGAGAGTAACATAGCGAAGAAGACGACAACCGTACATAAAAGATCGTGAAAATATGGCGAGCATCGTTAAGCTCTCTCACACATCTTTCTCTATCAGACACATGTGCATATACTTACAAGGCTGTCACCGGCCGGGTCCCTCAAAATCTCCTCCAGAGCGCAGCAGCTTTTCTCCACTTCCTCTCCTCTCCTACCTTCAGACTTGCAGCACCAGCAGCAACATGATCCTCTCTCTTTCTCTTTACTCGGAACGGTCGTGTCCTCGTACACGACGACGACGATGATTCTCTCTCAACGCGCAGCACATACTTTATTTTTCCTTTCGCTGAGCAGTAATAGCAACAGCAACCAGCCCTCGTTTACTTTTTACACCTCGTACTCCGAAGTACAAGTACGACTTTTGTACACGAAGACGACGGCGACGGCCTTCTAGGCCCCGACGACGACGACAACGTCAACACCACCACCGCACACACAACCAGTGTGTGTGCGCGCGCTCTCGCGTCTTTTTTTCTTTCCCTCTTTCTCTCCTCTTATTCTTGTTTCGCGCGATATTCGATTCTCTGTCGGCGGTGGCAGTCGAAGACGCGCGCGCGCGCGCACGAACACTCGGGCAAACGGTGGTGCGCACACACGGAGCGGATACGGCGTTGCGGCGGCTGCGAAAAAAAAAGCGCGCACGTATACATGCACATCCACACACGCGCGCGCGCGCTCGAATGCACACTATCGTAACCGCACTCACACACGAAGAAAGAGAGGAGAGCCCGAGCTTCTCGAGCGCGGATCAAAACCACAATTTTCGTGACGTCATCGGGCGCGGGCATGCGCACGGGCTTTTCGGTGATTTTCCATCTGAGAAATGATCGTCGTCGGCTCTCTCGTGTCTCTACCAATACCCTCGTATGCACGTACACGCACACAAACACATAAACACACCACTGCTGTTGGTTCTCTCGCCGTCTGGCCTTACCGTCGTCTCGCGCCGACCGACTGCTACTACTGATTCACTCCTCGCTACTGCTCTCTCTCTCTCTCTCTCTTTTTCTTCCTCTTGCTATCTGTTGGCTCTTGCCTCTTGATGTTTTAGTCGTTTTGAAAATTATGTGTATATTGACCGTGGCACGCGTTCTTCATCCTTAACGCGATGCTCGCTTATCTTCTTTACGTATATAAACTATTGCAGTATACAATTGGCAAAATAACAACTACGAGAAGGATAAAACAAAATTATTTTTCGCGCCTCACCGCGACATATTTTAACGTTTCTCTCGGTTTCTCGAAAGGATCGACAATGTGCGTATGAATTTATGTATCAAGTATGCGCGGACACGCACTTGTCTGCCACTCTCTCGCTCTGTTTTTCTATCTTTCTCTTTCCCTCTCTTTGTTTCTCTCTTTTTCTCCCTCCATCTGTGCTGGTCTCTCGTAACACCTTATACGTAGCCCGCGTGCGCACGCGACTGTTCGTCGTGCAACCGTTCGCACTGTTACTCGCTCCAACGGCTTTAAGCGACAAGGTTTTATCTCAACGCGGGAAATATTTAAGCAAGTGTCGATGATAAAAAAGAGCTGAGCACGCAAGATGAAGAATTCGATAAGAGTCGAGAGAAAGAGAAAGAGAAAGAGAGAGAGAGCCACGCGAAAAACTCTTATTCCGCCCGCAGTCGAGAGAGCTTCTCGATCTGTATGTGTATGTCTTGCTCTCTCGCATCCATATCCACTCCCACTTGTTAATGTGACGTGCGCTGACGTCATTGATAGTTTACCTTGAAGCATGACATTGAATCGCAGGGCAGCCAATCGAATCCGAACTAAAAACCCCAAGCGACAGCCTGGACTTAAACTTCGATCTTATGTGCTTTACCTTCGCTTTTACAACTTTACCTTCGAGTGAGCCTAGAAATCATCCTCACACTCTTTACCAAAAAATTTGAGAAATAAAGATTAAATACAACGGTTAATCTTTTTTGCAATGTAGATGAAAAATTGTGATTGAATGATTTTAAAAATGAGTAACTAATCGAATCAATTTATAATGTGGTTATCAACTATTTGTTTTAAACATAAAAATAAGATAATAAAATTAATTGCGTTCATTTAATAAATTATATCTTTGAAAAATATTTTTCTTATTTAAACAAACATTTTGCATATTTTCTTCAATTTAAATTAAAAATTTTAATTTGAATATTATCGGCCACAAAAAATAATTAAGATAAAAGCATCAATACTTGGACAGATATTTTGATACGACTTTTAAGACCATGATTTGACTAAAAAATTAAGTTAAACCCGTAAAATCATAATTGTATCGCATAATGCTACCTTTTTTATATTGATTAAAAAAAAAAAAAAATCTCTTTAGTATTAATACTCAAATACTCTAATATTATTAATACTTAAATAAATACATTGTAAAAAAATCTCAAAATACAGGAGAAGTTGGGCAATCTTTCATGAAGGACTCAGAACTTGGACGCGTTCAAACCCAGTACTTAGTTGACGAATATAAAAGATTAAAATAATTAAATTAAAAAAATTTTTTTTTTAATTTATAAAATAGCTTGCAATTCAAAATAAAAGAAAACTTATCAAGAAAGTCATGATTGTTTTAAATAATTCAAAATTAAACATTTTTATTATTTTAATAAAATTTATTGTATAAAATATATAAAATTTAATATTTATAAGGTATAATTTATAAAATTTATAAAAAAGTTACATATTTTAAGTTAAATAAGTACTTATACTTATAAGTAATTTGTATGTTTATAATTTTTCTTGTTTTATTTTCATTTTGGAATAACCTGTTTTCTTTCTATTCTATTCAACAAAACCTTTCCTTCTTTCTATTTTTTTTTGCATTTTCTTTCTTTTGCAGAACTTTCAGCAGATCAACACAAATGCACAAGGTCTATCTTGCAAAACCTTTGTTTTTTCTTTTTAATATTAATTTTAGGCATGGGGAAGCATTCTCTAACTGATCATGGTATAGGCAAGGTTGCATTATCACTTGAAATCATTTTTTTTTTTTATTCAAATAGAAACATTTTAAAATAAAATAATTTTAGTGAATCGTTAAAATCTTACTTATTATGGAGTTAGAATTAGGATTACCGACAACATTTACATTGACTGAATTATGTTCAGTCACTACAGATCTGTCACCAAAACAGTCAGAGTCTGATTTACCTGTACTAAGCAGGTTTGAGAAATCCTTTCTGACACTCAGATTAAGAATTTCACCTGTAATAAATAAATATTTTATGTTTTATATAATAAATAATTGATCCATATATTATTAAATAAAATAATTTATTTGCAACAAACCATTATTTGAATTTTTCGTACTATTAATACTAAAAGAATCGATCGATAAACTGTAGTTCACTGCACTGCAGTCATCTACTAAAATATTTATTGACTGATCTATATTTTCATTTTGCTGATCGATGACTGCATCGTTGTTTACAAACACCTGTGTATTGTTTTCTTTGCTTATAAAATCCATAGCAAGAGTGCACAAAGTAGAGTTTCTTTGTAAAACATTATTTGCAAACAAATATATGCTCTCTTCAATCATAGAGCTCGTACTGAGGCTATACGAAGGAGATTTTATTGGTGATAAATGGTTTGTGGTGTCCGGAATAACTTCTATAATTTAACCTATGAATCTATTGCCAAATTCGTCATAAAACTCTGTATCTTGTGACTAGTACTGTAATTCTATTTCACCTCGAATATCTATGTATGAAGAGATTCCTTTATTTGTATCAGTAAGAATGATATTGTCAACTTGACCTTGCTGTTCAAAATCATTGCATATTGCATTAGGACTTGGGTTCTCTGTTAACATAGCACCTGATATTTCTGGTTTAGTTTCTAAAAAAAAAGAAAACAATTTAGTACATTTTTCCACCAATATTAAAATAATTATAAATTTAAACACACATACCAGTGCAAAGTCTTTTTAATTTACGCCAAGCTTCAAACAGTTTTTTATATGCAATATCATCACTCCATGCATTGTCTGATTCATGTTTTTTAAATTAGCTAACGTGCTTTGAGAAATAATATCTCTTTTCAAAATTATTAAAAGTTCCATATATTTTGAATCAGTGCGCTGAACTGCATAATATGATGAATCAATATTAGTTCAGCTTTTCTTTCTTTTATTCTTATTTAAAATATTATAATTTACTCTAACTTGATTAAACAGATAAAATCCACAACATTCAAATTCATTTATAATAGTTGTGAATAAGTCCATACTATCTAATGCTAACTTCAACACTGGAGCAAACGTTCATTTTTTAAGATCAATCACATCATTATCCATTTTCCACTGTCGAAACACTTTCTTATATGAGTCTTTCAGTGGATGAAAAACTACAACATTAAGAGACTGAATAATATGAGTCACATTGAGGTAAGGCACTAACAACTCAATTTGGTTTTCCTTGCAAAATTTTACCAATGGTAAAGTTAATGAGATAAATGGCCATCTACGTATAATAAAACTGGAAAAACATATTGGTTTTCTTCTAACCACTTGAAAAAGATATTTGTTATGTAGCTGTAGAAGCAGTCAGAGGTCATCCATTCTCGCTCTGTATTTCTATACTCCAGCCTTTTGGTATTCGATTTAATATATTTTTCTTTGGAAAAGTCTTTGCATCAAATAAAATCATTGGTGGAGGCATTTTTCCTGAAACAGCGACTGCAAAAAGAACTGTTAAGCAGGCTTTTTTATTGCTGTTTAGAATTTGGTATGCTGATCTTGCACTTTTTTCCATCAAAATCTTGTTGTGGTTTGGCACAAGCAGAAATAAACTTTCATCTAAGTTAAAAACTCAATCAGCTTCTATAATCAGAAGTTCTTTTTTATGAAGATAATCTTTCACTTTACTAAACCAATTGCGCAGATCCTCTTTCATAACAGGTGCTCAAGTGGTTGTTAAGTTTTGTGCAACTCGTTCACTCACATTTGCATGTCACTGCATAAATGCCTTATACCAATGTTTTCCAGGGTGACTATTCTCAAAAGATGATTGTTTGCCTTGAAAAAATTTCTGAGCGCCATCCATTAACTGATATTTATTTACAGTTCAACCAACTTTTGCTCGAAATAGAATCCAGTCTATGATCGCAGTCTCTTTCTCACTACTTAGAATAGTTTTTGGGTCTTTTCTACATTTAACGTACAATGTATTTTTTGGAATATTGTACTGTTTGGCCACTTCTCTAAGGCTATGACCCTTGCCTAATTCATTGAGAGTCTCTTCTAAACCATCAATTCCATAACATTTCTTTTTTCCTTTTTTTTTCTTTATAACTGTAGACTGAAGATTAATTCATTATTTTTGAAGCAGTCTTCTTGCTCTCTTTGACTACAGAGTTTGAGTTTTTTTTGGCTATACTTTAAAATGATTCTGTAACGTTTAAAACAAATACAGATAAATATTTTATTTTAATATTTTTATGGTTTAAATTAAAAAAATTTTAAATTAATTCATTATACTTATGGTTACAAATTTTGAGGTTATGGTAAAAAATACTAATTACTGCCAGTGAGAGCAAGATGCGCTTAAAATTTATATATAACCACTTAATAGATGTAATTTTTTATACAATTCTTATAAAATTTTATAACATTTAATTCAGTGAAATTTTAAATTAAAAATTTAAACTTTAATAAAAATAATTGATAAAAATAATTCATTAATTCAAAAACTGTCGACAGAGTCATTTTTTTTTTAATCTAAATTTATTTTATGCGGTTTAACTATAAAAATGTGACATACGAAAACATAAAAAGTATGCGGATAAATTTGCACTGTTATTAACATTTTCAAAACCGAATTAACAAATACTTATTTACTATAAACTTAAAGAAAAAATTATAGCTTATACTTGCAATTTTTTATTAGTTAATAGACAATATAAGAATTACAAATTCAATATAAAAATATTATTTTTCTAAAATTTTTGTATTAAAGATGACTAGTTTTCTAGCTGTTCAACTGACTGTAGGTCCGAATACAGTATGAAAATATTCCCGCGCGGTAGGTGTAGTATTAAAGATGACTAGTTTTCTAGCTGTCCAACTGTAGGTCCGAATTTTTATTTTTTATTTTTATTTTGCTCAAATCGTGACATCGCCTATAACTAAAAAATTGGGACTGTTTTCTGCAGTCTTGTAGTTCTAAATTTTATTACGTCGATGATTAGATATATAGTAGCTTATGTACTTATATGCCAAAAAATGAAAACAAACATGAACGTTCAAAGTAATCAAACTCTCTGACAGAATTAATCTTTTTAAAATAAAATTTAAATTAAAATAAAATTGTATACAATGTCAATTAATATTGATATTAGGCTGAAAAGAGCCAGCAAAATTTACCGCGAGGGTGTAAGTATGGTTTCTTTTAAAAGTTTCAATTAATACAATTTTATAGGTTAAAATTTATTTTTATTTGTTCTATTGATGTGCTGCAAATAATATAAATTAATACGTTTTATAGTTTACCATAATCTATAAAATGTCTATTGTCATGATATAAAAAGAAATATAATTGTTAATTAAAATTTTATTATCTATTTATTGACAATGTAATTTTTTTTATAAATAATTAAATTATTATACGAAATAAAATTATTTTTTCATAGGAAAGTGTTAGTGGTTTAATTTCACTACAAACAAATTCAGATGTAAAGCATGATGGGATTTTTTTAACGATGGAAGGTGCAGTAAACCTTCAATTAAGTTCAAAAACTGTTGGTATATTTGAAGCATTTTATAATTCAGTAAAGGTTAGTTTTGTATATTATAATTTTTTTGCAAATTTTATATAAATAATTGTATTTTTATTTCAGCCAATACAATTAGTGCAATATACAGTGGAAGTTGCACCAGCAGGAAAAATTCCAAGTGAAAAAACAGAAATACCATTTGAATTACCATTAAAACCTCGTGGTACTAAAACACTTTATGAAACTTACCATGGAGTTTTTGTTAATATACAGTACATGATTCGTTGTGATATTAAAAGAAATTTTTTAGCAAAAGATGTTAGCAAGTCATTAGAATTTATTGTGGAAGATAAATTAATTAAAAAGTCTGAAAAAGAATCAAATAAAACTGTATTTTTTAAAATAATGCCCGAATCTCTTCAGAATACCAGAGATAGGACTAATGTTCCAAGATTTTATATTTCTGGAAAGTTAGATACACTTTACTGCAAACTTTCAGAACCATTAACAGGTGAAGTTGTTATTGAACACTGTGAAGCTACTATTAAGTCTATTGAATTGCAATTGGTACGGGTAGAAACTTGTGGATGTGCAGAAGGATATTCAAGAGATGGTAATTATTTCATTTTTTATAAACATAATTTACGTTTATAATTTATATTTTTATTGTAGCAACTGAAATTCAGAATATTCAAATTGGTGAAGGAAATGTATGTTCAGGACTTGCTATTCCTATTTATATGATTTTTCCACGACTTTTTACTTGTCCTACTTTAAGTACCAGTAATTTCAAAGTTGGTGAGAAAAATTCTTTTTATTTATTCTTCTTATTTATCATTATTTGAATTATAAATTCTTAGAAATATATACATGTTGAATAATATAATATTCTTTCAGAATTTGAAGTGAATTTAATTGTTGTGTTTGAAGACGATTATTTGGTAACGGAAAATTTTCCTATTATATTGACAAGGCACTAAATATCTTTAAATAGTGCGTTATTAACTGTACAGTTTTTATTACATATAAATTATATTTTATTGTACATATATCATGTTTTAATAAATTAAAATATCAATGACTTAGAAAATTTAATATTTATTTCCTAGTAAAATCGTAAACCTGAGCATAAATACATATTATATAAAAAAGAAGACAAATGAATTTATATAACAATTAAAACATTGTATAACAAAGTCACTTCAATTTGTATGCAATGTGTAGAAATATCACTATTTTTTAATTAGTCTAATCCAAATTTACGAATAAGTAATTTGAAATATCTCTCAACATTTTTGTTATGGGATAAGCCAACAGAAGCAAGTAACACGACGTAACCAAGCATAAAAGTCAACAGCTTGTGTTGCTTTAGCCATCCTAAAAATCCGTTACTATATGAAGATCTGAAATATGTGAAAATTTTACACAACGGAAAAAAAAATTGAGAAAAACATTATATTTATATATTTTTTAATTACCTTATGCAACCAAATTCTTGGCTGTACACTAAAAGATATCGAATTCTAACTAAATCGTTATTGAGAACAACGCAGTATTTATTTGGTACTCTTCCACCAATTGATTCAGGAGCTATATTTCTTGTACTATCATCTACAAGAAAACATGTAAATATCAAATTGAAATTGTCACTAATAATCTAGTACTTGATACGATTTTAAATAAATGAGAGAAGAAAATAATTTGTAATTTTCATTATTGTTGATGAAGTATTTTTAAATGTAAAACTAAAAAATTTATAATAAATTAAATTAAAAAAAGTGAATTAAAGAATATTTAAATTTATTTTCAAACAATTTAGTTAAATTAAGAAAAAAAGTGTATGCATATTTTTTACATTTTTAATTTTAATTTTAATAATTTTATAAAATATTACCAGTGTCACCTATTTTTACATCAGGATGATTGATGATTTCGCATAATGCTATACAACTCATATCACTCCCCAGTACACTTCCTCCCCATCCATAACCCACAGGACTGTAAGGTAAACTGACTCCTAATTCACTGGATAGATATATTCCTTTGCCAAACAATGATTTCTAAAATATAAATATTAAAATAATGAAAATATTTTTCCTAGACAAGTAATGATTTGTAATCTAAACAATAAAATTTATACTTTGCACATGTGTTGTTGTAAACCGTAATATAAAATGGAATGAAAGTTTTCTAATCGACTTCCGTGATATGCATAAAATGTAGAACGTCCTTTGGCTAATTCTCTCCACCTTTCTTCAGATGCTGATTGTTTGGCGCTTGCTACTTGAAAAATTAAATTAGGGGCTGCAACAGCCATTTGTGAATTTACCCTTTTTAATACAGATTCATGCTGAAAAAAAATGTAATTATAGCACAAATTATTGATGTTTAACAAAAAATAATACAAAATATAAATATAAAAATATTTACCAACATGTATCATTAACTATTTTATAAATGTGTTATATTTATGTTTCTAAAACATAATAATTAACTTACGCAGTCTCTGCTAATACTTTTGATGTGTACATCTCTTAAGTGTATCAAAACCCAAAATAAGAGATTTATGGTTGCTGCTTTGCTTTCATAAATATTTGGTTCTTTTAATTCTTGGAGTAATACTAGCAATGGTGGTACAAGTTCTACTGCTTTTCTCTAAAATTTAAATGTTATTCAAAATTATGTGAAAAATTGAAAAGAAAATTTAATATATTTTAAACATACCAAAGAATCAATATCTTTGACTTCATTTTTTATGTACATTGCTGGAAATGGCATAAGACAAGTATCGTATCGATAAGTATGGCAGGCAGCAACAAAGAGAGACCATTTTAAATCGGCAGCTTTTATATCTTTTTCAAGAACGTATTTTAGAGCTAAGATTTTTTTTTCTATATTTTCTTGATTGATTAAGACATCCACTGTGGCTGAAGACAAAATTTCAAATTCTGGTTGACTTGGAATATTCGTATTTTCCTTGATATCTAAGCATTCTTCAAACTTAGATGAAGTTTTATCTCTACAAGCCATGTTAAACCGATAGTTCTCGAATATCTGATCAAGTGGCAAAAGAAAATATTGAGTGAGTAACTGTTTATATTTTTGTTGACAGCAGCAGCAAAAAATATTTAGCCTAAATACACACTTTTTTTTATAAAAAGCAATAGTTTAGAATATTTTATCAACATTAGGAAATACTTACACTTTAATAACGAGAAATTTTTTATAAAATAGGCGGCATTTTGTTGAAAAAAAAAAAATTAAATAAAATAATATGCTCTTCCTTCGATACAAAATCGAAATATCAGTTTGTCGTCGTCTTTTGTTGTGTTTGCGTATTTATTCATGGGACACGTAGCCGTAGCAGACAAGATAAGCAGTGATGCAATTTGACGGAAAGAAAGAATAATCAAAACGTTTTTTATTTAAATAGAATTGTTAAGTTGAAATTATAAATTAAAATATATTTTTTGATAAACAAATAAAATATTGAAATGAATCGTAACTCATTTTAAACATATTCTTAGCGATGTTATAGTTGGGTGCGGCTGAATTCAAATGATGTTGGTAATTCTGATTACGAAAAATGTAAATTTAAAATTTTCTGAGAAAGAATTTCTTTACGTAATTATATCATTTGCTACCAAAAATTGTATACAAAATATCAAATAAAATTTTTTTTTGATAAATAGATTTTGATATGATTCTAAAATAATAAATCAATGACTTAATAAAATTTTTATTAAATCGATTTATAAGATAAATTTATAAAAAAATTACAGCTATACTTATTAGACATGTCAAATCTTAAAATATTGACCAATGCATTTTTAAAATTAAAATTCAATAAAAATATTAATAAAATACTAATGAAATTCTACTAATATAATAGTGTGTGTGTACACACACACATACGCGCGCACGCACCACACACACACACACACATATAGTAAAAAATTATTTTTAAAAAATTACGAAAAATATAAATTTATATATGATTTTTATTTATTTTAAAATGTTCATTGTATTGTTATATGAATCTTTAATAATTGTGTTTTGCACATTAAATATTTTATTACAAAATACAGTGTGAGTTGCTACATTAAAAATTATTTTTTATATTTATAAATATATTTTTTTAATATTATAGAAAATTTTCATAAAAACTAATTTTTGTATTTATTTTATAAAATAGTGCGTATACAACAAGCATATGCGTTATATCTGATAAATTAAATTGTAGCACTGTAAATTGTGGATTTAGGAAGTAATATTTCTTCCGCATGATCTTGACACCTCCACCAGGAGAGTTTCCAAACCTGTGTGTAAGATTGTGATTTAAACGCATTCGCGGTGAAATAAATTTTAAGAATTACCGATCGAGATGAATTTATCACCTGAATATCAGACATTTTTACTGTTAAAAAATAGTCGATTATTTTTAAGTAATTAAAAATACATTTATTCAGATATCAAATTTTCTTAATAAAAGTTGAAATTATATAAAAATAATATTATCTTCGAAAAATTTTAAATATTTACAACATAAAATTTTTTTTATAAATTTATAATTTTTTTTTTTTATAAATTTTTTTTATAAATTTATAAAAAATTTTATGTTGTAAATATTTAAAATTTTTCGAAGATAATATTATTTTTATATAATTTCAACTTTTATTAAGAAAATTTTATATCTGAATAAATGTATTTTTAGTAAGATATGTACATTTTTAATACTACAATTTTTTACAAATTATAATTTTAAAGTTAACTAAATTTATTAAGATATAAGATGTGATTACGTTCAATGAAAACCATGTTTATATGTGTAACAACTATATTATGCTCTGAAAATTAAATTATTTGAAAAATTATATTTTTTTTTTTAAATTTAATATATGAAAATTATGTATATGCTCAGGAGGACTTAAATAAAGTAATAATGCATTCGTTTATTTATTTTATTTATTTTTTTTTTTGAGTATATTTTGTAAATTAATATTTTGCAATATTAGATAATGTTTACATTCTTAAAGATGAAATTTAAATTATTTGACATATTTATAATTATTTATGATCGTAAAACCAATAATAATATTATTTCTTAAATTAATCAATCATAATATTAATTCCTTCTTATAATTGATTATAAATCATAATAGAACTCGAAGTCAGGTAAATACATATCTACAAACAAACGAGGACGCAAGGAAGCTAGCGATCAATATATATAGAGAAATGATGTTCATTGTGTTAGTGGGGACCCCACGTCACGCGGAGCTACGTTTAAAAGGCTACCAAAAAATTCAAAAACGACAGTTAAAACCCCGAAAATTTTCGTTATTGGCTTGTGGAGTCATATAACCGTATTGTCTTGTAAATTTCCGTCGCAAAACTTCAACTCGCGCAACTTCGGTCTTTTCAAATCTTATTAACCAATCGTAAACTTTCGTTCCTTCCCTCCACGTTAATTTTCTTAATGCCGATAGGTCGCGACTTCTGGCAACTGGAATATTTTCAAAACTGTGTGTGCATACCAACCGCCGAAGTCGAGTTAGAACGACGCGGCGCACACATAGGCAAGGGCGCTCTTTTTCATCATCCCTCCCCCATTTTTTCGACGACGGTTGAAACTTTGTGAGACAAGCAACTGGAAAAGAGCGCGCGGGACTTTGCGTCGGGAAAAAGAACATTGTCAGAATTTTGTTTGAGAAGAGAATACGACGTGCAGCAATTCGCGATGGCATTGAGAAGTCGGGCCGTTAATTTGGTAAATCGAAATTTCGTTTTTTTTAAGATATATTTTTAATCTGAACTGAAGTGCCGCGTGTTTTTCTTTTGTACTTATAAAAAGAAGGGGGATGCGTGCGACCGTTGCAATTCAATGGCCGTTTAAATACCCCAATGGTTAAATGCCTTTTTCCTAGTTATTAATGGATTTTTAGCCAATTTTCAATTTTCTTAAGTTTACTTAACAAATTTTAAAGAGTAAGATACATTTTCAAAATTATTAGTGATGAATTTCCTTAGATTTCTTGGAATGTCTATGAAAGACTATCTTTGTCTTTTTCTATCACTCTTGAGGTTTATAGCAAACGGTTGACTTTGTGTTTAGTTTTTCATTTAATTCTTTCTGTTAAATTTAACAAATACCTTTATTTTTGTTGAATTCAAAAATATTTATTTATTATACATATGTATATTAAATATTAAATTATAAATAAAGAAGTAAAACTGTTTTGATAAATTGTTTTTATAGAAAATTTCAAAGTGTTTATTTCTCTCGAATTATAAACGGTCATAGTGTTTAAATTTTTTTCTAACATTTTAAGTATTATTATTGCCTTTATATCTTACTATGCTTAACACCTTATCTACGAGTGACGTCATTTGGCGTCAAAATTGAATACTGTTATGTTACTTCGCAAATAAAATATTAACATTATTTTTAATACTTTAATTATTAGTAAAATTCTATATTTTTACGTCACGCTCATGATTTTATTTTCTTTGCATATACCTAACATCCATTTTCTAATAATTTGAGTAAAAATTTTATATTTCCATTGAAAAAATAAAAATTTAAAATTACAATGACATAGAAGCTTAAAGAATGTGTTTCTTGAAAAAGCAAAATAATACAATTTATTTTTTAAAATAAAAAATAAATTCTTTATATAATTTTTATAACAGAAATAAAGTATTAAAAAAATTATTATTTTTATACTTATTATCTAAAATATTATATTTTTTTAGTTAGTATTAAATATAAAATAAATTTAAAATATTGACATAATTATAAATATGAATAATATAATTTATACAAAGAAATTTTTAAATTGAAAAATTTTA
This sequence comes from Chalcis sispes, assembly GCA_949987625.1. Taxonomy (NCBI): domain Eukaryota; kingdom Metazoa; phylum Arthropoda; class Insecta; order Hymenoptera; family Chalcididae; genus Chalcis; species Chalcis sispes. The sequence continues at coordinate 8,039,875 of OX465094.1, read as the reverse complement.
CAGTCACTGTATTTTTACGTATTCTTATTATAATTATTAATTTATAAATTTATAATTTTTAAAATTTTCAGAATGTTGCCAATCAAGAAAATGTCAAAAATATAAAGTCTACAACATTAATTCCAGGGCAGACACGAAGGGCTGCTCTGGGTGAAATAGGAAATAAAGTTGTCACTCACAGAACTAATGAATTGACAAATAAATCTAGTCAAGCAACAAAAGATAAAGTTCTACCCAAGAAGCCTTTAGCTACAAAACAGGCATATGTTAAAGTTGATAAAGCTGAAAAGGTTGAAAAAGTAGCTCAGAAAAAAGAAGTGCAAATATTTAAGCCAGTTATTAAAACTGAAATTCATGTAGAAAGTCAACCATTGTTAGAAGGAAAAAAACATGAGACTGATAGTAATGTTAATAAGAAAGACTTGGATTTAAATGTAGCCAAGAAAGAGACAGATTCATTTTCTTCGGATCTAATAACAATCGAAGACATTGACGAAGAGGATAGAAAAAATCCCATTCTTGTTTCTGTATATAGTAACGATATTTATAAGCATCTCAGAAATTTAGAGTTGCAATTTCCAGTAAAGAAGGGATATTTACAAGGACAAGAGATTACTCCTAAGATGAGGTGTGTACTTGTAGATTGGTTAATAGAAGTTCATGAACAATTTCATCTGATGCAAGAAACATTATATCTGACAATTGCCATCATTGATCGTTTTTTGCAGGTATGCAATTTTTTTTATTAAAAGCTTAAATTATTTACTTCTAAAATTATATTTAATTGAAAAATATTTAACAGGACTACAGAATAATTACCCGCAAAAAGCTGCAGTTAGTAGGAGTAACAGCAATGTTTATAGCTAGTAAATATGAAGAAATGTACTCTCCAGACATTAGTGATTTTGTGTACATTACGGATAATGCTTACACAAAAGCAGAAATTTTGGAAATGGAAATACTCCTAATCAGAACTCTTAAATTCTCGTTTGGACGCCCACTTCCGTTACACTTCCTTAGAAGATATAGTAAAGCAGGAAGGGTAAATTTGAAAATATTTGAATTATTTATTATGTAGATATAGAAATAATTTTATTAATTGTTTTATGATATTTAGGCTTTACCAATTCATCATACTTTAGCAAAATATTTCTTAGAGCAAAGTTTAGTTTATTATGAAATTTGCCATCATCGGCCTAGTTTAATAGCAGCTGCTGCAATATACCTTTCTTTCCTGTAAGTATTCTTCTCATTTAATTCACTATTTTAAAAAAATTATTTTTCACGCATTTATCATCATTTTTTAAACTTTTATAGTCTACTAGGAAATGACAATCTTCAGGAAGGCGATATGATTTGGACGAAAACCTTAGAGCATTATAGTACATACAAGTCGAAGGATATATTGCCAGTAGTGCAAGAGGTTTCTGCTATAATAGTAAACGCGGAAAAAAGCAAGTATCAAGCCGTGCGAAGAAAGTACACAAATCCTAAGCATATGAAAATCAGTCTTCGTCCTGAATTAAAGTCTCCGATTTTACTCACTTTAGCGAATCACAGGAATGAATGAATAATTTTTGTAACATAGTATGATAAAAATTTTTTACGTAATTGCGATGCACAAAAATTTGATGAATGACGTTTGTTAATGTCATTTTGGCAATATTACAAACAAAAAATTTTTCAATAGAAAACATCAAAATCACTAATATTAGTGCCAAAATTAGAGAAAAGATTTTTATTTTTGAACTTTGATTTTTATTCAAAATTAAATTTTTAAAAAATTTAAAGAATTTTTAATTTAAAATTATCTGACGACAGCCATCACTGTGTTTATTATATTTTTATTATTATTTTTTTTTTTATGAACCTTTCTATTCACTTTTTTTTTTATTGTTGAACCTTACTACATTTAATGTTTTTGATAAGTTATTTACATAAGTAAAATGTTGAATATATAAATTATAAAATAATTCAACTAAAATTGTGGTATTTAAATTATCTTAGTTCATGGTTGTCTTTATATACATTCATTTCACAATCTAAATTATTTCATAGTTTTAATTACTGGCTTAAATAGAATACAACTGTCACTATTTTATTAAATTAGAATGCTCAAAATAATATTTTGATGTGATAGTTTGATATCTTTATGTATTTTTAATATAAATTTAATAATCACTTTATTTAGAATAGTCAAATATTTGTAATCAAAGTAGAATAGATATTACGAAGATTTTTTGTATTGAAGCACTATTATAAATTTTTTACCTCAATACATTTATAATTCATGTAGTATATACTTTGAAAAAATATTTCGATATTTGTCATGCGATAACACTAATTTTTTTTAAAGAAATATTTTTTTAAGTGCACGTTCACTACACAACAAAAAAGTATAGAAAAAAAATTCAATTAATGTAGTCACAACTAGAATAAGTTTCAAATGAAACTTTTGCGGAAGTAAAATACACTATTTTCGCAATACAATAAATTGTGATTTGAAAATTTTACGTTGACAAAATTCATTCTTATCTACTACTTAGTTTAAAAAAAAATTTTGTACAGTTTTAATTTTTAATATATTAATGAATGAACGAACACGTAAAAGTGTGTGGAAAATCATTTGATCGTCTTATGTAAAATATTTTATGTTTGTAAATAAAGGCGTGAGCGTTAATATATATATACATTTTTTTTTTTTTTTGTTTTTTTTTTTTTTTTTTTTTTTTTTTTTTTTGTTTTTTTTTTTTTTTTTTATTATATAATCAAATAATATTTCGATCATCCAAATTGGTAAAAACTGAATAAAAAATTATATCAATTTTTCACGTTAATACGAGTTTTAAATAAAATTTTGGACTAAATTTAACAAGATTAAGTAAAAAAACTTAACAACATTGGATTTTCGGATCAGCATTATAACTATCACATTTTTACAAAACCGAAAATATATGCAATTTCCAGTCATTTGATTTTTCTTCCGGTGGATGTAATAAATGTGGCTCTAAAATTTTAAGATTGTGATAAATTATCGGAAATAAAATAAATGAAAAAATATTTATTTCAAAGTGTCAAATAATTACCTAATAAATGTGTTGATACATTCGCATTCGTTAGTTGATTTGTATTTGTACTACTACTGCTAGGTTCATCGGAATCAAAAGATTTATTATCAGTAGGTGGAGGCCAAATTTCACGTTTACCTTTTTGTATGTCATTTAAATATTCATCCATTAAGTCATACAATTCTTCCGCTAATTCATCTTTATTTACATATAAAAGCATTTCTGCGACTGTTCGTATTTCGGCTGAGAGCAAATAATTGATTATCCGATTGTTTCTTTATAAAGAAAAAACGTACGTTCATAAGACATCATACCTTTTTGGCTATAAGCGCAACTAACAAGTTGATATAAAGTCCTGATGAGAGCCAGGTCCTCGTAAACGCTACCCTCCTTGATGCTCTGAAGCTTGCGCTCGTGTTTTCTACGGTTTTTACTGGATCGATAGCTGCGCCCGGTGGCGCGCGATATTTGCGAACTTCTGGATACGGTCGTGCCAGCAATACTGGTGGTGTCGCTTAATAGATCGCTCAATTCCTTGTTAGCGGAGATTGTCCCTTCGTCGTCGTTCAAATCTAGTTGAGCCCTCAATGCGTCTTCGCGCGACGTCGCCTGGGCGCGCACGACTCCAAGTCGGCTTTTATATTTTTGAAAATCTTGCTTATTCTGACGCAATTGCGACAGAATAAACTCTGCGTGCTCTATCACACCGGGCTTCACGTGCGTCTCTAAATATGATTTTTTTTTTTTTTTTTTTTTGTTTTTTTTTTTTTCAATTTGAATAATATAATAATTTAACGAAATATTTAAGGAAAAAAAAAAAAAAAAAAAAAAAAATTTTTTTTCAATTAATTCTCTCATTCGTACATTTCTTACGGTAAAATATATGTAATTAAAAAAATAAATGCAAAAATAAATTGATAAACATAATTTATCGGATTTTAAATAATAAATATTGCTTTACCTATAAGATCTTCTCGTTTCATACAATATGCATCTGACCACGCTTGATGCCATTGCCTTCCTTCACATAGCGTCGCTACAGCGTCTTCTAATCGATTCATGTGCTTTGATAGAATAATCGCAGCTTCTTCGTATCTTTTATCCTCTATTAGCCGATTCACTAAATCTTCATACAAATCGTAGATTTGTGGGCCACTGAAATTTCAATGCACAAATGAAAATCTTTGTAAAATAATTTTTAAACTATAAATAATCAAATAGCAATTGAATTCAAATGCTTTATCGTTTTTTTTTTTTTTTTTTTTTTTTTTTTTTTTTTCCCTCTATAATGTTGCAATCGAATGTACATTATTTAATTTTAAACTTTACAACATTGATTCAACGTGTTCACCTAATGACGACTTTCAGTGTTCACCTAATGACGACTTTTATACCAATTTATTTTTTATTTTAATTGAATTATAATTTTTTCAATACCTTAATTTTAATTTTAATGCGGTGACGATAGCGTCTCTCCAGCAATTGGCTTGTTTATAAGCATCGAGTGCCTCTTCGTAGTTCTCGCCTTTGGTAAACATAATACCGGCCTCGCGGGCCTTGCCCTTTTCTATGAGAAATTGTCCGTAAGCATCGGCGATCTTTTTGTATTCGCTATTTTTACTATTGAAAAGACGCATAGCTTTTCCGTAGAGTTCGTGAGACTTTATAAATGAGAGACATTCGTCGAATTTTTCAGGAATTTTAACAATGTGCTCGAGGGCAGAATTATAACGCTTGAGATGATTGTCGATCGTATATTTCATGTAATTCTCTTCGAGTTTATTAAGTCCGTTCAAGAAAGAAATATACTCTTTGGGATCTTTCTGAGACTTTTGTGCAACAAACATAACTAATTCGAAATCGTACATTCCTAACGCTACATCGTAAAGAACGTTCACGTCTACCATATAAAGCAGATACTTTAGTGCTTCTTCCGCGGGAAAAATTTTATTTTGCTTATCCTCTTGCAATTTTAATTCTTTTATTTTACAAAGAGCAGATTCGAGACCAGTTTTCTTTTTGCTTTTTACCAAGCTTACTAGAATTGGCTATATTAACCGAGCGAAAAAACAATATGTTAATATTATGTAAAATTTTTAAATCAATATTTTAAAGATAATTTATAAAAATGAAATAATCTTGAAAAAATGACATAAAAATAGTTTAAACAGTATAAATAATTATCTTACTTGTACAAAATCATTTGAATTGTTTTCCATAATTAATCTTAGGGTTTCGCATACTGTCTCTACCTTCCCTGGTACAATAATTTCCGACTCACGATTTCCATAACTGCTCGAGTACGTTGTTCTTGTTACATCCTCGTCCTTGAGCTCTGTCAAGAATAAACTAAGCCAGCTTGGATTTTTTACGTCGTTAACAAATTTTTCAGCGTTGTTCATGAAAGATTGGGAATCGTGATCATAAAGAAGATTTAGGTCGATTCGTTGTTTACGCATCAAATCAAATGCCTTGAAATAATTCAGTTCATCGATATAACAACCAATAATAACGAGAGATAAAGCTCGGGGTTGTATGCATTCCAAATTGCCTCGAGGCATCTGTAAGATCGTTTTCGCATCTTTTGGAACAGCCGTCACCAAAATTGAGCCTCTTTCTACGCGTCTTATACTTATTTCTAAAATAGAAGAGCCTAAATTAAATTTAAAAAAATTGTTGTTTCAATAATTTATTTCTAGAATGTTAAATATTTAAACCTTGCGATCGTTGTATATCATTATGTTCATTTTCCCAAGGTTGAATAGTCAGATTTCTTGTACATAATTGATCAAGACCATTTTTGTCTAGCTTAAAACTAATTAATGCGTGTTGCAATGTAGTTATAAGCAAAAATTCGGAATGTACAAAAAAGGATGTCACGTTATTGGCCACTTGTTTCCCATCAACGTAAAGAACATGTTTTCGCATTAAAGCGATTATCGCTTCTTTTTCGTCAAATTTTATAAATTCTATTTGTTCAACGGCTCTTGTTAGAATTTCATTTGAAATTATCAAGCTTGATTTCATAAGACCATCACGGTCATTGTAAGAATAAATCTCATTATTAACTACAATGTAAGCTGTTTTTGAATCCCATGATGGAAATATGTGTTCTATTTGGCCTGGCATTTCATGTAAAATTCTAAAAATAAATTTTCATAGAAAATCAATTTGTTTTAATTTTTCATTGTTTAACATCCTTTATATATGTGTATTAAAAATGATATTCTATTATGAATAAATAATAATCTTACTTGGGATTAATAATTATTTCATCTAAATTGTCAACATCTACTAAATGTAATTCACACAAAGAACTTTTTATTCCCAATGAAATAGAACACAAAACAATTTTTGGCTTGTACCAAAACAAATGTTGTATTAGGTGGAAGGAATACTTTTTTGCATCTTTTAATCTTAAATCAATGTTATATATTTTTTTGCGCATATATTGTGATTCCCATGATTCCTGTTACAAAATAAACGTTAAAAAATTCATAAATTATCTTCTTTATGTTAAAAAAAAATATCAACTTACATTTATATTTTTTAAAAGAGCAATTTTATTATTACTCATAAGTGCCAAAAAATCATTTGTATTTGCTTCTGTATCTTCGCTTATACAGGGAGCAAACGTAATTGCATTAATGCATTCATCAAACTGTAAAGTTTGTTGTGCCATAGGAGGTGGAACAATGCCATTTCTAAAAGCTGTTACCAGGATTTTATTACCATCAATTACACCGACTACAGCTTTATCTAAAACTTGTTTTCCATAACTGTGAGAGACTGTCCAACAAAATGTATAAATCGAACTATTTTTTGAAGATAGTATTATAAGATCTTGTTTCATTTGAGAACACCATGTGACATATAAAATAGGATTTACTTTCGGATATGTTATTGTCTGTTTAAGATACCAATGATAATTTTTTTCTGACCATAATTCAACAGTTAATTTTTCACTGTCGATGTCTTTGTACCAAATTCCCAAAATATCAGAATCACTTGACCAGATTAAATCTTTAATCTAGATTAAGAATTATTTTGAAATTATTTTTATGTATTTTAAACGTATATGTAATAAATAAAAATATATTTCGTATTTACTTCAATATTTTGTGTACCAAAAGAAAGAATGAATTCTCTATGTAAAAGTCCATTTTTTTCAAAAAGAGCAACTGTGTGCTTATTTGGCAATCTTCTTGTAGAAGCAATAAGATTGCCGGATGGTTTCCATGATAAAATTCCTTCTAAACAATCTACTAATTCACTAGTATATTGCAAAATTCCTTCTCTATTAAAAATTTTAAATCTTCTTGCATCAATATTTTGATCTATATAACTAACTGCAAATAATGTACCATCTCCTTTCCAGGTTACCTTGGACAAGCCATTATCCATTACAGTTTTTCCAGTAATAGACGATTTTGTTTTTGCTGCTGTTTTACCTTCAGAACCATGAAATTGCGTTTCTTTTTTGCCCCAACCAACGGTTATAAATTGTTTTTCTCCAAATTCTTGGGACATTAAATTAGTCTGAAAAATGTCATAAATTATATATAGATAAAAACTAAAATAAGCAAAAACATATTCATTTATTGTATACATAAAATATTCATATTTTCTTATATTCACATTTATAGCCATTTATAATTATTACCTGACTTAAAATATGAAAATTAGATGATAATGTAATGACAACATTATCTTTTGTAACAAGTATTACAACTTCATGATCTGGACTTAAAGATATACATTGCAAACCGTTGGAAAAATCAGCTATTTCTTCATGTCTGATTGTATCATCACTTGTAGGAGTTATACAAACAACAACTCCAGAATCATATGCAATGTAAATTTCTTGAAGTATACTACAATATTCAATTCCAATAGGTTTTGCTTTTTCATTAGATAAACTTATCTCTTGTTCAATGTATTTTTCTTTTTTAATAACATCGATCACTAATAATTTATTTTCATTTTTTTCAATGATATAATATCTATTTTTATCAAAATCATGACAACAATAACATTCATGAGGAAGAAAATTGTTGTCGTTAAAAGTATTTATTTTCTGAGTTTCAATTACTAAATTTTTCATGATGATTTTTTTTCAATTGTACTGTAAAATTAAAAAGCAAATTTATAAAGCTGTGTTATGTTTACATGAATTTTATACTTTGGAAACATTTAAAAAAAATTTTTAATTAGTTGATATTCAATTTTTACCTTAAATTCACATTAGAAGAAATTATTTTTTAATGGTATACATTCAAATTACAAAAAATTCAAAAAACATAAAATATATTTATAAAATAAAATTTAAGTATAATTCCGTTCACTTTGGTTATGTGGAATAATATTGCTGCACGTGCAAAATTTGACGTCTGCGCATAGAATTTGAAAAAGCGGTATAATAATGTAAAGGTATATTTGTAAATAATTTTTTTTTTATGCTGCAATAACGGATAAATTATTTAATTACAGATATTGAAGATATTTCCTAGTAATGAATATTAAAATATTAAAAAATGTAATTTTGCAGAAATATTTATATATAATGAATAAATGACGTCGCGCGCCAGATGAAAATGCAACTTTTATACATATAGTGACGTCACAGAACTAGTTTGTTGATTTCTCAGGTTATGCATATTCCCGAAATGTAAAATAAACGTTAAATTTAGTTAACAAATAAAATAAAAAGTAAGTATAAAAAAAGTATTAATTTTTACATATTGCGTTTTGAAAATATCCTTATAGCTTATACATATTGCGACTTTAAAATTTTATAATATTAAATTATTATTTTTAGATTTATTAGATACTAACTTTTCATTTTTTAATTTATAAACTATAAATATTACTTATAAATAATTTTAATATTTTCACTAACAATGCTTTTAAATATTATTTTATTTAACACAGACTAGGTATTCTAATGTTTTTTCTAATTAATTACTGTAATACTTTGTTGAAACAGCAGAAATAAGTTATATGATTTATTTTTGTAATATGAAAAGCAAATTTAATAATTTAATTATAAATTAAAGAGATAATTTGGTGTAAAATATTGTGTAAATATATATTTATAATTATTATAATTTTAAAATAAATATCTAGTACTTAATTTTTATTGTATAAAGTGTTAGTGTTATTGAAATTATAAGAATTAATTAAAATAAAAATTTTTAAATTGTTATATTTATTCAAGAAATAGATTTCAAAAATTTTAATAAAAAAAATGACAAATAAGTAAGAATCGTTTAATAAAATAATATAAATAATTGATAAATTAAAATTAATCTTATACTGCATTCTAGATTAATAAATACCAAAATGGATAGGGATATGGAATTTGACTCTGAGTCAGAAAGGGGTACAACCTCCAGTAATTTTATATTTTCAAGACCAAATATTATTCCTAGTCCAGAAAAAATTACTAATTTTGGTATTTGTTCTGACAATGTATTTGGAGTAAGATCAACTCAACAATCTGAAATTTCTACTTTTATATTTGCTAAACCTGCAGCCATTGAAAGATTAGAACATAAAGTAAACAAAAAAAAAATAGTTACTAAAAGTGTAAAAACCAAAAAATCTCATTCTGTTATTCAGGATATTAAAAAATCATCAACGTTTGAAGAATTACAAAAAAATTCTAAAAAAAATGATAATGTTAGATTAGAACTTTCTAAATCTATTAGCTGTCTAGATGTTCCAGATTCACTATTAGTGAAATCTGTAGCCAAAGAATATTTTGAACAGTTTGGAGAAACTCTTAAAGTGACTATTCGACCCAAACGAAAAATGATCACAATTTATTATGCTAGTAAAGAAGCTGCAAACATGGCCTTTCAAAAAGCAGGTTTATTTATGGGACAAAAATTTAAAATCGATTGGACTACTTCAGAGATGTTATTGAAACCAAAAAAGAAAGAATCTATAAAAGGAAAAATTGCTAGCATTTTGAATTTAGATGATGAAGTAAAAGAGGAGCTAGAAGCTTTGCAAGGTTTAGAATACAATTTACCAGATCCACAAAATTTAAAAGCATTAACTATTGCTGCAAAAGCTAAAGTAAAAAAGGCAAAATTCGTTGCTAATAAAGAAATACCAAAACGTCCTTTATCTATAACCAAATCATCTGCAATGAAAAAATCGGTCCCAATTGAAAAAGTATTACCTAAACTAGAAGTAACATCTGGAAATCAAAATATTATAAAAATAACAAGTGCAACAATTGAAGAGTTACAAAATCAAGTTCGACAAGCAGCTACAACTTCAGAAGAAAAATACAAGGTTTTTATTTATATATATATATATATTAACTTATAGTTATCTTATATTTTTATTTTATATTAATTTTTATTTATTTATATAAAAAAAATGTAAGTGAAACAAAAGTTTATACTGTTATATAAAAATATTATTTTTAGATTCTTGATGCTCGTGATCGATTAATGAGATTAAAAAAAAAGAAGCAACAAAATTTAGCAACTGCTTCAGTGACGAAAGGCACTTGTCCAGATATGTGTCCTGAGAAAGAACGATATTTACGCGAATATCAAAGACAATTATCATCTTATGAACAATTAGATGATAACGATTATAAAGTCAACCATGTAACTGCAATAAAACAATATTCACGTTCATCAGCTGATCAGGAAGAACCAATGGCACATGATCTAAGACCTGTAAAATCTTTAAAAATGACTATGAGCTATTTACTTCATGAAATAGTCGACTTGTGTGAAGTGGATGATACAAATTTAACCGAGTGGTATCATTTTTTATGGGATAGAATGAGAAGTATACGTAAGGATATCACTCAACAAGAATTGTGTTGTATCGAAACTGTGCAATTAGTTGAACAATGTGCTAGATTTCATATACTAACCTGTGAAAGATTATGTGCAGAAGAAACATCTGTGTTTGATTCAAAAATTAATAGTGAGAATTTAACTAAGTGCCTGCAAAGTTTAAAATACATGTACTATGATTTAAGAGAGCATGGCATATTATGCGAAAATGAACCCGAATTTCGAGCTTATATTATACTTCTTAATTTGAACAATGGTACTTTTATATCAGATTTAAGCACATTACCACCTTCTATACAACATTCTCCTGAAGTGAAGTTTGCTCTAGAAGTTTACTCAGCTATTGCCATGAATAATTATTCTAGATTTTTTAAATTGGTACGAAAAACTACTTATTTAAATGGATGTATTTTAATACGTTATTTTAATCAGGTATGATATTTTATTTTCTCTATTAAAAATTTTCTCTATTCTCTATTAAAATAATTAGATATATATATATTACTTTTTCTATAAAATTCTTAAACTTTAATAAAAATTAAGCATGTTATTCTCAATTTTCAATATTCTTTCAACTTTTACAAATGATTATTTCTTCTTTGTTTGTATAAATAAATATTCTTTATCATTATGAAATTTAAACAGGTCCGTGTAAAAGCATTATCGGTAATGGTAAAAGCCTACTGCCGCACATCAGGGACAACTGAATTTCCGCTTTACGAATTAATTGACATTCTCGGTTTTGAAGATGAGGATGAAGTGTTCGATTTTTGTTCTCGAATGGGTCTTAAATTTAATAATGAAAGCTTGTACATAAAATTAAATAAAGAGAATTTTCATACGCCATCTGGTAATTTAGAGCAGGGAAGAGCGTACAATCTGGTTTTATCCAAAAGATTGACGGCAAATCAATCGGTTGGTCAGTGCATTGCTGGAGGCGTTTTACCAGATAAAACATTCGAGAATCATAAGGCGCACAATAGTTTCGATTCTCAAGGATATCTGTTGCCTTCGTCTATTAATGCTCAAGATCAAAATCTTATAGATTCCTATGAATTCATGGATGATGATGTTCAATTTATTAATGAACAAAAAGACGCAAAGTCCATTAATAAATTTTCTAGTAATATGGAAAACAAAAATCAAATAAATTCTACTGCCAAGTAAGATATTTCGATTTAATTTTAATTAAAGACTTTTTTATAATTAATTTATATGTACATTATCGAAGCTTCAAAATTGAATACTATTAAAAATGAAGTAAAATTTTTAGAACAACAAATGCAGAATTTGCATTTAAATCGAGATCAGAAGGAATTTTACCTACGTCAAAAGCGAATGAAATCGTTCCTACAGCGATAAGTAGCGATAGCAATATTGTTCAAAAGGCTAACGATGCAAAGGTTTTTGCACCTTCATCAACATCAACTACGTCTATATTTTCAAAGCCATCTACAACATTTTTCCCGAGTATATTTACAAAACCTTCTGCAATGCCAACAAACTCACCTTTCAATATGACTGTAAATAAGAGTATATTTTCTGGTAGCACTCAAACAAACTTGTTTTCAGTCAAGTCAACTCCAAATCAAGCTTTCACTTCAATCCCAAATTTAAAACAAGATATTAGTGATGTTGATGGCACCAGGTAAAAAAGAAATTATACAATTAATAGAATTTGTCAAACTAATAAATTATTAAAATTTATTTTAATAAATTATGTAATATGATTGTATTTTTTTTTTTTTTTTTGATAAACAGCAGCAATGAAAGGCTTTCCACAAAACGTCCGCTAGATGATTCAGAAGGTGGTGTAGAGAAGAAAAGTATGTTATATCAAGATCTATTGCGTAAAAAACAAGAAGAAGTGGAGCAGCGCCTAAAAGCCGAGCAAGAAAAACTGAAACATTTACAAAAGATCCATCAGCTTACGGAACACGAATATCAGCTTTTACAGAATGAGGTAATCGAAGATATGTGCTCTTCAATCGCGCAAGCAGAACTCGATCGCCTTCGATTAATAGATGCACTTAGCGAGAAGATCTATGACGGTATACTTCTAGAGATTTGCGAAGGTATTCTTGACGAGCAACTATTTATTCAGGATATGCTTATCGAAGTTGAGCGTCGACTACGTGATAGACTCCTTACCAAATACTACCGCATTTGGAAACAATGGGCAGCTCGACGAAGAGCTCAGCGTAGAGAAGCTCTCGATAATACACCAGTTTGGCTTCAATCTGAAAGTGTAGAGGAATGCGCCAAAAAACTTTACCATCCCGAACAGAAAGTGGCTATCAAGTTTGCAAGAGAAAATAAGAGACAAAGCTTATTGAACGATGAAGAAGAAAATAAAACTAAATATACACCTATACAATTCATTATTAATGTAGGTTTAAAAGAAAACGCCAAGTCTCTCGATATTGAATCAAGTCAGCATGCTTTTTGGAAAACGGTAATTTCTTGGCCGTTATTAGAAAATAGATTGACTCTTTGGAGACACAAAAAAGCCGTTAATAAGTGAGTGATTATGTCTTGGATAACACATTATTATGGTTAAAATACATTTTTTAATAATAAGCAATTATTTAAAATTTTTATGAAATTAAAAGCTTTAATTTTTTCAGATACTTAAGTCCAGAGGACTATACACTCGAGCCTATCTTTATTCAGCACAAGCCCAGTCCGCAGGAATCATTGACTATATGCATTCGTCATTTCGAAGGATTAATTTGCGAGAATTGTCTGACAGGCACGGATGCACTGTTATTCATTGTCGGCTCGGACGAAGATGTTAGGTCGATCGAACGCCGACTCACTAAATCTGTATTATCGCGAGAAAAACTTATGCCTATTCCATTAGTGGTTTTGATTTTTGGAAGAAAAGAAGAAAATGAGACACGGAAATCTAGTTCGATAAAAGTTATTCCGACTATAGAAAATTTAATGGAATCTGGCTATGTATCCGAATACACGATACTTCGGGAGAGTAGCACCGAAGAGGCTGTCGTTCTTAAAACCATTCAAAGCGCAATACTCTGGTTGGCAATTAATAGATCACCTGCAGTACCACTTGAGATGGATTATCTTAAACGCGTTTTTGATGACTGTCTTACTGAAGAATTATGGCTCAGGTGCTGGTGTACTTTTATTTTATTTTGAATAAAAAATATGTAATCGTTAATATTTTAAGTTCATATTTTTTTTATACAAATAAGGAAAACTTCTAAAATGCGTCCAACTTACCAATGGTTTTAAAAATTAATTTTGTATTTATTTATTTATTTATTTATTATTTATTTATTTATTTATTTATTATTTATTTATTTATTTATTTATTTATTTATTTATTTATTTATTTATTTATTTATTTATTTATTTTATATTTTTTTTTAATTTCAGAATTCAAGGTCATCTATCACACAATCCACAATTTTCAAAGGCCATAAATGATCCAAATTTTATAATCAGTCTGCACAACGAAGCAGTTAATCATATTATGGATATAATTTTAGATCCCGAATCAATGACTTATACGGATTTTGCACCAGAATTAAAGATATACCTCGGCAAAAGACGATCATATCCTTGCACTTACGAATACTTTGATAATGTTTGGAAACATCCAGAATATAGAGCTGAGCTTGAACGCGTAATGAGCAGTTTTATTTTTCCATTGTGGAAGTAAGTTTTAATAATAAAATTTAATATGTGAAGTTTAAATCATAAACTCATAAAAAAAAAAAATATTCTATTATTTTATAATTTTATGTAAAAATAATTATTATTTATTTATGAATTTAATACTGTTTTTATTAAAATATATTTAGGAATTCTTTTTTTTTAATTTTAGGGATTCTTGGCCGATATATGATATAGTGCAACTACATGATGCAATCACAAATTACTGCTGCCAAATTCTTTCCTACGAGAATAGTTTATCTATTACTAAAAACATAATGAGCGATCTTTTCCTGATAGCAGGCTATGATGAGAATAGTTGTCCAAGTTTTGCTGATGTCTTAGTTCATATAGTGAGTAAAAAAATTAGTGATATTGGCGGCAATACTAGAGTCGTTTACAACAAGAATCATATAAAACATTTTCAAACGTTACCTTGGTGGTTCAAGTCTAGTATTCTAATAGATAACGCTAATAAGTATCGACAAGAAGAAAATCATATAATTTCGAATCGTGATGATAGTATTATTGTAAGTTCAATAAAAAAATATTTAAATTTTTACATAAATATATAAGTACTTGCACAATATACATGAGTTTCTTTCGCGAATTTAACATATTATTAATGATATTGAAATTTTAAATTAGATACTTTTAAATTGTAACTTTATTATAAATTAATTTTCATCAAAATCAAATAATCAAAAATATTTATTTCAGCAAGTACAAGAAGATATAGATTTTTCAATGGATTTTGATTTTGAGTATGAAATAGATGAATTGAATGAAACGTTTAGACAACAAGAAGAAAAACAACCTCTAACAGATCTCTGTGAAGAAACTCGTTACCGTGTTACAGAGGTGAAAAGTGTTGCCGAAAAATTAGAAAAAGAATTAGAAGAGCAGAAGCTAAGAAATTGCAGCCTTGAAGAAAGACTAAAAGAAGCTCTGAAAGATGATGATTTAGAAATGGATAGTTGATTGATTCATTTTGTACTTAGTTTTTTTATATATTTTTTTATGAGAATCACTGTTTTGGCAAATGCATTAGATCAAAGAGTTAAAAAATTATACAAAGAAACTTTGATTTGATCTCTTGCAGTTTATTTCTATGAATTGTAAATAGAATTATGTAATCATGCAAACAGAAATAATACATAATCTTTGTTATTATAACATACTTTATGTGTAAATATACCATGTTTCTATTATATAGACTTTCAACAATTTAAATTGTATTATATACATATAAAAAATTTGTATTACACCTAATTTATGAATTTTACATTCAATTATATTTATAAAGAATTTTATGCTAATAATATTAATTTTTAAAATGTTTAGTATCTTACAAAATCAGAAATCAACGTAATTTTTAAAAATGAGTTTCTTATTTTGCTTTATACTAATATTCCAAAATATTAAATTCTATTAGATTCTATAGCATTTATTAAAATTAAAAAGAAATTAGTGCAGTAGAATTCATTATTTTCATCATAGAAATATTTTATTTTATTTTCTTTCATGAATTTTTAATCTATTTTGACAATATGCATTGCAAATTGCTTTCAAAAGAAATATGGTATAATTATTATTTTTTTTTTTTTTTTCTAAATAACAGTATCTTTATTTTATTGTAAATATGTGAGTTTCTATAATTAAAATACTTAATTAATAAACATGTAAAAAATGAAAAAAATTTCCTACCATCTATTAATAAATTAATAAAGGTTTTTAACATTATTTTATGTTTTATTTTTAATACAAAAAATTATATATGAATACATTATTCATTTTAATATTAATTTGTATAATAATTATTGATTATTAACATAAGTAAATCTATTAATATTATAAATAAATTATGTAATACTTATAATGACATAAATGTAAGATCTTGTATATAATTTTTAATTCTTGTATATCTTGTAAATAGTTTTTATAAATTTAGCATTATATTTCAGGTATTTTCAAATCGGGATTATTTACAAGTAGTTTTGTGCTTGCTTCCACTTTTCGTGCTAAAACCCGTTCTTTATCAAGTAAATCACTGTTTTGATGAGTTCGACACCTAAAATGAATTGAAATTTTTACATATTGTTATTAAATAAATAAGAATTTTATATTACATTATAATTGTTTTATAGTAATATGTACCCATTTATACGTTCAAAGTGGCCATATCCTGTAATAGGCATATTACATACGTAACACATGATTGCACCACAGTGGCATTGCATTTTATTACAACCATTATCCTTTACAAAAGGTTTATTACATTTATAGCAAATTCTTATAAGGGCCTTACTCATTTCTTCTTCAATAAATAATCTTCCTTTATGTTCATCTACCACATCCTCACATTTGGTAGGAAGATGATTAATTTTTTTACATAAACTAAATAATATATGGACATAAGAAATGAAAGTTTAAAAAATCAATTGGTTACGAAAAAAAAAAAAAAAATAAACAAAATAAAAAAAGGACAGACTTTTAATAATTATAATGAAACATTTAAAATTAAAAAATAACTATTCTCACCGGCATGTTATTTTCATGCATTCCGGATTTTTACAAGTGAATATTATTATTTCTGATGTAAGTTCCATTGAATAAGGACAAAAAGGGCAAGTTATTAGTCCATCTAATTTTGCAGCTATTACTTCAGCTTCTTGTCGCTTTTTTAAAAATATGTCAAAAATATTTGATGGTAAAACATTTCTAAGAATATTTAATGGGAATTCACTATTACATCCCATAAAACAATGCACAAATGTTTTACCATTTGAAATTGCAATTTCTGTTCCTTTAATAACACATTTTTTACAAAATATATGATTATTATCACATTCAATGCATTTTGTTGGATTTACTTCACCGTAACAGCATTCGCATTCAAGAAGCAACTGTTGTGCCTGAAAAATTAGTCATTATATAAGAATACAGATATTTATATTTTTATCGTTTAAAATATTTTAAACTATATTACTCTTAACAATTCTAATTGTTGCTCTTCTTGATTTTTTACTGTTTGCAAATATTGTTTAATAGAACTTTTATTTTGAATAAAAGCTATTTCTTCTAAAAATGCTAAATCATTTGTATCAACTTTATATTCTAACAATTGATTATTTACAAAGCTTTTTTGTAATTCTTTATCTGTTAAACTTAAATTATAATAATTAATTGAATACAAATTTTTAAGAAATTGAACCTAAAATAATAAATTTAAATATTAAAATTTACAGGAAAAAAATTTTAAAAATAAGCTATTTTCATTTCTTAGAAAAATAATTTAAAAAATAATTAAAAATATTTCTATTTCATTAAATATTATTTTAATTCCGTATTATTCTATTATTCTTAATTTTATAATACTCTAACATAATACAAAAAATATAATTTGTATTTAACCAACATCACAATATTTATATCTGCTTCTCAAAAATTGTATGGCCTTTTCTTCATAACTTTTTTTTCTTTCTGGATTTTCAAAATATTCAAATGGATCAGGAAATTGTTCTATAAATTTTTCAACATTGAAATTATTTATATATGATTCTATTTTTTCTTTCATCCTTAATTCTTTAAAATAATGATCTCTTTTTTTATAATTTTTGTCTACAAGTATTGATTCCACAAATTCTTCTAAAGAAATATTATCATTATTTTGTTCGATAAATTGTTTAAAAATATTTGGATCAGCATCCGGTAATATATTTTCTAAAATTTTCAATTTGTCTTCTACAAAGTTTTGATTTTTTTGAATGAATTCTAAACATAGTTGATCATTTAATTTTTTTTCATTTTCTTTCTCTTCCCTCATTTTAATCAAGTATTCATTTTGAAGTATATCTGCCAATAAATGATCATTTGATGTTCCTTCATTTTTTTGATATTGATTATCATGACAAATAAAATCTTTATCTTCATAATTAAGAAGATGATCTATTAACATACTTAAAGTTTCATCTTCACTTTCAATCTTATCAAAAGGTAGTTTGTTACAAATTTTGTCAATATAATTTTTATCTACATTTGGAAACATTGATAATAAGGTATAAAAATGTGCATTACTCTTTTCATTAATATTTATTTCTTCCTTGATTTCTAAATTATCCAAAACAGACTTTTGATTTTGAAATTCTTTACTATTTAAGTTTGTCATATTAACTCCTAAAGATTTATATATATTTTAACAAATTTGTGCAAAGTATCTAAAAATAATATTGTCTTTTTATATCTACACTTTTTAAAATTTGTAAAAAATAAAATATTAAAATTTTAAAAATTTATTATAAAATGTTATTTTTATTACAAATAATTTTATAAATAATTTATAAAAAATTAAATGTGTTTATTTTTCATATAATAAAATATGCTATTCTATGTTGAAATCTTACCCAATTCAGTATAAATAATTAGTTTTTCACTACGATTTATTATTTTAAAATATTTCTTTTCTACACTTATATTGATGACAAAAGATTTGCATACTTTTTTTCCTAATGAGAAAAAATTAATCGTATACTTACAAAATCGTAATAAAAAATCCTCGAAATTTTATTCTAATAGATCAGTTATTATTCTTTTCCTTTAGACTTAGAATTGATAATCATTTACAAAAACAATAGACGTCGATGAACCGATTGTGTTTTGTTTAATATTACAAATGTTAATATTTATAAATTTGAATGAAAATTAAAAAAAAAAATTAAATTCATTTTTAGTCTGTACCTAAGTTACTGAAAACAATATATATATATATATATACATATATTTTTTTTTTTTATTTTACAAAAAAAATTTTAATTAAAAAAATTTTCGATTTGAAACAATATTTAATGAATAAAGGAATAAAAGACCATATACATACAGTCGTGTTCGAAATTGTAAGAAGTATTTCTTTTGTTTATTTTATATTTTTACTACTATGTTTAATATTGATCATTTTTAGTTTATCAGATATTAAAGTTTATAATATTAATCTTGAACAAAAATTTAATTTATTTCTTTTAAAACATCACAAAGTCAACAGCCAATGAGCTTTTAGCATCATTTGACCAAGGGTACGGATAATCGAAACAAATTTTACATCATTTTAGTGTGATATGATTTTATATTAAAATTTAAAAAACAATGGACTTTAATAAAGTATTAGTTTATAAAAAATAAAGTTTAATAGCAATGTCGGATGAATCAGATTATGATGCGGAACCGGTAGAAATCGACATTTACAAAAGAAAGTATCAATTACTTGCTGAACGGTGTGAAGTTCTACAACAAGTTTGTTTATTTTAATTCAAATTTTATTATTTGCTATTAATTAACCTTTAATACTAAAATTTATCATTTTGCAGGATAATGAGCGATTAGTTCATCGAATACAACAAACTAGAAAATTATTAAAACGCACAAAAAAAGAGAAAAAGTAAGTTCATAGGTTATTTTTTTTTTTTCAAAATTTATAATTAATTAAAATTAATATTAATTAACAATAATCATGCTTAATATTAATACGCTTTTATCTCTACATATCTAATTCAATTTTCTTAATTTTAAAATAATTTTCTTTTAATTATATATTAATTAACTTATATCTGAAGTACAATAACAATATTATTATTAAAAATTATTTTCAATGTATACATTTTGTATTGTAGATATTTAATTAAACGACTTGATCAACATGGTGATAGATGGAGAGAAGCTCCAATGGGTGTTCAAGAAGAAAATAGTATTTTTCAAAATGCTCCTAAACAAGATAAAAGTTCCAAATCGGTAGCAAATAATGTTAAAGAAGAAAAACCTAAAAAAGGAACTAAAAGAAAAGGGACCAAAACTGATCCTAATGCTCCTAAAAGGCCAGCAAATCCATTTTTCCAATTTTGTCAAGAGCAAAGACCTCGCGTAATGGAACGCTTAGCTGGTGAACCTGAACCAAGCAAACAAGAGCTTACAAGGCAATTAGCTACTACTTGGAAATCGCTTAGTTCAGAGGATAAGAAGGTTAATGAATATTTATTTTTATTATGAATACATAATATAATACTATTAAAACAAAAAATCAATTAGCAAAATTAAATTATAAAAAATAATATATTTTGTTAAGTTTACTCACTTATGTCAGCTATTTTTATTTTATTAACCAATATTTATCTTTACAGGTATATTATGATATGTATGAAAGATCAAAAGAAAAATATGTTGCTGAAATGCAAATTTATAATAAAAAAGCAGAAGATACTCCATCACAAATATCTTTAAATATGTCTTAATTATATATAATAATTTGTAAATAAATATTTTAATCATATAAATATCTACTATTAATTTATTTGAATAATTAATTTTATTAATATTAATATTAGTATTGAAAATAAAGCAATCACGTTAATAATAAATGAAATAGGCGACGTTAATTTTTCATTACACACTATAACGTTAAATTTTGTCTATTGAATAAAAAAATTTCATTAATATTTTTAGATAATATATGTTTTTTCAGCCTACTAACCCGTACGGCGACTCTTACCTACGGAGCATCGTCAGCGTGTAAATGGTTTCCATACGCGCAAGCGCCTTCTCGATCGTATTAACATTTTTCTATACGTCCTCCTAGGCTGTATAGACATTCTATACGTCCTCCTAGGCTGTATATGTGCCAGGAGAAAAAAAAGTTAACAGCGCCACTGCTATGTATTTGTCGCTTCATATAGCCTAGCATGTGAGTCTTCATCGAAACTTATATTTTCGGAACGCGTAATAAGACTTATGTATGTGGAGCGAAGGAGAGAGAACGAGATAGCGATAAG
Source organism: Chalcis sispes (assembly GCA_949987625.1). Taxonomy (NCBI): domain Eukaryota; kingdom Metazoa; phylum Arthropoda; class Insecta; order Hymenoptera; family Chalcididae; genus Chalcis; species Chalcis sispes. Next base: position 8,018,485 of record OX465094.1, on the reverse strand, counting down.
AGCGCGCGCACCATTGCTCCCACGTGACCACCCTATCTCTGTCTCGCTCTCTCCTTCGCTCAGTATGTACATTCAAGCGACCACGGGGCTCTGCTTTTCTTTTGTTTTCTTTCAGTATAGTGTATCGTTGTGTCGGTAATATTCGTTCTTAATATGTGAGAAGAAGAATAAAAATGGACAATTTATTAAATAATGAAAATAAGACGAGTGATAGTGACAGTGATGAAGAATGCAAACGTGAATTAAATAAACTAATAGAAAAAGCAAAATCTAATATAATCCCGCAAAATTAAAAAATTTAATAATAAGTGATTTTAAAGTGATAATTTTTTAGTTTATAATTTTGTTTGTGATTTAGATAAATGATTTAAAAGTTTTTTGTGTGAAGAAATTAAATTTAAAATATTTAAAAAAGTTACTGTTTTTTCATGTTAAATAAGAGACTAAAATTCATTGATTATACAAAAAATGTGTTAAACAAATATAGTATTGTTATGATAAAAATAACATAAGAAAGTATTTATATTAATTATAATAGTATTAATATTATTAATAAGCCTTCAAATCTTATAAAAAAAACTTTTGTTAAAAATATTATTCTGTATAAATATTTAATAAATATACTCAAGAAATTTATATTTTTTAATAAATAATAATTGTTCAAGAATTAATTTTATTTTTAAATATTAATCCATTTACTATTTTTTTTAATTTCATAATTTATATTTATATTTACATTATGTTGTCTGTCACTTTTTGACACTACTACATGTACATGTACGCGTGTGTGTACAAAATGCGCATGCGTTAGCAGACGATATCTGTAGTTTACGAACTGTCAGTATGGGTTCGAAATTGCATTTAATTGATATGCAACAAAATAAAATTAATTATTCTGTTAACTAAGTAAGAGTCTTCGTACGGGTTACAAGGCTGAAAAATTTTTTAAGCACCATGAGTGAACCTCGCGTCATTAAAGCTTTCGGCTCATATTTTGTGGATGGATAGAGGCGCCTTAGTCGCTCGCTGCGCTCGCGACTGCGGCCCTACTATCCATCCACAACATATTTTGCCTCAAGCTGTAATGACGCGAGGCTCGCACAAGGTACATAAATAACTAATATTAGGTATACCGAAAAGTTCTGTCCGTTCTAGTTACAACAAATTTCAACAACTTGAGCATATTTATGTAACGCATATTTGGCCCTCTCTTTTGATCGCTGACAATGTAGACACACTGACGTCGCAAGTGAACTAAAACGAAGATATTAGCATTAAGTGAGACGCGATCGTGTACCCATGGCTATTGATAAAGTTCATTTACGTCACTGTATTTTGTACGAATTCCAACAAGGAAGAAATGCTACAGAAGCGTGTAGAAATTTATTGAAAGTGTTTGCTGAAGGTACAGTTTCTGATAGAACATGCAGAAGATGGTTCGAAAGATTTCAAGTAGGTCATTTCGACCTTTCTGATAAGCCACGCTCTGGGCGACCATCTGTGATCGACGACGATACTGTCAAGATCATGTTAGAGGAAAATCCTTTTTTGACAACATCAGAGATCGCGGAAAGGCTTGATTTTGCTCAACAAACCATTTCGGACCATATTCGTAAACTAGGATTGGTGTGGAAATATTCGAGATGGGTGCCACATAAGTTAAGTGAGAAGAATTTGACTGATCGAATCATCATATGCACATCTCTGCTTGCACGGAACAAAATCGAACCCTTGGACCGGATCATAACTGGGGATGAAAAGTGGATTCTCTATGAAAACATCGTACGGAAAAGGGCATATTGTGAACCCGGAAAACCTGCCCTCTCCACTTCTAAATCGAAGTTGAGCCTGAATAAGAGAATGTTGTGTATATGGTGGGACATTCGAGGACCAATACATTTTGAGCTCTTGAAACCCAATGAAAAGCTAAATTCGAAGAGGTACTGTCAGCAATTGGATAAATTAAAAATAGCACTCCAAGAAAAGAGGCCGGCGATGGTCAATAGGAAGAACATCATACTGCTTTATAATAATGCCAGGCCACATGCTGTTTTGGGGACTCGTCAGAAAGTCGCAAAACTAGGCTGGGAAATTCTGTCGCTTCCGCCATACTCCCCGGACCTAGCACCCTCAGATTATCATTTGTTTTTGTCCTTACAAAATTTTTTAGAGGGCAAAAAGTTCAAGAACGAAAAAGATATCAGACAAGCACTGGTTCAATTTTTGGCTTCTAGAGATAAGACATTTTTTAAAAATGGGATATACAAATTGCCATCACGCTGGCAAGAAGTCATAAATAATGATGGCAATTATATTATTCAATGAAATTTATTCAATAATGTATGAAAAATTTATTCTTTTGTTTTATTCTAAAAACGGACAGAACTTTCCGGTAGACCTAATATATACACAATAATGATTATTTTAAATATAAAATTCATGGTGCTAAATATAAATAGTATTAATTTATACATTCATTTTAAAAGATGTTAATAATTTTCAACACTTCTTTTATTTAATAAAACAACATTTATTAATTTATTTAAATAATAAAAATCATAATTTCATTCTTAAAATTTATAATTTTTATTATTTTTTGTCATGAAAAATTGTAATCATGATTAGGATAGTTCAATAGTGAACGGCTAAATTTTATAAAGTCGATTCATGCACATTCATATACAAATCGTATAGCCAGTTGAGCGCCAGTTCTATAGCAAACATGTCGCGAGGCAATAGTGCTGGTTTTGACAGACATATTACTATTTTTTCGCCGGAAGGTCGTCTTTATCAAGTAGGCAAGTGCAAACATATTAAATAAAATTTTCTCAGCTTTTTGTTTATATATACTAAATTAATTTCATAAATTTAATATCAAATAAAAAGTTTACGACTAAGTTTTTAAACTGCATGACAGCGTGATTTGCACTTTTTTCAAAGTGTATAGTTCTAAAGATTTTGTAATATTTTGAGTATTTTAAATTTTATTTTTCAGAATATGCTTTTAAAGCAATTAACCAGGGTGGGCTTACTTCAGTTGCAGTCAAAGGGGTTGATACGGCCGTTTTTGCGACTCAGAAGAAAGTACCTGTGAGTTGTTTCTCATAACCTCACTCTTTTAAAATTTTGGAATAAAAATTTAATTCTCATAAATCATTTATTACTCATTGCAATATCAATTTTAGGACAAGCTCTTAGATGCATCTACTGTCACCCATGTTTTTCCAATAACAGATCATATTGGTTGTATTATGACTGGAATGATTGGTAAGTTTGAAAAGCGAGATTGAATCTTTATATTCATTAGTGTGATTCTAATTGAGAAATTATTGAAGAAATATTTTTTTTTTCAATTAATTATTAATTTAATTTTAAATTTTACATCAATATTGATTTGATTTTTATAATATTTTACTATTCATGAATATAAATAATACTAACTTATAAGTCTGAATAAAAAATTGTATTAATTCATTATATTTTAAATGACAAATAAAGTATTAAACAATATTTAAAAAAAAAAGAATATAAATATGAAGAATTTAAATAGTAGCTTTTTTTTCTAATTAATAATAGTTTAATAAATTGATTTTAAGTGAATATAAAAAATTATTCAATGAAAATGTTTTATGAAATAATTTTTGTTTATACTTTTTTAATCAGCCGATAGCAAGTCTCAAGTACAACGAGCACGTTATGAAGCAGCTCATTTTCAATATAAATATGGATATGAAATTCCAGTTGATTCTTTGTGTAGAAGGGTGGCAGATATTAGTCAAGTTTATACACAAAATGCTGAAATGAGGCCTCTTGGTTGTTCAATGATATTAATTGCTTATGATAATGAGAAAGGTCCTTGCATTTATAAAATTGATCCAGCTGGTTATTTCTGTGGCTACAGAGCTGTATCAGCTGGAGCAAAACATACTGAAGCAAATTCTTATCTTGAAAAAAAATTGAAGAAAAAGCAAAACTATGATCATGATGAAACAATTCAACTTGCTATAACATGTTTGTCAACAGTTCTGTCCGTTGATTTTAAGCCAGCTGAATTAGAAATTGGTGTAATTTCAAAAGATAATCCTAAATTCAGGTATGTAAAATATTTAATTTATAATGGCAATTTTATTGTGATTATATATATTCAATAATTTAAGATTACTGTCTGTTGTATTTTATACAATTTGTATAAATTGTATTGTTATTAGTTTTTTATTATATTATTATTTTGGATTGCAGAGTTTTATTGGAAACAGAAATTGATAAACATTTAACTGCCATTGCAGAGAAAGATTAAGAAGAACGGCATTAAATTTACATGAAGAATCTGCTACAAAATTTTTATACACATTATTAGCTCTTATATTAATTATATAATTTCAAGTTGGAAATTAAATAAAACTTTTTGTGAATGAGATAATTAATTTAAGAAGTTTACATTTATTTTTTATTTTTAATTTGACATTTGATACTTCAAATTAATTAATAATAAAATATTAATAATTAATTTAAAATAATAAATATTATTTAATACTGGAAATTGAATAAAACCAACATATTCATTAATAAAATGAAAATTTATTAAAAAATATTACTTATCCTAGATTTTTAATGTTAAATTTTATATTATATTTTATAATTAAAAATCCTTATTTTCCCGAAGCAGTTGCTAAAGGATTTCTAACAACTAAGATAACCGAGTCACCTCTTAAAAACATTTTTGATATAAATCTGTCTTTATTTACTGGTTTCGCCTGTAAATAAAATAAAATATAATTTAAAGCAAAAAAGAATTTATGCTAATGCAACAAAGAAAGATAAAGTATTATTTATGTCTTTATAGAAAGCAATCTTTCATATTGTAAAAAAAACTTATAATACATACATAAGATATTTATATACATACTTTCTTTTTTCCTTTGCCAGTTCGTGGAAGTTCTGTCCACATTTCTTTAACATTTTCAAGAACCATGTTACAGTGCCTATCAAAAGCTTTTACACGACCAAGTAATTTTTTATTGTTTCTGCAGTTTATTAGAACTTGAGTATTATTCTTAACAGATTGTGTGAGAACAGAAAGTGGTCCAGTATTAAATTCTTCTTCTTCTCTTTTAGCTAACTCTTCTGGAGTCATTTCTGATTTTGGTTTTGTTAAAGAAGTCCTTAAATAAAAAGGTTAAATTGAAACTTTTTTGAAAAATTGAAATCATGTTGTACAAATTTTTATTCAAAAAACAAATTTCACGTTAAGATTTATATAGTATCAAATATTATTAGTCATAATTGTAAATACTTACATTTTTCGGTGATTATAAATCTACGATTGCATAAAAAATATGATTATATTATATTATATTATAATAAAAAATGTAGAAAAATCATAAAGTAAAGGTTAAGTTGCCGATCTAATGCGCGCGTCTTCTGCCCAAAGTGTTTGTAGTTCAATAATTCCAAGTTCCAGCTTGATATTTCTAATATGTCTGTCATGTGATTGGTTCTAATATGCGCGCGAAACATAAGTTTATGAAAAAGTAATATTTAGTTCCCTCTTTGTCCAATTAGTAAAATATACCGACAGAGATTATATTCCGAATTGTAATAATAATCATGATTCATGATGAATGGCATATACTTTATTTGGCCTTTTGTTCTCAAGTACTTAGAATATTACGCCAAACTACTTTACTAAGTTACTACTACTACTACTAATAAGTCAATGAATACGAATTTCGTGGAATAAAGTTATTTTCATAAATAGTAAAAAAAATAATAAAGTTTTATTATACCTACATTATAAATTTAAATTGCGTTCGAATACAAATAATTTACAATATTATTTTCAGATAATATAAATGTACTCATTTATTTCTAATATTAAATTTAATTAATTTTTATATTATTATGAAAAAATTATTTGTTTAAATTCTTAATTTCATCATATTCAATTTTAGAAAAATATATTCTTAATTTTATCATATTTAATTTTAGAAAAATAGTTTAAGAAACATTAACGTCATTAACTTGTTTTTATTTATACATAATTTTTATAGATTTTTATCCTTTATTTACAAATATTTAATTTTATTAGAAAAAGATTGATATATTTCTTCTATATTTTCTTTTAAATAGAAATAAACAATAAAAGGATTAGTAAAATAAAAGAAATTCAATTGAAATAATATTTCGAAACTTTTTTATCGCTCATGTAGATCAAACGAAAATAAAAAAAGTTTCATAACGATATTATGCGGTTAAGTAATTTCCTCGTTCTTCAAGTTGCACTTTAAATTAACAGACGCAATATAGAAAATGGTTTCTAATAGCAACATGTATTAATAATCAATATATATATATACACCTACATATTCACAATATTATGTACTATTAAAGTAAAACTATCTGCGGTGAGCGGAAAGAGAAAAGTCGTTGAATGAAAATTAAAAGATGGCCACCAACGTAAGAACAGGTGAGATGTCGCTAGTCATTTAAATCATTGTTATAAATACCGTGGGTTACACTTTTATGCAATATACTCATGTCAACATTATATATCGTTTGAAATTGTAATTCTAACTTGAAGAAAATTCATAAGTTTTGAATTGGACACTTGTCATGCGCATTTATGTATGTTCATGTATGTACGTGTGCCTGCACGTTATAATACATACATATGCACAATTCATCCATTCGAATGGCGACGTTTATTGTCCGACTGTCAATTAACGTTGAGCGTGTATGTAGCATGTATGTATTATTATCCACGATTTCGCAGTCACTATATACACCATCTGTGATTTCCTCGCATGTACGTGATTGTGTAAGTGTATTAGTGTTCGTATTTTTCAACGTTGGTTTACATGACGTCTTTTGCCATCGGTGGGCGGCTTCGTCAGCGCAGTTCGTAATCGTCTGCAAAGCAGATAAATTACACGCCACTATAAACATCGTAAATTATTTGCGCTCTTATCTAGTCCCTTTCTCTCTACACTCTCTATTTGTCGACTATTTTAAATCAAGTTATACAGTCCGCTTTAGTTATTCTTGTGTTTTCGATTTTTCGCCGAAAACCAACTGTCGATCGCCAAAATATATAAGTTAATACAGAAGAGAAAAACATTTAGTATATTAAAGCAGATGCATCAACATTAATATATTTACTTTCATGTAAATATTGCATTTTAATGAAACTTAAATTCGAATTAAAGTAAAACCTCAAAAATAAACGTCTTTTTCGCGCATACACAAGTGAATCATAAGCCCTTTAAAGGACTTTCTAACCTCAACTTTTATAATTTTATTTAAATTAAATTTAAAAAAAAATATATATATATATATATATACACATATACAATAGTGGCATAATAATGTATTGATGTGTATTAATACGTGCATACATTTGCATATGCACAAGTATTCATCTGCGCTTTATTCGTGAGAGGCGTAGCATCGGCTGTGCATGCGCATCGCTTATTTATACACGGATCACTTCTGCGCTGGGATATCTTCTTTCAAGTCTTGGTTATGGATTTGCTTACAGAGATGAGGATTCCAACAAGAGCTGCACCAAAGCCACCGATCGACAATGATTTAGTAAGTCAAAGAAGCGCCAATAGCAGTAGCAGTAACAACGTATGGGGTAGCAGGTAAGTTTTTTTTATTTTACGCGTGTAGTGCTCTTTTTCTTTGTTACATATCATCTTGTTTATTATTTATTTTAATTATTGCTTCTTTATTTGGATTGACATGCAAGATCTTTTTCTTTCTTCCGTATCGTATTCCATCTGCAAATAGTGACGACTTTAATTAACACTTGTTTGACCTTGTACCTCCCATTTGCACAATCTCTTTAACAAGTGGAAAATGTTTTCGTGTTAAGTGTTTTGTCGTCTGTAAAAATTCTGCAATGAAGTTTTCTATTTTTGTTTCTTATATTATTTCGACAACTTTATAAATTGTTGTAGCTGATTAGTGAATAAAAATTTCTATTTATAAAATATTTTTTTCTTTTTAATTTTTTGTCAACGAAATTTTTTATCAATTAAACTAGCAAAAATAATATTTTTTATCGTCATATTTTTATTGTTTATTATAAAAATTTTAATAATTAAAATAAGTTTTTTGATATCTAAGCATGAATAAAGTTAATTAAGTTTATTATAAATTGTTATTATAGTTTATTTTTTAATTTAATAAATGAATTTGAGAAGTATGTAGGTATTTTTTGATTATGCTTCAACAATATAGTTTTCTTTGTATGTATGTAAATTAAATTAAAGTTACGTATTCTAAATGTAAATTTTCAAGTTTCTTTCAAAAATAGTGTACAATTAAAGTTTTTTAATTTTATCAATTGTATTTTATAATCTTTTTAATGAAATATATTTATTATTATTATTTATATTTTAGCAATGATCTTTTTGGTTCTACTATGCAAATTCCTCAAAAGAAAAAACCTCCTCCAAGACCACCTCCACCAAAATTTATAAATAAAACTACAAATAATCAAGAAAAACCAAAGAAACCAGTAAGTTTTTAACTCAAAATTCTGTACTATTTAAGTTCTTTGAATTTGACTATAATTTTGTAATAAATTTTTAAGGTTAGACCTACAGTACTTTTAACTAATCTTTTTGGAAAGAAAAATTCTAAACAGCATCAATATTCAACAAATAATACATCAAGCACATTTTCTACTAGTCGTACAACAAACACATTTCAATTGCCTCCTCCCAAGGTAGAGGGAAATAATGTTTGCCTAATAGATCTGAGTCCACCTGGCTCTCCAACTTTTACAACTCAATCTAGCAGTGATGGAGTTAGTGTGGATAGTTTTGGTAGTGATGGAAATTCAAATCCTTCAATGTTCACAAGCAGTGGAAGTACCTCTCAAACAGAAAGTGCCTTTGAAGATGACTTTGACTTTTTTGGAAGTTTATCTAATAATAAGAAGACTTCTTCATGTGATCCCTGGAAAGTTAGTTGCAGTCAAGACCCTTTTGGTTCTTTAGAAAACAATATTTTTAATAAAACAAATAATCATACGGTAATTATAGAAAATAATATACACTCAGAAATATATTAAATAGAAAATTTTCACATGATTAAAAATAATCATCAAGCTATTTTATAAAATGTTTAAACATACACATTTAAATTACAGTGGTCAACAAATAATCAGTCAATAAAAGAAGTTCGTGACTCAAATTTTTTTGCTTTTAACGACAGAAATCCTTTTGACAGTCAGCCACAGACACCGTCAAATAAGCCGACTTTTACCATGCCGACAATAATTCGCGCAAAGCCGCGTAAAGAAATAGCGCCTAAACCTAGTCCATTTATTTATGCTAGTACTAGGTCTTGTGTTATAAATAATTATTCAAACGCACCAAGACTCACTGTTAAATCTGAACACAATTTCAAGAGTTGTGATAGTGAAATATCTTGCTGGAATGATGAAACAGGTGAAAATTCGTCGCCTCCTATGCCGAAACTTCCTCCGCCTCCACCTCCGCCCGAATATATTGCCGGATTGGAAGATGGTCTAGTGGTAAATAATTTTGTGTGTCTACACATCACACACACACACACACACATATGTATCTTACATTTTTAACTTATGTTTAACATTTTATTCCGATCTTTTTTTAAAAGATAATTTTTGATTTTTTTTTTATTTATATTTTTTATATAATATTTATTTGAACTTTTAATAAATTTTTAAAACGAATTAATTAAATCTATTAAAATTATTTTATGATCACTCTTTCATCCATATTAAATGTAAGTTTTATTTTAAACTAATATAATATTTAAAAATTAAAATATTAATTTAAAAAATTACAAATTTTGAATTTAAAATATCTAGGAAAATTTCCAGCGTCCGTATGGTGTGGCTCTTTATAATTTTCCAGCATCTCAACCTGATGATTTAGATCTAAAAGAAGGTGATATTGTTTATTTAACAAAAATAATTAATGATGATTGGATGGAAGGACGAGTGGACAATCGCGAAGGAATGTTTCCCATCAATTTTATTGATATTAAAATTCCTCTTCCTGGGTTAACTACTAATTTTGTTAATGCTCTTTATGCATTTAAAGCGGAGACTAGCGATGATTTATCATTTGAGGTAATTCAACTCAATTTTTCAATTTCTATTTACAAATTTTGTATCTAACTTATATCTTTATTTATTAAAGTAGTATAAAATTGCATTTAAATTTCATAAATTGAAATTGAAATTTTTTATTTTAATTAATTTAAAAATATTTTTTTAGGAAGGAGCAAGAATTAAAGTTTTATCAAGGATATCAGATGATTGGTTATATGGTGAATGTGATGGCGAAAGGGGACAATTTCCAGCGAATTTTGTAGACAAAGTTCCAAATGATCTCCCAAATCATTTATGAAACATAATTATTATTAATAGTAATTCAGAAACGATTTAAAGTCGATAAAGACTTACGTTTTATATTTTGCATAGTTATCTTCAAAAAAAGACGTAACATGTCACAATAAAAATATTTGTAAAAAATATTGTATTGAAATCACTATTTTGTGATTTCATAGCTTTAGTACTCAATTAAATTTTTGTACAAATTTTTGTCAAAAGACCTCTGAAGCCATTTATGGCAAGAAAGTACTAAAATTGCTAATTTGTAAATAACATTGCCTAGACCATTTTGAATTTAAAAATTTTTTACTGAAATGTTAATTAATAGTTATTATAGAAAAAAAAACATTTTAAAAATCTTAGGCTGAAATTTTTATTTTTGGTGATCGGTGTTATTAATTGTATCATTTATTACTAATATTTAATTAAATTTTTTGTAATTTGATTTTCATAATGCGAAGATAAAAGAAATTATTTGTAAATATTTGCTTGTAATTTAATTATTTTAAGTCATTTTATTGAAAACGTGATACAAATATGATATAATAAAAGGTACTTCGCTTTTAAATGTAATAATTTCATAAAGTAACGCTTAACTGTTAATGATTGCGTGAAAAAATTATTTTGTAATTTTAAGCTTATTAAGCTAATGCTTAATGCCATTAAGAGATTATTATTTGATATAATCATTGTTAATTGATGTCGGTCGGTTCTTTTTTTTACAGCTAAATTATTCTGTCCTTTGTAACAAATGAATTGATCTATGTTAAACTTGTTAATCATTTGTGTATTTAATTTACAGTATTATTAAAAAAATTTTGAAATTCCTGCATAAAGACTATTATGGGACCAAAATTAATTTCCAAAAATGTATACTTCCGTCGTTAGTAAAATTTACATCTACACCTAAATGGATTTGTATATTCTAAGTAATTACAAATTAATTTTATCTTTTTGATAACAACATAAATTGTGATATTTTAATTTGATATAATATTAAATCACTTATATTTGCATTGTGTTGAATATTTAATTTAATATACCCATCATAAAAATTATATACATGAAAATATATAATTTAAAATACAGAACATAAAATTTTAACAAAAAATATTTAATGCCGAAATTTTACAATTATTTTTATTTTGTATTTATACAGTAATAATCATTACGCAATTTTCATTTTTTTTTTAAAGATGTATATTATATTATTCACTAATTTTAAGTACAAAATTATTTTAAAAAATAATATCTATTATTAAAAAAATTTTGATTGAAAATAAATACATGGCGCTGCATGAACTTTATTCTTATAATTACACATTTTTCTGACAAATTATTTATTTTGTTTACAAATGGCTTCAATGTGAGTCTAATATGTAATAAAATGACGGTCATTAATATTATTTATCAGATAAAAAATTTATCATTTTTCATACCTTACAGTACTACAAAGCCTTAACTTTATTACTTTGTAATTTTCAGAAGTACTTATTATACATTAATTTTTTAGAATACATAAATATACTTAGTTACATTTTGGGTAGGTATGATGTTCAATTTTCCTCTTTAAAGTTTACCGTTTGTTAAATTAATGTTAAAGAAAAAAAAAAACTTCAAAATTTTTGTAGGGAGGTTTCATGTATTTTACTAAAAAAAATTTATTTAAAATAAATAAATTACTATTTACTTGAAACCGTTATATAATTATATTATTTTTTTTATTATATAAAAAATTAACTTAACAAATATTTTAAATCATGCATAGATTTAATTATTCATTTTTTGGCTGATAAAATAATAATGCAATAATTTAATGATTTAAATGCGAAAATTAAGCTGTATTTTTAAAAATATAAGCTGCTTTGAATTTTTATTAAAATATTTATATTTCTAAAAATATTTTTTTTATATTATCCTATATCATTTTTCACAAAGTACATTATATTTTAAATTAAAATTTTTATATGCGAGTAAATTATATTGATTTTATGCTGAAACCAATTTTGAAATTTGTGAAAATCTGGAAAATTCCAATTTGATAATATGGTGAAATATTTTTTGTAAATAAGTGTTAACAAACTTTCAATTAACATAATACTAGGACGTATTTGCGCGCGCACGTTTATTTTTAAACAGATTCCATATAAAAAAATAAATACAGCACGAATAAATAAATTTAATTTTGAATTATACGAGGAATACCCGGTCTCACAAGGGAAACACAAAAATTTTTGGTAAAAAATTCTTTATTTCTGCCGACTTCACCTCTTCATTGCTAGTAAATCTTTGACCAGCGAGCCATTTTATCAAGTTTGGAAAAAGAAAATAATTCGAGGGAGCTAAATCTGGCGAATAGGAAGCGTGAGGAAACAATTCGAACTTTAACTCATTGATTTTGGCCATCGCGATAACGGATGTGTGTGAGCTGGTGCATTATCTTGACGAAACAACACTTTCTTTTTAACCAAAAGCGGCCGTTTTTTCTTTATTTCACGACTCGAACGTTGCAATAATTTTGCATAATACTGGTTGCCGTTGATTGTTTTTTTTTCTGTTTCAAGATAATCAATAAAAATTATCCCACGCGCATCCCAAAAAATTGACGCCTGCATGACTTTGCCTGCAAATGGAACTGTCTTCGCCTTCTTTGGAGTCGATTCTTCCTTTCCAATCCATTATGTTGACCGTTTCTTTGTCTCAGGTGTAAAGTAATGGATCCATGTTTCATCCATGGTTATTTATCGACGAAAAAATTCGGCTTTATTGCTGTGTGAAACGGCGCTAAACCCTCGATTGAAACATCCTCACGACTCTGTTTTCGTTTCGCTGTATTGTGAGCAAACGCGGCACCCATCTTGCGCACAACTTTTTCATTTCCAAATTTTTGGTCAATATGATTTTTTTATTTTTGGCAGCATTTGAAAGTGAAAAACGCGATTTTTACTGAAAAAATTTCGGTGAATTTGTTATTATAAAATGGAAGAAAATGGTAAAACAAAAAAAAACTCTCTCTGATTACCTGTTGATTTATGTATAGAAATAGTGTTCAAAATTTGAAAAGAATCGGTCAAGTAGACTTTGAGTTATAATGTTCACGAACTTCAAAAATGACGTTTTCGGGAAAATCAATTTAAAGTTTCTTATACTTACAAATCGAGCATGAGGGCCGGTCGCTTGAAACGCTGTATCTTCATTAGTTTTGCTCCGATTTACTTGGAATTTTGACGCAATACTCTCGACATGTTGTGCATTCAGATAAAAAAAAAAAAAAAATAATAAAATAAAAAAATAAAAAAAAAATGCAAAATAAAAAATTTTAAAACCTTATCCCCCCCTTAAGTAGATTGTCACTGATTTTCACTGATAAATCGGATGAATGTCCTTTTAGAATTTTATATAAGTTACAGTTATGAAAATAATAATGAAAGTTTTTTTTTTTTTTTTTTTAAATTCACTTGAATTTGAGCTACTCACAGTAACAAGCTTATATTTTACTTTTTTCCTTAATTGATGTTAAAACTATTGCCACTTAACCGGTTAAATAGTAAACATTGATAATTTGATAATAATGATAGAATCGATACCAACCTTATAATTTTGGTTTTATTCGAATTTATAATGTTTTGTAACATGCTCATAAAACATAAAATAATTTTACAATTTTTTGAATGATATAAAAAATTTGACATTATTATAATTTTGAATAAAATAAAAATCAGGTCGAATCGAAAAATTAATGCTTTATCTGTCTATATTTAAAATACTTAACGCATACTAATGTTTATAAAACATTGAAATACCATTGTGTAAATTTTAAACTCTGTATTTACAGTAAAATTTATTAAAGTACTTTAATAAACACACGCCACCTTGCTGTACAAAAGCAGCATTCGTTTTAACTTTAGACTTTAGACTTGTATTTTGATTTTCGTAACCATAGAATCTCTATTCAAATTTAAAAATTCAAACGGAATATTAAGCTAGCTTGCGTTTTACATAGTTTTAAGAATTTACTAATAATTTATGAATATATTTTATTAATATTATAAAAATATTGAAACGTGTTTGATGTAATATGCAAGAAGTGAATTATTTTCCAGTTATTTTATTCTATGCCTATTATCTTATTTCTTGTGGTATTTAAAGGAATACTAATTCTTATTAAACGTTTTGCTACGGGCTAAACAGCATTAAATAATTTTTTTAGTCGAACAAAAGAAGTCACTATGAACGAAGGTTTAAGCGAAGAAAAAATAGATTCTTTTTTTGACAATTATTATTTTGTTTTAAATAAGAAATTGCAAATAATCTGTGGATTGTGGCCATATATAAATATATGGAAAAAAGTATTTTTTCAAAGTGTAACGTATGGCATTCTCATGTTTTTAATATATCCTGCTGTAAGTTCTTGTGATAATTTATACTCAATTAAAAATCAGTATGTTATTAAATACGTAAAGAAAGTATATACAATAATTTTATTTTATAAACTATAATCTTTTAAAATCATATTTTTTTGAGATTATGTATTTAGTGGGAACAAATATTTTATTGTAAATAAATTTTTTATTGTATTTTTACATATATTTTATAAAGTGTTTAGTTATAATACTTTATGGGTAACTTCTTACAAAATAATTATAATAATTTTTTTTACGTTACCGCCAAAGGATAAATAAATTTCAAAAGGTTTTCAAATATGCGATTGCATATATATATATACACGTTATTACAATCAATAAGGTAGGATTGCCAAATATCGCATCATATTAATAAAAATATATAGAAAAAAAAAAAAAAAAAATTTATCGAGTAAATAAAAAAACTGTCAAAAATTAGTAAAAATATTCCTTCGTTGTTAAAAACAATCAAAAATGTATCAACTGTATAACAATAAACAATTGTCACAAAATTGATACCGATAAAACGAAATATTATTTATAAAAATAAAACGAAATTACGATAAAACGATAAAATGAAATTGTTTTATGAAAAGTGTCAAGTGTCTGGGTAAATTATTTTTAGATCAACGGAATTGCATCGTTATGTTTTACAAATTTAATTATATGCAGTGAAAACTTATTAACGTTTCTTTATTCAATAGCAATTGCGATTAAATGCATATTAATTGTTGTGCTTGAAAATAAGGTATATAATTTTATTTAATTTAAAACATTGCAATATTATTCTTTTATTAATGTATTGACGTTCCTTATAATTTTATGTCTTTGAGATGAAAAAAATATACGAATTTTTGGTCAATAACTGGCTATCAATATCAGATCCTGGAGAGCATTTAATTCTGGAAGAATATGCTGAAGTAGGAAGGAAGGCAACGATTGGATTCTTAGGTTTGATTAAAAAATTTTAACAATAACGTAGTAGAAGAAATTATTTTTCATTAATATTTCAATAATTATTAAGTATTTTAAAAATAGTTGTAAATACGACTAAGGTTGGATTAAATTATTAAAATATAATTGAAAAACAAAAGATGTAACGGAGCTTTGACTTTTATTTAGCGATTTTGATAAATTATTTTAAACATGTTTTCACTCTTCACATTTAGCAACGTTTTATTAATATCTTTTATATTCTTAATAAGATCATATTATATGCTTTTTTTAATTAGCTAAAAAGCTGATGTTTCATGAATATTACAGTTTAATTTTTCAAAGAAGATTTGAAACTTTTTTTTTGATTATCTTCAAAATTGAACTGCTATATATATAACGGACTTTAGTTTTATTATTAAAATATTTTTAAAAATATCTATTAATTTATTTTAGTACTTGCAGTAACTGCTGGAATCTGCTTTTCTCAAATACCAATGGTGTCCATTGTTTTAGACTTAATAATGCCATTAAATGAATCTCGTCCAAAAATACATTCCATAAGAATGAATTATTCCTTTGATCCGGAGGAACATTTTTATAAACTTTATTTCTTTTTAATGCTCGGAAGTGTCTCAACAATATCAGTTTTAGTTGGTATTGACTCAACATATGTAATGGTGATACAACAAGTTTTAGGAACTATGTCGATTATCAAGTAAGTTACATAAATATATTTTTCGTATGACTTAATTTTCATTATTAACTTTAATTCATTTTTATTCAGTAAAATTTTTATTATATTTAATCATTAAAAAGAACAATCATATAAATGATTATTGTATTATATTATGCGCTCATTATTTGACCATATCATTTCGTTAATTATGTCAAATTATGTAATTTTATTAAATAAATATAATCACGTCATAGCTTAAACCGCTTATATATATATTATTCATATGTATAAAATATATTTTTAAGTTTATAATGATTAATTTGTTACAAAAATTTATTAAGTTTAAACAGCAGTACGTTATAATGCTGTAAAATGTGAAAATTAAGTAATATAAGAAATTTTTTACCAAAATTATATTTCAACTAACTTAACTAGATATTACCATTTATAGAAATCGATTACTAGCAATAGAATCTTGTAATCTAGAAGAAGATGTCAGTTATAATATGATCATTGAAGCTGTTCGATTGCATCAAAAAATTCTTCAGTTTAGTGATGATATTCAAACATTTAGTATAAATTACTTTATTGTATTGATATAAATTAATTTTTAATATTGCAGGTTTATTGATTTAATTGAAAAATTGTATAGTATGTATTTTCTCATACTACGTAGCATCGGTTTTTTCTACATAATTTTCTCCAGTTATATGGTAAGAAAATAAATGAATATTTTAAATACAGTTATAAAAATTATAATGCAAATATATTTAACTTTATATAAATTTTATATTTTGTAACTTAAGATGTTAAAATATTAATTAAATAAATAACTATAATTAACACTTATACATTAGTATAAATTTTAGATTACCTCCGTCAAGGAAATTTCACAGTTTGATTTCCTCAATTTAAGCTTTTTTACAACAGGTATATTTATAAATTTTTTTTATCTCACTTGGCCAGGACAAAAAGTCATTGATCATTGTAACGAACTTTTTTTATCCACGTAAATATTATTCGTTGTAAAATATTAAAAATGTAGTATTAATATAATTAATTTTGATGATATATCGATCGTTTAATCGCTAGGTATGCAAATAATTGGTACAATATATCAGAGAAATCAAAACGACTTTTGAGAATTGTAATGTTGAGAAGTATAAAACCTTCTGCTTTCACGGTTGGAGGATTTTTAATTATAAATTTTGAAAATTTGTTAAATGTGTGTATATTACTCATACAGCATTTTTATATTATTAATATTTTTTTTTAAATTTCTTAACACATATCGTCATTTCAGACATTGAAAACTGCAGTATCATATATTACTGTTTTACATTCAGTTAATTAATATAATTAAAGACAAATATAGATAATCATATAATATAGAATGATAATTCTCGTAAATTTCAATTTGCTTATTTCTTAAAGATTCCACGATAGGCCAGTAATAAATTTTCTCTTATATTTTTTAATTTATTAGTATTTTTTAATTTTAATCAAATTTTTTAGTAATCAATAGTTATCTGACACGCATGAAATTAAAAGACTTTCATAATTTCACAATCTGTTGCACATATCTATGGGATTTAATTGATTGACTAGCCATAATTGAATGCATCATTCGTATTCGAACTTAATTATCATTAATACATCTGTAAACTTAGAAGGAAAATTATTGGCGATAAAAAGTTGTGTTTTATTGAAAGTTGAATTAATTTTATAGAGCTATTGAATTTTTTTGATTAACTTAAACTGTTATTGTTTTTAAATAAATAGTTTTATGAATCAATTGAATTATTTCTTAAGAGCAATGCTCGTTTCCTTTCTAATATCAACATTTTTGAAATATAATTTTTTAATTTATATTTAGACTGGCAATTTGTGCTGCTTGCCTCTCTTTCATACACTTTTTATTAAATCATTATTTATTCTTTAGTTGCTTATATATATATTTATTAGACATTTTGCAGTTTTTTTTTTTTTAAATAGCATTAACTATAATCATGAAAATTATCATATTCTACCTTTAACCTTAAGCTAGTTTCTTAATTCCTATTTTACTTGTTTTTTTTATTTTCGCAGTGAAAAATCCCAAAATTATTTTTATGTCGTTAGTGGAAAAATTATCAAAAATATTTTTTCTTCGAAAAAACTCTTTTTTATTTCAAAATTCCTTTTAGTTCTCCGAGGATAATGAATGTTAGTAAATGCGAGCGAATATCTTCACCCTTATAAGATAATACCAGGCTGTTCAATAAGTTTTGCGGTTCGATAAGAAAAACACAATTTTATGGTTTGAAATACACTTTATTATTGAGTATTGTCTCCCTGAACATCGATACACTTGTTCCAACGAGATTCCAATTTATGAATTCCATCCCTGAAGTGAGAATCTGGAAGGGCTGCAAAATACGCTTCCACATCTGTTATGACCTCATCATTTGATGAAAAACGCTTTCCACGCATGAATTTTTTTAGGTCTGGAAACAGATGGAAGTCGCTAGGGGCCAAATCTGGTGAATACGGTGGATGCTCCAACAATTCGAACTTTAATTCATGGATTTCAGCCATTGTCAAAATGCTCTTGTGACACGGTGCATTGTCCTAGTGAAAAAGGATTTTTTTCTTCTGCAAACCGGGTCTTTTTTCACGAATTTTTCAGCTTCAGCTGGTCTAAAACGTTACAGTAATATTGAGAATTTATTGTTTTACCAGTTTGCAAGTAATCCACAAACAAAATTCCTTTCGCATCCCAAAAAACTGATGCTAACACCTTCTTGGCCGATTTCTCCGAAACACGAACTCGTTTCGGAGCCGAAGAACCACCAATCACACCACTCTTTAGCCTCTTGTTTTGATTCAGGATCATGGTGATAGACCCTAGTCTCATCCATGGTGATGAATCGACGCACAAAATCCACTTCATCCTTTCGAAAACGCTCTAAATGTTACTGAGAAAGTCGCATTCGAATGTGTTTTTATTTCATTGTTAGCGAATGCGGCACCCATTGTGCACACAGCTTTCTGAAACCCAATACTTCAGTCAAAATATTGCTTACACTGCCCAATGAGATGCCTAGGGCTTTTACTAAATCTCTTTCAGTCACTCGACGATTTTCCAATACGATATCCTGTATTTTTTCTACGATTTCTGGTGTTGTTGCTGTTTTTGGACGTCCTTGACGTGGATCGTCTTCAAGGACTTCTCGTGGATTCGTACGACCACGTTTAAATTCAGCAACCCATCTTTCTATTGTACTAATTGAAGGCGAAGAGTCCTTATACACTTTCAACATTCTTTCATAAATTTCCTTTGCTTTTAAACCTTCCAAAAATAAAAATTCAATCACTGCACGCTACTTGATTTTTTCCATTGTAAAAAAATACTGTGACACGTCGATACTATATGGCTTGTAAACAAAGAATGAATTGACAGATTGAAATGAAACTTCACATACGTTTATATGAAGAGTGTACCAATATAAAAAAAAAAAAAAATGTAGGCTAGTAGCAACACCCTCTCTTATCGAACCGCAAAACTTATTGAACAGCCTGGTAAATGAAATTTGGTTGTTCGGTTGTTATTTCGTTGAGATGCACGAATCGCTTATTTTATAAGAAATAGAAGAACACTGATAAAATGCACGTTTTTAATGTACGTGAAAATAGTCTACTGCCATCGTGTTCAGCATCTCTCAAAACCTCTATATAACGCTTATTTTAAAACTTGATGCTTTGAAATAATTTCTTGGACTTTGCCTGCTGGGCAACCGATATGTCGGCGATGAATTCATATACATGAAACATGATACAGGTTTGAGTACTTTTAAAGGATATTTTAACATCTTAAATTCCGGCAGTCTAAAGGTTAACCCTTTGTTGTACGAATTTTCATAGAATAAAGGAGTAATTTTCCACTTTATTTGTTTATTGCAAATAATTAATTCAGTTTAATTGTTAAAAAGTTTGATCAATTCACAGAATAACATATGAGTATTTGGATCTCGGAATGATTTATTTCATGACGAGGAACCTTGAAGCAAAAATTTAGGAGACAAATGTTAAGAACAGTACTTGGATATTTAAAATAGTGACGAAAATTCGATGAAATTAAAAAAAAAATTTGGTATACTTTCATGGCATAAATTAAAAAGTATATATTACTAATCTCAGAGAATTAAACTATTTCAGTGCAACGGCATTAGAACGCGATGCGGTGTAAGTCTACGGCTGTGCAGTGAAAGTTGTGCGTCATTTGTATACGCAATTGGAGTTGTTATAAAATATTGGATTGTCTACATGTCCGAGAATATGGTATTATATTAAAAAATACATTTGAAATAATGTATAAATTATAGTAATGAAATATTTTATTTTTAGTTAAAAAAAGCGTATGTATATTTAGCTGAAAATTGGCTAAAAATAACAAGTCCCGAGGAGCATGCGATTCTTGAAGAATACGATAGACAAGGCAGAATAAAATCTATTAGCTATTTAAGTGCGAATTATGTAAATTTTAACACAAATTAAACGAAAAAAAAAAAAAAAAAAAAAAAATATTAATTTTATTTTATTTTATTCGCATGCTGATAAAATAATATACCACGTTAATGTATTATCTTTATAAAAATAAAACTTTGTATTTTAATTTGATTGTCCTACATTTTATTAATTCTAATAAATTTCCATTTAATTTTTAGCTTTGCTGTCATTAACCGGTACTTGTTTTTGTCAAATGCCAACGATACCCCTTAATTCTTGATGTCATAATGCCCCTGAATGAATAATATTTATTCACGGAGAGTTTATATTTGTCCCGTACGAACACTTTTTCAAACTCTACGTGTTTTTTGTATGGAGCACTTGTATAATAGTAATTTCCATTGCCGCTGTCGATATAAGTTATACTATTGTTATACACCAAATTATGGGAGCTCTCTCGGTTATAAAGTGAATTTTTAAAAAATCATTAGTTTTATAAAATTATTACAATTGTTCGACTTTTTTTTTGTCATCTAAACTTAATTAATTTTGCAGTATATTATTCGTTTATTCATATTTAAAATTTTTGTTCTGCTCTAGAATCATTAAAATCAATAATTACTATTTTCTTTGATTAATATTCCAATATTTTTGTTACGATATATATTTAAAATGCACTTATGGTAAATCAATTTTTATTCCATTTTCTTCAATTTTACATCTGTTTTTGTCTCGAATTTCTCTAAAGCATATTATATCTAGTAAAGTTTCTGGTAAATTATATTTTTTTAATTTTGTTATTTTATTTCATTTATGAAATCTGTCTAATATAAAAAAATTGCTAAGTTAAATAAATTTTACAATGTCAAATGCAATTAATAATTATTCATATTTATTAGCAATATAAAAAAAAAAAAAAACAGCAATTTATAAAAATTGAAATCTTTTATACATTGATAGAAAATCACTTGAATTAAGAAAAATATACTCTCTCAAATGCCTTTCTTGTTTCAAATACTTTAGTTTTCTTAATTCAAGTAATTATTTTTTGCTCGAAGAAACTAAAAGTCCTTCAACCGAGATTTAATTCTTCAAGAAAGCATTTTCTTGAATAATTGAATTTTTTATATATTTCAACCAATACGAATATATATGTAATATAGTATTTATCTTAAGATAATCTGCTCTTGGTTTGAGAGGCGACCATTTTGGTTCAAGAAAATCGATAAGTTAAATAGTCATTTTTTTCAGTTTTTAATAATTTTAATTTTAATGTTAATTAAATTTTAATAACTCAAAAAATAATTTATTAAACATAAAAATTATTTATTAGTCCGAAGTGACATATCTTTATAGGGGAAGTTCTGGCAAAGCGGGCATGTTAAAGAAAAATGAATAAAAAACAAGTTAAATGACAACAAAAATAGCGGACATGCGACAAAAATCAATGAAAATTATTTTTAATTATTACAATTTTTTTTCTCACAAAAACATCAGTCAAACTTTTTGTACGATGTACAATTATCTTTTTTCAGTTCAAATTCTGCAGCCTCTGCATTGCATCGAGTTTTCGATCGGAGAGGCACTTTTAATTCTTCAAAACAAACTAAACAATGAAACTTTTTGGAGCTTTTTATTTATGCTCTTTTTTTTTTTTTTTTTTTTCTCATGCTGGATTCACAATTTTAACACAAATTATACTAAGGTATAATTTTTACATTCATTTAATCACAACAATTATTAACTTAATAATTTATTGCAGACAAAACGAACAAGGTGTTTTGTTAGCTTTGTCCTAACTATTTTTCCAGAACGCACCCGTTCATTTAATGTGCTTTCAACACTCTATGTATATTTTTTAAAAAATTTGATAATTTAGTTAAAAACCAGGATTACTTTCTCACTTTGATTAAATTTTAAGAAAAGCTCCCGAAATAATTTGTAAAGAATTATATTATTGATATTATTGCTTTAAGCATCATACGAACACTGAAAGTTACATTGTCAAAAGCTAAAGGAACTCTCTGGGCAGAGGAAAAATTTTTGATAGCGTTTATGGGCGAATTATAGAACATGTCCGATTCGCCCAGCATGATCGCTTTGCCCGGAATCCCCCAACAACTTTTGTCGTGAATTTCTCACGTAGGAAAAGAAAATCTGTAGCCACCTAATGCTCATATTACAAAGCAAGAATATTAAAACCAAGAGCAGAAATTTTTGTGGCAGTAAAACGTTTTTTTATAAAATAATTTTTTTTCGTTCAAAATTATTCTTATTGAATCGTATTTATTATTTTTACTACAACATGTAAAAATCATTTTTTATATATTGAATAAAATTATTTATTATTTTAATTCAATGAAAACAATTGATTTTTCATTGTAGTAAAATATTTTAGGTCGCAAAATTTACAATTTATTCATTTGAATCATTAAGAATAACAATGATTATGATATCTGTATTATTTCATAATTTATATGTCAGTTGGTCGCAAGTCAAAAACTTGTTGATCATTTTCATGAATTGTTTTTATCCACGTAAGTATGGAGCGTTGATTTGTATGCGACGTTGATATAATTTAAAACCAATTGATTAATTATTTTGCTCTATTAGTTACACAAACGAGTGGTATAATTTACCAAAAAAATCAAAAACATTACTCAAAATTGTAATGTTAAGGTGTAATAAACCAAACCCATTAACGGCTAGAGGTTTTTTAACTATGAATTTTGAAAATTTTGGATTGGTATATATATATTTCGTTATTAATTTAAAAATTTATTAATTTATCGATGAAATTTTTAATCGGCAATCAAATTTTAGTTATTGAAATCCACTGTCTCTTATGTGACTGTTTTCTGCTCATTACGTTAATCTGCGTAAAAATAAATTCAATAAATTTAGAATTATTGTAGAGATATATTTTACAATTTAACACATAGTATAAGATTTTTAATAAATAAAACATTCGAAATTAATCCAACAATCGGATTAAACATAACAGGTATGCAAATTTAAAATAATATTTTAGCCTATGTAGACGACGAGTTGATATAAGATTTTTTTATCATCGACCGATTTTTTTATAGAAATAAATTCTTCTCTTATTACTACACGATACCTCACCGTTTGCACTCTCAAAAACAAAAAATATTACGAACACTTTATTTTTAATTTCACTTTTGCACTTAATTCATCTTTTTCGGTGTTCTTTGCGTTATTATTTTAAAAAATTAAATATTTATTTATTAAATAGTCACGCTTATCAAAGATGTATTCAAAATAATTTATCTAAAAAATATCGATATTCATTTAAAAATTTTACACGTTTTGTTGAACTCTTCACATGCTTGGCCAAATGTATTATGTGAAAGTTTAGTTTTCTGTAATTATAATTACTGTAAATAATAGAGAGAACAAAAATTTTGATTTTTTCCTTTGGAGCGAAAATTTTATGGTTTGGCTGCATTATCAAATATCATGTTTAATATATTACTAAGCGATAACGAATAAATATAATGCGAATATTTCAGTAACGAAATATAAAAATAATTTATAATGGTTAGACAAAATGACGAAAAAAAATTCAATTTTTTTTTATCAATGCTATATAATAAAACAAACATGTACTCGTATATCGTTTAAATATCCAAGCTTTTTAAATAGGGTAAGGTGCCTTAAGAGTACAACACAGCATTTATGTTTGTCATAAATATTCAAGGTCTGTACGAACTTTGCTTATGTTTTTTTTAGAAAACTTCGGTTATATTTTGCTATAAAAATATAAGATTTATTTTTATCGATGAAATTTGTTTGTGTTTTACAATGCGCGAGTTAATTTAATGGGAAAAGTTCGATTTCTAATGTTTAATTCGGTAAAGATTAAAATTCCGTAACGACAAAGTATATTTTGGATAGCGTTGCGTGTTACTTTTATTTAATAATACATGAAATGGGAATGAAACACAAGAATGCGCGCACATTATCCGTAGTAGTACTGCGCACTCTTGCGGGCTCTTTTAATTATTATTATAATTATTTAACTTACAAATGGCTTCAAAATTATTGAAAATCACTAGAGTACACATTGCTAAAGAAACGCTGGGTATATGGCGCGTCAATTACCAGACTGTTCAACAAGTTTTGCGGTTCGATAAAAAAAACACAATTTTATGGTTTGAAATACACTTTATTATTCAGTATACTCTCCCTGAACATCAATACACTTGTTCCAACCAGATTCCAATTTATGAATTGCATCCCTGAAGTGAGAATCTGAGAGGGCTGCAAAATACGCTTCCACATTTGTTATGACCTCATCATTTGATGAAAAACGCTTTCCACGCATCAATTTTATGTCTGGAAACAGATGGAAGTCGCTAGGGGCCAAATCTGGTGAATACAGTGGATGCTCCAGCAATTCGAACTTTAATTCATGGATTTCAGCCATTGTCAAAATGCTCTTGTGACACGGTGCATTGTCCTAATGAAAAAGGATTTTTTTCTTCTGCAAACCGGCTCTTTTTTCACGAATTTTTTCAGCTTCAGCTGGTCTAAAAGGTTACAATAATATTCAGAATTTATTGTTTTACCAGTTTGCAAGTAATCCACAAACAAAATTCCTTTCGCATCCCGAAAAACTGATGCTAACACCTTCTTGGCCGATTTCTGGCCAAGTCGAACTCGTTTCGGAGTCGAAGAACCACCAATCACACCACTCTTTAGCCTCTTGTTTTGATTCAGGATCATGGTGATAGACCCAAGTCTCATCCATAGTGATGAATCGACGCACAAAATCCACTTTATCCTTTCGAAAACGCTCTAAATGTTGCTGAGAAAGTCGCATTCGAATGTGTTTTTGTTCCATTATTAGCGAATGCGGCACCCATTGTGCACACAGCTTTCTGAAACCCAATACTTCAGTCAAAATATTGCTTACACTGCCCAGTGAGATGCTTAGGGCTTCTACTAAATCTCTTTTAGTCACTCGACGATTTTCCAATACGATATCCTGTATTTTTTCTACGATTTCTGGTATTGTTGCTGTTTTTGGACGTCCTTGACGTGGATCGTCTTCAAGGACTTCTCGTGGATTCGTACGACCACGTTTAAATTCAGCAACCCATCTGGCTACTGTACTAATTGAAGGCGAAGAGTCCTTATACACTTTCAACATTCGTTCATAAATTTCCTTTGCTTTTAAACCTTCCAAAAATAAAAATTCAACTACTGCATGATACTTGATTTTTTCCATTGTAAAAAAATACTGTGACACGTCGATACTAAATGGCTTGTAAACAAAGAATGAATTGACAGATTGGAATGAAACTTCACATACGTTCATATGAAGAGTGTACCAACATAAAAAAAAAAATTTAGTCTAGTAGCAACACCCTCTCTTATCGAACCGCAAAACTTATTGAACAGCTTGGTAAGACCATTTTTTGGCAAAAAATTTATATGCCGTAATTTTTTTAAGTAGTTTAATTATAAACAAAAATAAGTAACATTATTAAATGTAAAGAAAAGAAATATTTTAACCGAAATACTATTGAAAAATTTAATATTGACAAGTCAATTTATACGAACATTATATTTTTTTATTATTATATTACATGTCTAATGTTTCAGGTATATTGAAGCAATTAAAAAAATATATACCTACAGTTTTCTTTTTTTCATGGGTAGCACTGTTATTACTCTGACATTTGGTGTCGTTGTCGTAAGTAACCGAATAAAATAATTATATATATATATATATATATATATATATATATATATATATATATATATATATATATATATTACCAGCTTGTTATTAAATAAATAAACAATGATAAATAAATATGCTTTTTGTAAAAAGCATTAACATTAAATTTTTGCTACTTTTTCTTTTCAAAAGCGTCTATTAAGGTGATTCAAGCGTGAAGTTACTTTTGCAGGTGCAGAATAACGTTAACTAAATAATGTTCAAATAAATAAAATGATTGACTGGTTAGAGAACTAAAAATTGAATACTGACAAAATTTACTATTTTCGCGTTTATTTTCTCATTTAAAGCGCGTAGAACATATCACAGTTGTTTAAATTTTTTAATTATTTAAAAAAAAAAGTATTTCGCTAAGTATACACTGTCTTTTTTTTTTTTTTTTTTAATCAAATTTCGATTTAATAACTTTATCAATTAAGTGTCTTTTTTACATTTTCTTTCTAGATTTTTGATTTCAGAAGTTCATTATTTGATTTTGTGAGAGCGGCAGTATTTCTTTTAGGTATTTTATTGTATATTTTATACATTACTTGGCCCGGTCAAAAAATTATCGATTACACTAGCAATTTATTTGCATCTTCGTAAGCATTACTGACATTAAATGTTAATAATCATCAAATAATAATTATTAATAAAGTTATTTTCAGATACACAAACGAATGGTATAATCTTTCAATGAAGTCAAAAGAATTGTTAAAAATTATTATGTTAAAATGTACCAAGATATCGACTGTCACGGCTGGTAAATTTTACATAATGAATCTTCAAAATTTTGGATTGGTACATTAATACAAATTTATTTGAGAATTGCTCTTAAAGCTTCTTTGTCATTCAAATTTTATTTTTAGATATTAAAATCAGTGGTATCTTATTTTACAATTTTAAATTCCAAGCGTTAATATATTACTTTGAATATCAATAATGATAAAATAAAATAAGTTCATAAAGAGAACATTAAAATTGTATATTATCAAAGCGAATGTTATATTTGAATGAAAACTCATATAGGAATTAATAATAAAAATGTATTTAAAAAATTAGCTTTTAAATTTACTTTGTATTTAAATGATTTTATTTCAACATATAAGTAAATTGCTATATTATTATTATTCAATAATAACACTGAAAGCATATTTACACCTGTTATTCTAATTGTATGAAATAAACAAATAGAAAATGAGTATAGGCAACTTCAGTGATAAATGTGAATTGTAAAGTTTTATCACGAGGTAAATTTTTACTTCTGCATGAATTATTTAATTAGATAAGAAGCCTCGAGTAGGAATTTCATATGAAAAAAAAAAAAAAAAAAAACCGAAAAAACAAAAAAACAAAAAAACAAATTTTGAAAATATTATTTATGAAATATTTTTAAAATAATCAAATATATCTTGAAATTCATCAACGTTTATCAGAAAATGTTTTTCTAAAAAATAAAAAGAAAGAAAGAAATATACGTCAAAGGGTTGTTTTCTCTGAAAGCCATTACGGCCTGTCAGCACAATCGATAATAGTCGTTGTAGGAAATTTATTTATTCAGGCAAACTCTACACATAATTATAGTGTAGTCAATAAACGTTTATAACGTGTGAGTGATATAGTAAATCTTCTCGTAAACTATTATCTTATTTCTCGCGGTATCGAACAAAATATACGCTATGCAGGTACTTACAAGGAAAATTCATTTAATTTTTACGTGCAAGATAAAGTCGTCGAATAAATTTACGAGGGTATAAGTAAAAAATAATAAAATAGTTTTTATAATAATTCTTACTTCTAAATAAATGATATTGAATAGGGGAAGATATCTTTACAATCAATAAAAGTTAACCTAGCCATAAATGATTAGAAATTATTATTTTTAATATAATGTTAATTTTATTTTAAACTCCAGAAACTTTTGGTAATGTCGTCATAAATATTTATAGTACTTGCAATACTCAATCGTTTTTTTATCATTTTATAAAATTTTATTAACGAAAAATTAAAAGTAAACTGAATAAAAATGATTAGATGCAAGTATTCTGCTTGATAAAACAATGGTTAAAAATGTGAAATTAAAGCAATAAAATAGAAAATTAAAATTTTTTAAGAAGAAAACAAACAAAAATAAATAATAATATTACGTATGTAAAATTTCGGTACCCTTAATAACCAACATACATTTTACATTATTCTCGTTTTACAGGAAACATTAAGCCATGTGTGCTATTTTTGATAGTAATAACAATAAAAGTAATTACAAGTCATTGCATTTAAGTAAACATAAATTTTCATAAATTTTTATAAATTTTCAACTTACTTGTTTCACAGTGACAAATACTTTATACTATGATAATTTATTTTGAGCCTATGAAAGCAAGTAAAGAACAGTCTCACGCTTATGGAAGGGCGATTTTTGTCACCAAACTTTCTGGCGGTTTGTCACCAACTGCCATTCCGAGTCAGTCATCAAATTATATTTAACATCTTGTACTAAAATATAGTATTGTGTACACGGTAAATGCATTGAAAGGAATTTTATAATTTCCGAACTAGTGTGCATTAAAAAAAAAGATAAAAGTTGTAGCACAATAATTAAAAGAATATGAACCTGAAAACACCACAGGAAAGTTTCATTTTTATGCATGTGTTAAAGAATATATAATAATGCCTTGGTTTTTATTTTAGATCTTAAATTTTCGAATTTTTCTTTTTTTTCACACACACACATACATATATATATATATATAACTACCCTGCATTTTATTGTTTTCAAATATTTTTACAACAAAAGATCAATTTTTTTTTTCCAATCCTTTTGAAATATTCCTCAGTGTAGGTTTTTTATTAATTTTTTATTATTTTTATACAAGAATTTACGTTTAGTTATCCTTATTAATTAATCTTTCAACGAAAAATTTATACGTACATTCGCTAAACTTTTATAAACACAGGTATGACTTTTACCATAAAAAATTTTCTAATCTAATCTAACATCTTGATGTACATAGTACCAAATAATTGATTTTTTTTCTATGAGTAAAAATAGAGGATCAAACTTATTATTATAGTCCCTTAAAATATAAAATGATTCGTGGGTATTTCTTAATTTTTCATAGATACAGAAATATAGATTATAAAAGTCTAAAAGTTAATCATTAATTGTTACAAATATATTCTGTACTACGTAAAATAAGATGTAAAATAAGCAATTTTCTTTCAAATTTGTCGTAAAAACTTATAACGAAATCGTAAATCTTTGAAGCATACTTTCTAAGCAAAAAAATTAATTTTAATAAAGTGTGAATTAACTGAAATAAGATCTGACGTGGAATATGTTTAAAATATTCGTTATTAACATAAAAAAACTTGGAAAAATAAAAAAAAATTAATTAAACTATTCTAATAAAGATATTAATGTTCCATTCAGATAAATAGCTCCAGAAAATGGTGCTCTCGAGATGTAGACATATGTCTTGAAAATGTTTTAGCTATTCTTAGTATAACAGTTATGGTCACAAAATTTATCATATTAGCGATTTCCAAACAGGAAGTATTTTGAAAAATCCGTTTTCTTATCGATGAAATGATTTTCCATAAGCATCCTTACAGTTTATTTTATGATTATCTTTTTTTCTGTTTAGTTAAAAATAATATATCAAGAGATAAGAAAAAATTGGATATCGATAAAGGATAAAAATGAAAAAAAAATATTGACAAAATATGCTCAAGTGGCACGCTTTAGAAGCATCACTTATAACAGTCAGAATTTTAAATATTTTTAAAAATTTATTTTTGTTATAAAGAATGGTACATAGTTTAAAAATGAAAATCACATATTTGTAATTGATATTTTACAATCTTTTTTTTTTTTTTTTTAGTAATTTCTTTAATTTAATTTATTAAAATTGGAATAATTTAAGTAAAATAAGAATTAAATTTATAATGAAAATTGAAATGTAGCAAAATTTTGCTGTATTTATAATTAGGTATTATTAAATGGCATTTGTAGAAGAAATAACATAATACGTATATATTTCTTTTTAGCATTCACAAGTTCAGCTACATTAATTTTTTCTCAAATTCCAATGGTATCCATTGTTTTTGTTTATATAAAATCATTAAATGAATCAAGACTTCTAATGCTTTACTGGGAAGGCGAATATATTATAGATCCTTACAAAAATTTCTACAAAATTTATTTTACCTTTGTTTTTCTTGCACAGATTTTTATTTTGTTGTCTGTGACTACTGATATTTCTTATACCATTATTTTACAACAATTTTTAGGAATATTATCTATTATTAAGTGAGTTATTTTTAATTATTTTAATACTTAAAATTGAGTTTATTTTCAACAATTAATTGTAATAAATAATTAATAAATGTACGGTCAAAATCTGCTTCACCATAGATAAGACCTCGTGTTCGTTCATTTAGGTAGAATAAAAATTTATTTGGGAAAAAAAAAATTTTTAATTTATCAATTTTCTCATAAAAAATAAGGGAAAAAGCCCGAAGGCATAAAAAACACTTTGAATTTATATTATTATAAATTTACAAAGATCGTGTGATCGTTAGCCTTCATAGCGTAAAAAAAAATAAAAATAAAAAACACGTTTAAAGAAAGTTTCTTTACGAGGGAAAAATCGGATAGAAAGAATACATTGCTTCGAGATGAAAATGGCATTCGTGACAAAACGTGAAAAATATTATATTACAAATTAAGAAGTTTTGAGAATATACATCTCGTATATATTAAATCGAATGCCAGCGTTTGTTGGTCCGTCGGAATGAATCGAAATATTCGAACGGTGTTGATTTTACAAATAGTTTTCGGTGTAATTGTATGCTTTTACATATTGAAAAGAAATAATTTTAATATACTTTCATAATTTAAAGAATAAATAAATCTTATCTTAAAGTTCGTTTAATATTTTTATCATAAATGATTAATTTAATTTTAATAACGAAAATAATTGCAATAATTTTTCAGATACCGTGTAACCTTTGCAACAATATCTTATTATGTAAATCATAATAATAGCAATCAAATAATTATTACTGCTATACAATTGCATAAAGTAGCCATTAAGTTAAGTAAAATGTAACGAATAATATAATTTTTACAATCTTAGTTACAAAAATAAGCATTTTAAATAGATTTAAATCTAATCCCTTAATAAATGAATTCAATTCTATTGCTAAAAAAATTTTTTTTTTTCTTTAATTTTTATTTACAGAACTATTTTTTTCAGATGTATTAAATTACTTGAAAAAACATTCAATTTATATTTTTTATTCTATTCATGCATCGGCGCTACATATTTTGGATGTTGTGTAATAATAGTGAGTAATTAATGCATATTTTACTTATTTTATTATTATTAGCATAATGATATTATGCAACGTATTAAAATAAAAAATAAAAATATTGCCCACTATAACGATAATAGAAATTTTTCGGTTCTTTTTGTTATGTTTATATTGGCCATGAAATATATACTTCCTTATGAATCTATTTTATCAAGTAATTTTATGAGTAAATAAATGATACATGACATTTTATCAAATGCAATGTATACATAGTAAATTGAGGGAACACGCCAAACCTAAGAAAAAAGTTTTAAAAAAAATACGTGTGAAAATAAATTTTTAATATTTGATCGTGTATACTTTACAAAGATTTGTAAATATATGACAAAAATATTCCTAAACTTTATTTAGTCAAAAGATTATAGCAATAAAATAAAGTATCGTAAAAATTTGGGTAAGATGCCACATGTGGATAAGATGCCAAAATAATTTACGATTTCAGACTGTTTTAAATAAAAATATTTAACATTTGCACAATATTTTTGCGCTAAAAAAAATAACTAACATTTACATATGGAACAAATTTCATTTTTACAACATCCATTTTATACATTATTCACATTGAACCCAATCATGCTTTAGCCTCTTTCTGTTGTAATAGCTTAATTTGCAATTATGGCATATGACTTCAAAACTTTCTTCTTCGGCTAAAAAATATTTTAAATTATTATATTGGACTCATTTTTAAATTACATTGCAGTTTTAGAAATAATATTCCACTGGCATCTTACCCACAAAGTTCGTAATTTAAAAAAAAACGATATATCTAAAAAAATTTAACTTCTTTTTTTTCAAATTATTTGATTATAAACATGTTTATATTACTTTTTATCTATATAAATAATTTCAAATAAAAATAAAAAATAGGTAAAGGAGAGCATGTAAAAATTATGGAAAAATTTAGATTGGACTATTATACTGTTTTCAATAATGTACGAAAAACAACCGAAAATAAAATAAAACAAACGGTAAAATAGTATCAATGTAATTGGTTAATTATAATACAACGTATAATGGCACTTATATATTCATATAACGAAAATATAGCATAGTGGCATCCTACCCACACTGGCGTATTCCCCCGCTTTACCCTCCACACACATTTATATATACAGCGTATCCCTTTAGGCATTTAAAATATTCATAACGCCGGATGGAGGGAGAAATTTTATAAATAAAAAACTTTGTTAAGTTAAAATCGGTGACTTAGTTACGATTTAATTAACAATAAATTAACAGCCAATCAGATTTCTTCGCGATCGAGTAGACAATTCAAATATACATTGATATTCCGCGATGTGTGCGTCATACTGCTACTGTGTTTCTCGACTTTCCCATTCCGCCGCGAATTTTAATTCTACTCTTCTTATGTTTACTCATTCGTAACATCTACCAATTTATTAAAACAATAAATGATTGTATTAATGTAAAAACATTAATTAAAATTTAACTGTCATCTTATGACGTAAAAAATGGAATTTTATATTTACGTAAAAAATGTTGATAAAAAATCCATTATTTTAATTTTTCTACTAATAATAACTTCGATAAAAGTGCTTTTTAAGTAAATTATAAAAATATTTCAATTTTGGTAAAGGAAAAACAGATAAGCGAATAAATGTTTTTAGTTTGACACCGTAAATTTCGATATTGTTCATGTATTGATGTTTACGATTTTTCTTTTCAAACTGTAAATAAATTCGTATAAAAATGAATCTGCAATCTATTAAAGGGTTTGAACATTTTAAAAAATATTTTATTTTTGTAAAGTTTTTAATTACAATCTTTTGCAAACTGTGACATTGATGGTATTCTCGAGTATTTCGAATAAAATTGTTTTAAACTTAAATTTTATAAGTAATGATATTTTCAAGAAAGCGATTTTTTATTAAAACAAATTACTTTCTTATTCTATTATAAAATTATTATTTTTATTTATTATAATAAATAATTTACAAAATCATTAATTATTATTAAAAAAGTATTTATTTTAAGTTATTTTTTTTTATTGAATAAAAATTAAAAAAACACCTTTTTTGAAGGTAGAATCATGTGGCAAGTATGAGATGGGTTGTTCTTTTTATAAATTCATAAATTTTATGTGGCTTAAAATATTCTTCCTCGAGATAATAAATCACATTCTATACTATCTTATCTTTATAGTTATTTAATTATCTTCAATTTCTCCAAAATTTATAGCCTAACAATTGATAACAGTTTTTTAACATTAATTTAATATCTTATAAATAATTTAATATTACCTGAGAACAGATAATAAATTTGGATATTGTCTATAAAAAAAATTAATATTACTTGAGTAGTCAAAAAAATATTGTAGAAATGTTTTAATATAAAACAATCGAAGTATAATATCATAGTACAAATTTAAAGTAACGAAAGTATTGAAATCTAAAAGAATTGGCAAGTACTTAATATAGTGTATATAGGGTGTTGTATTCAATTAATTACTACGCAAAAACAAAGTTGACGAATTTGTATGATTATGAAATATAATTTCATAATACAAATTTAAAGTAACGGAAGTATTGAAATCTTAAAGAATTGGCTAGTAATATAGTACATGGGCGTTGTATGTAATTAATCGGTACGCAAAAACAGTTTCTTGAAATTTTTGAATATAAAACTATCGAAATACAGTTTCGTATTACAACTTTAAAGTAATGAAATTATTGAAATCTAAAAAAAATTGTCAAGTACTATAGTTAATTCACTTTTCACTCAAGATAATATATTTTGAGATTGAGAAAAAAAATAATTTATTTTAAGTATTTACTATATTTTCTAATTTTCGTATTTTATTTTTGAATATCACTTTAGCGAAGCATGGGTACTTAAACTAATTAATATTTAAAATAATGAGCGGTACTATATTACTAGCCAATTCTTTTAGATTTCAATACTTCCGTTACTTTAAATTTGTATTATGAAATTATATTTCATAATCATTCAATTTACTCATTAAACCGTGGGTGCGAAATTTTTTTACAAAACTTTTTACTTTACAAAACCTTGAATTGTTCCTTACTTTAAATAACATGGAACTGATGTTTTTATTCTATTAATAAGGAATTATTACATTATTCATTCTTTTAGTAAAAGAATTTATAAAAAAAATTAATAAATTTTATGTATACAAAATGTTATATTTTTTCATGTATAACAATGTGGGATCCAAACAATTTTATATACATCTTATTAAGTAATAATTATAAATTAATTATTAAAATTATCGGGCAGGATTTTTAGTTTTGCGAAATTTTTTATTTTTATAATTATGAAATATGAAAATCGCAAAAAAAGATTTTATCAAAATAATCTAATATTTTCAAAAAGGTTATTTAACTGACAAATTAGTTTTTTTTTATTATGAATTTTTTTATTAGTTTTTTTTTTATTAGTATTTTTTTTGAGTATACATATATAAATTGTATCACTGTTATAAATATATGCAGATTTAAAAACTTTGATAAGATTTGATGCTGTCATAATTTTATGGAAAAAATAGGAGTTCTCAAATCCGCCACGTTGCAATCTAGTTTACTAAACGTCATACGTCTGCCTACTATGTGTACACTATTTAAAATAGATATAAAAATTAGTTTGTATAAAAAAATTTTTTTTTATTATTATCTTTTTAAAATAATAATTAAAGAATTGAACAAACCCACAGTATTTTTATAATATAGAAGGTGCATGTGTATATATTTTCTCGCTTCATTTTTTATACTTACTATATCGTATTATACAAGTGTACGTGAAATGTACATACGCTTTGTGTAACAAAATATGTGCTTTGTATTTTTTTTTTGTGATTTTTTGCTTAATTAGATTATTTTTGCATATTTTTTTTACTATTTATACAATTTTCTTTCTCGTATAAAATGAAATAACGTTTATAATTTATACTTTTGCGGGCTCTGACGTCATGAGCTTTCATGCGCAGAACTAGGCGCAAATACTTGTTTTATATATGAAGTCAAAATGAACTTAATTTGTTTATTAAAAAGATTATTCTTATTATTAAGTTGATTAGATAATTTTATTACTTTGCCTATTTTTGATATGATGTTATTTCAGATTTAATAATAATTTTTTAAGATACGGACTAAAATATTTCTATTATTTTAAAATTAAAAAAAAAAAAAAAACTAATTGTTTGCCAATTAAATAAAAAACAAAGTTAATTTGAGCTAAATGAGGTTTAATATTCTCCATTTTCTTTATCAAAAATTATACAATATGTTGAATTGGGATCCGCGTGGTAATTCCATCAGACGAAATTTTACTTTGATATCGCCTTTTATTTTTTTTTAAATAAAAAATAAAATAAATTTTGATATGAAGCAAATTAGTATTAATTTAGAGCAAATTTTTGCAATTTATAATATTTGAAAATATCAATTATTTTTTGAAATTTTGTAATACGCTTCATTTATCTCATTTTTTGTTGATAAAAAATAAACTAAAATAGAAAAAAATTAAAAATCATAAAACATGTTTTTTTGATGGAATTTCAAAGTTTAAAGATTGTAAAATAAAATTGTGTTCGTCGACAGAGTCGAGGATATTAAGGAATAAATAATGAACTAACGCAACGGTAAATTGTATATGATACACAATGCAACGTCACTAAAATAATGTAAACTTATAATAAACTAAAAACACAGAAGTAATGATATAAATATATAATAAGATTCATAAATTGGTGTAGAATTATCAGTTTTATAAAAATTATTGATTAACGTAAAAAAAACTTATACTTAATTATCAAACAGTTTATTTTGTTTTTTTATTGTCAAATATTTCTATTTATAATTTACTGTGTCAACACCTTTATTTAATATTGATATCAATATTATCAATAAATCCTACTTTAATTCTGTTTAAATTTTCACCATTTTCTTTCTGATAGTTGCAATCATGTGAGGATTCCTTGTCTTGTAACTTTATCAAACCAGATTATATGTAAAATTTAAAAGAAAATATTTAGTTTTATCAATAGTGAGTATTTAACCTTTAATTTTAATTTGTGATAGAATTGTTTGTTAAAAAACAATTTTTAATGTAATCATAAGTCCTACAAAAAAGAACTAAACTAGCATTCTCAGATTTTTGTGTTAAATATTAATAAACTATTTATATTTATCTAATAAAGATCACTTTTAATCATATAAATTATAGACTAAAAAAATATATCAACAGATAAAATATTTTTTTTTGTAACATGTTTGAAGATAAACCATTTTATACCTTGAAAAGTTTATTCTATAAAATCAATAAATTTTAATTTTCATATTTGTAGGACCCATCGATAAAAATATGAAAATGATAAAATATACATATAATTAATTGATGATAATCTTTATTGAACATTTGACATGTGCATAAAGACTTTAAAAATACAAGTATTGTATTAAATTATCTAAAATTTAAATTTGAATGTAAAAAAAAATAAATTAATTAACAATATTAAGTAAAAATTGTTTTTTAATTGTAAAAATTTTTTATATAAAATTTAAAAAACATTTTCATTTAAAGACAAAAATTTAATTTATCTATCTTTTCATTCAAATGAAATATACAACTTTTCATCTTTGTTAATGTTTGTTGTGACATGAAAATGTATTTGGACAATAATTTTGAAACAACAGTATTTGAAATACTAAATAATAACATTTGAAATATATATTTATATTTTATAAATTAAGTAAATAAAGCAATTTTATATTACAGATGTTCCATTATGTTTGTCGGCGATATGCAAGAAGAAGCATGCGAAGAAACCGAGAAGGACAAACATTCTTCCCTTTATTTATTTCCAAATCCAGCTATTTCAAATATAATACCTACTATGAAAAATTCAAGCTCAAATCAGAAATTGAAACAGGAAAAAACAACATTTATGCAAATGCAAACAATTATGGATTCCAGCGAAAGACGTACTTTTTTAATACCTATTAGATTTTTTATTTTCATAAGTAATTATAAATTAAGTATTTTATTATTTTATAGCGCAAGGTCCTACTCAACCAAATTTTATAGAAACACCAATTTCACAAATAATATCAAACAAAACACACACACGATCTGCAAGCCATGGTGGTGTTTTAGCAAGTGCAGGAAACTCAATAATAATGGGTACAACAAAAATAAATAATTCAAACTGGGTAGATAATTTGACAGGTGGAGGAATGATGACTCGTCCCTCTGCTTTAAAAAAACCAGGTCATCAACGAGCTTTTAGTCAAGGGCAAGTTGTTGAAGTTCAAAAAAATTCAGATCAAATTATTAGTGGACATAGCAGAGTTGGTTCTAAAACAGATTTTATACTACCACCAGATCATCGTGACGATGCTCCACGATATGTGAGTGCAAGCAAAATACCTTCTTTTCGTTGTCATTCTAGACAAGCTTCAAGGTTTGCATACTAGTTTTGTTTCATAATAGTTTAAATATGTATATTTTATAAAAAAAGGTTAATTGTTTTACTAGATCGGAATCTATATATACTATACGACGTAGCGTTGCACCACCTTGGTGGAGACGAGCATGGGCAAGGTGTTTTAGTCCTCAGTCTGAAGAACCTCGTCTAAGAAGTATTGTGCCTAATCATTTGCTTCCTCCTAATGCAACGCAAACTCAACATTCTGATGGCAGAGTTATCGATAACAGGTTTTTCTTTATAAAAAATAATTGATTGTGTCTTTATTAACTGCAAATACAAATTTTATATAACATTTTTATAATTTTATGATTACATTCATTAGAAATTATCAAATCAAAATTAATTACATTAATATAAAACTTATTTGAACAAAATTTTATAAAAATATAATGTTTGTAAATATGTTTAGAAGATTTATTATCGGTATTAATATTAAAGGTCACACAAGCTTCTATAGATAAGTGAATAAAAAATAGAAAAAAATGGCATCCAACCTGTCCGAGTCGTAGTTATGAAATTATTTTTTTGTTGTATAATAATATATATCATTTTTTTTTTAAATTTTAAAATTAATACTTTATTTATAGTTGATATCTTATATTTGTAGTTGATTGATATGATTATACAAATTATAAATCTTTGCTTATTATTTTTCAAAAGGATACGCACAACAAAATATACTGCATTGAGCTTCCTACCACGCAATCTAATGGAACAATTTCATCGAGTAGCTAATCTTTATTTTATCTTCATTGTCCTTTTAAATTGGGTACCAGCGATAAATGCTTTTGGCAAAGAAATTGCTATGATACCAGTTCTCTTTGTACTAGGTGTAACTGCTCTAAAAGACTTTTTTGAAGATAGACGAAGACATGCTAGCGATAAACGGGTCAATAATTCAACTTGTCGTGTTTACGTAAGGTAAGTTTAGAAAAATTTGATAGTTCACAAGCTAATAGCTTTAAATTTCGATGTATTTCAATAAATAAGCCGTAGTTTTAAGCCTTCTTTGCATCAAGATAGAAATTTTGATCAAGTCCTTCAAAAAACAAAAATGTCCAAATTCCCGTTTGTAGTGTAGATTTTTCGTTCGACAGTTTTTTAAATAACAAATTAAAGTTGACTTTTAAATCATCTTGAAAGCGAGTAATTTCGTCCAATAGACACCGGATTAGAATTCAGCGATCTGAAAAATATATTAGTCTTGCAAACTAGTCTATCGCATACATTCTATTTTTTTCCATGAATCTGTGAAATTCAATCAAATCAATTGTCATCAAATCAAAATATTTTTTTTTTTTTTTTTTTAGCGATGGAGATAGGTATATGAAAATCCCATGGAAAAATGTTAAAGTTGGTGATTTTGTTCATTTATCAAATAATGAAGTCGTTCCTGCTGATTTGTTACTGTTACGCAGCAGTGATCCTCAAGGCATCGCATATCTTGATACGTGTAATTTAGATGGCGAAACAAATTTAAAACAGAGACAAGTGGTTAGAGGATTTCTTGAATTACAAGATTCTTTTCAACCTTCTAGATTTCGATCTATTATAGAAGTTGATAAACCAAGTACCAAAATCTATAGGTTCGTTATATTTATAATTAAAGTTACTTCATATAAATATTTTTAAAATGTATATATGCATACATATTGTTTTAGTATATACATACGTATAATTTTTATTTTAAGTTTTAACAAATTTATTGAATTAAAGATTAAGAAATTTTTGAGATTAAAAATCGTTTTACAATTTATAAACAGCTTGAATATTTTAATTACTTTGAAATATGTAGATTTCAAGGAGCTGTGATACATCCAAATGGAACTAGAATACCTGTTTCTACAGAAAATCTTTTATTGAGAGAATGTCTTTTAAAAAATACTGACTTTATTGAAGGAATTGTTGTTTATGTCGGTCATGAAACTAAAGCAATGCTCAATAATGGTGGTCCCAGATATAAGGTAATTGTATTATATAAGAATTGGATATTCTTTCACAAATTTAAAAAAATAATGAATATCTAAATTTAATAACATACTGGTACTATTTCTTTAACAACGCGCTTGTTTAACGACTATTTGAATTAAGATTGTCTGAATATATCAATAATGAATTATGCATATGAAATTTTTAGAGGTCACGGTTGGAACAACAAATGAATCTAGATGTAGTATGGTGTGTGGTTATTTTGATAGTTCTCTGTATTGTTGGTGCAGCTGGATGTAGATTCTGGCTTTCAACATACAATTTAGTTGGTCCAGTACCGTTCTTGCCAGTAATGCAAGATCCTTCTTATGAGGGAATGCTTACTTTCTGGACATTTGTTATAATTTTACAAGTTATGATTCCACTTAGTCTTTATGTAACGATAGAGATGGCAAAATTAGGACAAGTTTATCACATTATATGTGATAAAGATCTTTACGATCTAGAAACAAATCGAACTGCGGAGTGTCGAGCACTTAATATTACAGAAGAACTTGGTCAAGTAAGTTTTTCTTTATGGTTTCTTTTATTAAATGTAAAGTGAATATATAAATAATTACTTTGTACTACTATAAAAGGTGCAGTATGTATTCTCGGATAAAACGGGAACGCTAACGGAAAATAAAATGCTATTTAGAAGATGTGCTGTTGGTGGTCAAGATTATGTTCACATTGGAGATGGAGAAAATCTTATTGCTTGTAAAAGATTAAAAGAAGATTTGCTTATTGGTACTTGCAGACATAGGCTTCAAGAGTTTCTTATTTTACTAGCAATTTGCAATACAGTTGTTGTCAACACTCACCCTCATCATGACAATATGGATTCTAACGGAGTCATCGAAAAATCACATAATAATTGTGCCGATCCAACAAAATATTTTTTTAACAAGTACGTATAGACATTCATTTTTTAATTTTTAAAATTTTTAAAACAATTTATAATTCATTAAAAATACTTATTTCATGAACGAGCGTTTGTAAAATTTTAAAATTATTATTCAAAACTTTTACATATTAACTGCAATGTGCGCGCATAGGTATACACTACGCCGGTGACTTATCGTTGAGCTATTTAACTTTAAGAGGGGAGAAAAATGTTGTTCTTCTAAAGGTTAAAAAATATTTATTTTATATTTAATTTTAAAGGTACATAAAGCTGACTGAATCTAGAAGTGTAACTCCAATTCCTCTTAAACCATCGTCTTCAACTGTACCTCTTGCTTCAACACCTTCAACAGTGGATTCTGAAGAAATTATTTCTCCGAAAAATTCTGTAAAAATATCCGATCCTATAGATACAAATATTTTATCTCGAAAAATTTCAAGGTGCAAAATTTTATTTAATGTATAAATTTAGATAAAAAAAAAAAAAAAAAAAAAAAAAAAAAAAAATAGTATTAACCCTTTGCGGACGATAACTTTTCGGCCGGATTAGGTAGCAAGACGAGGCGATTTTTGCAAATGTATCGAGTGTCTTACAGGGCACAATAAAGTAATCTTATATACAAATTATCTTATAAAAACTTTATATTTTGATAGTTTATCTATATTTACACAACATGTTGTCACTTACTTGTCACTCGTCCTGCTACGCGAAATGCCGTGGCAACCGAGAGTTACCTCTCGTCTGCTAAGGGTTAAACATATAAAATGAGTTTTTAGGCCAAAACTTCTAAATTTACCAACCATGACAACTTTTGGTGTAATAAGTAAAAAGTTTTCTCCGTTGGGGCACAGAAATTCAAGTTTAACATCTGAAAGGGATGAAAATTCATTCCTCGAAACACCAAATACTCCAGCAATATACGAAGCAGAAAGTCCAGATGAATTAGCGCTCGTTCACGCTGCTAGAACGTATGACGTTAGACTTATTCGTAGAACAGCTCAAAGCGCTATAGTTTCACTGCCTGACAAATCCAATCTTACGTTTGAGATATTGAAGGTAAATTTTAAAGAACGTTAACCAAGATAATAATTTTTATTTCGATAATATTTATTTCATTATTCGTTTTATCTCTATCTTATGCGTACCGAGTGCATAAAAAATAAAAAATCGCTTAATAACTCGAAAAATGCACTTCGAGTCATATTAAAAAATTAAATTTTTTTTATGATTTAATTCTAAAAAACTTTAATTGATAATAAACTTTCTATTTAGATTTAAATTATTTTTTATATTTATCTTATTTAAAGAAAATACGAGTTCTTGAACGGATTTTTTTTATTGCAACTATTATGAACATGTAATTAAATAATAAATAAATAATTATATTACAGATTTTGCCATTTGATTCCAATAGAAAATGCATGTCTATTGTGGTAAAACATCCACATACAGGTGAAATTGTTTTATACAGTAAAGGTGCAGATACTACAATTTTATCAGCTTTAAATTCAAACGAAGAAGACTCGGCAATGACAGCAAAAATCAAACAATACTTATATTCATATGCTCGACAAGGTCTTCGTACATTAGTTATGGCAAGAAGATCTCTTACTGTACAAGAATACGAATACTGGCAACAAAAGCACGCTGAAATAGAAATGGTCGGTGAAAACAGAGAGCGTCGTATGCGAGAATCTTATGCAAATTTAGAATCTCAGATGAGTTTGCTAGGTGCAACGGGAATAGAAGATAAATTACAAGCCGGTGTTCCGGAAGCAATGGCTAGCTTAGTATCGGCTGGTATAGTTGTTTGGGTTTTGACGGGCGACAAGCTTGAGACTGCGGTTAATATAGCGTATTCTGCATGTTTATTTAGTCCATCCATGCAGCTTTTACGTCTACAAGCAAGATCAAAATCAACAGCTGAAAGTTTAATACATACTTATCTGGAAGCAATTCAACGTGAAAATTCAGCAAACTTAGGCACAAATGAAAATGTACAATTACAATCCTCTGATCTTGAAGTGAATGAGAGGC
This sequence comes from Chalcis sispes, assembly GCA_949987625.1. NCBI lineage: Eukaryota > Metazoa > Arthropoda > Insecta > Hymenoptera > Chalcididae > Chalcis > Chalcis sispes. The sequence goes on along the minus strand of OX465094.1, from coordinate 7,975,083 downwards.
TAGCTTATAGAATTGGTAGCTCTTGGCAGAGACAGCGTGCTCTTATTGTTGACGGTAAAACTCTTACTTTTATTCTTGATCCAAGATCTGGTTTAACAGCACCGTTTTTGGAGCTGACTAGAGCTTGTTCAAGCGTTTTAGCTTGTAGAACTACACCGTTACAAAAGGTATGTTTTATCCCATTTTCTTGTCTTCTTTTTTATCATTTTTTCGTACATTTCACTTTAAATAATTATTCCATATTTGATTTAGGCATATATTGTAAAAATAGTGAAGGAACAACTTCGTATGCGTACGTTGGCTATAGGCGACGGAGCTAATGATGTCAGCATGATACAAACAGCTGATGTTGGGATTGGAGTATCCGGTCGAGAAGGCACACAAGCTGTCATGGCATCTGATTTTGCTGTTGCAAGATTTCCCATGTTAACGCGTCTTTTATTAGTACATGGTCATTGGTGTTATGACAGACTATCGCGTATGATTCTATATTTCTTTTATAAAAATGCCACATTCGTCTTCCTTATTTTTTGGTATCAAGTGAGTTAACTTGATATTTTTGTTATATAAATTGATCATTATATGTAATTTCCTTTTATATCAAATAATGTTTAATATAATAATTTCTGCAGCTTTATTGTGGTTTTTCGGGTGCAGTTATGATAGATCAAATATATTTAATGTTGTACAATCTACTATTTACGTCACTGCCACCTCTAATACTAGGTATTTATGATCAAATAGCTCCATCAAACCTTCTCATGGAGTCACCCAAATTATATGAAAGAGGTCGTTTAGCTTCTGTCTATCAACCACATTCTTTTTGGGCGACAATGGCAGACGCTCTTTATCAGAGCATCGTTATATTTTTTCTTACTGAAGCTGTAAATATATACATTTTTCAATTTGTTTTCTAAAAATATCCCTTGTAAATAAATTTAAAATATATTTTATAATTCTAGGCTTATCATGATTCCTACGTAGATATTTGGGAATTTGGCTCTACGATAACAACATCTTGTATTTTTATTATGCTAATTCATATAAGTATTGAAATTAGGTCATGGGTAAGAATTAAATAATTTTTTTTAGTAATATTAATTATAATTATTGATTCCTTAAATCTTTGAATTTATTTCTAGACTTTAATACCTGCAGCAGCTATTTTAGCATCTATTGGCATATTTTTTGGCTTCAGTTTGTTCTATAATGCAGTTTGTGTAAATTGCATTGGTTTACCAGGTTCCTATTGGGTTATGCAAATAGCAGTTACTCGTCATATTTATTGGTTGACTGTAATTCTTGCTTCTATTCTTGCCATGTTACCAAGGTATATCGCTTATTTTTATTTTGTAAATTATTCAAATGTAAATAATAATTATTAATGAGGATTTTAGGCTTTCGCGAAGATAATTGTATGTTTTTTTCGGGTTGACTTTAAGCCGACGTTTCGTGAACATTGCAGTTTGCTACTTCAAGGCAGATCTGAAATCGATAGTTCCAAATCTCGAGGTCTTTTATATAAAGATGGTCTAAATGGTAGCGGGAATAAAGTCATCTTGTGATTGATCGATCAACTAAGGTTTTTATTTTGATTGATCAATCAATCACATCTCTGCCACCATCAAGGCCATCTTTATATAAGAGACCTTGAGACTTGAAACTATCAGTTTCAGATCTGCCCTGAACAAGTGAACTCCAATGTTCACGAAACATCGGCTTAAAAAAGCAACAACAACGTGCGAGTCAACCCGAAAAAAACATACAAATAAATAATTTTTATTATTTTATAAAAATTTTAAAGGTTTATTGCAAATATCGATGAAAAATTTTAATACAAAGTATCGTTTTATAATATAAAATATTATACAATTGCAATCGATATAAAAATCAGATATAACTTGTAATATGATAAATATATAGTTAAATATCAGAATTTTCGTTGTATAAAATGATACATTTTAAAAAATAAATAATTATGATTTCACTAATTATTAATATTATTTTTCAGAATCATTTATAAAACAGTAAGAAATACAATTTCACCAGATATGATGCAAAGAGCAGTTGCATCTTATCGATCTAAAAACAGAAGTATGTCAAATCAAAGAAGAATTAGAAATGAAGATGAACTTGTTGCAGGTTGGTCGCGTTCTACCCAACATGCGACAACAAGGTAATCGACAAATATTTATAAAAATTCTTTATTTTTTTTACAGTATATCATGTTACAAATAATAAGGTGGCATAATAGAATGTTATTCAAGTTACAGAGCGGAAAATTATATTCAAAAAAAAAATGTTTTAACTACTATTGTAGCATAATATTTTAATTAAAAAAAAATAAGTTATTAAATGTGTAATATGACTGATGAAAAGTTGTAGGTTAAATGAAGGGATATATTGAGCAGTTTCATATTTGCTCAAAATTAAAAAATGATTCTTCAGTGGTTAGGAACAAAAACAAACAAACAAACAAAATATCAAGTGATATCTTACAATCGTGTCAGTGCCGATATTGTTATTACTTAAGTCAAGTGGCCTTGAGTTTATCACAGACTGCTGTTGATTGCATTTATTGGCTGTGATTTTTAGGGACCAAGTTTTGTAATCAGAATAATAATAATTAGCGAATAATGTAAAATCTTATCGAATATCAATTTTGTGAAAGACAAAATAATCAATTATAATCTATCAAATGTTTTCGAAACTTTTCTAATTTTTAAACTATTAAGTGTCACAAGAAATGTTATTGTAAAATGAAAAATAGTTTATAGAATGCATGTTTAATAATTTTATTATGATTTCTGTAAAAACTCTGATGAGTGTGCTTGTGAATTTTAAGAACATAGAATTACATATATGTAGATTAAGTAATGGTATTGTTATTTTCAACAACCTATAGTACTTATTAAAGGTGTATAATTTATAATGTTTATGTACCCATGGATGTTAGTGCAAAAGCAATCAACACATTGTTTTAAAAAACTGTTTACTAAGATATTAGAAAAAAAAAAAAATAAATAAAATTATATTTATATTTATATAAAAATTAAAATTTTGTTATTAATTCAATTAATAATAAACAGCATTTATATGCTACTACAATCTGTTATAATGTTTTAACAATTTATTTTGTTTATTTCATATTATTAAAAAATTTTGTTAATGAACCCCAGCTGACAATCTAGCTAAAATTCCGTACCTGGCTTTCCATACAATTATCCCAAATATTAAATAATAAAATATTATCTTTACAATCATTAAATAATTGAATTTTACTTTGCTATAATTAAATGATTAAAATTTTTTTATCACAATTATTAAATACTTAACATTAAAATTCAATTAAGATAAAAATAAAATTACTGACAACATTTTTCTTTTAAACGATAAAAGATAAGATTGATAATATGTATGTGCCTAATATATCCATGATAATTAGAAAAAGAAATTTTGAATTATCTAATTTATTCATACTTTTAATAAATTTGTAACAAATTGTTGTATGAATCTGTCTTTGATATAAATTATAGTATACATTGATGTTTAAAATTTACAAATTATCTTTTTAATACTAATATCGATGTAAATTTTTTAGCCTCTAGATTTTTTTAATTAATTGTTTAAATTTATTTATTATTGTTATTTTTTCTATTTTTAAGGTTTAGGTTAGAAAAATAAATACTTTTCAGTATGATAATAATTGCTTTTAATTATACAAAAAATGTATTTTTAGAGTAGTTTATTATAAATTTAGAAATTTTATTGCGATATTCTAAAACTTGATTAGTAAAATATAAAGTTTATTACACCCAAACAAAAAAAAATTTCTTTTACGTGAAATAAAATAATTTTTCTTTTTTTTTTTTTTTTTCAAATTTAAAATGCTTTACGCGTGCTTGCTATGCGAATTCACTATAGTATCGTACATAACACACTGTATATAAAGTATATATATGTATACTATGTGTGTATGCTTTGTGATTCGTGATTGCACGTTGACAGTATTCTGCTTCCACATCATGTAGCGCGGAGCATTAAGTCAGTACAATGAACGAACAGTAAGAATAGCACGTTATACAAAACGCGGGTTTTTATCTGAGAAATCATAGTTCGAGTCTCGAGTTATGATTTAAAAGCCGTCCCTTGGACAAAATCGAAAGTGAACCGAGTAGCGAGTGTGCCGTGTGATCGTTTACTCCTTCTCATTTACAATTTTTATTTGTACACGAAATAATGCATCGAACGATCGACGCAACGGGAAGTCACCGCTCCACTGCATGCAAGAAAATCAGCGCGTGACACACAACAGCTTTTAAGCTCTATGAGCCTCTTTATGTTTTATTTAATAAAACAGAATATATTTATGATCTTCGAGAGAGAAAAATCTTTCTGCTAACAAAGTGGTAAGAATTATCTGCATTTTTGGATCTTTCATCATGTGATGTATGTGCGCATGCATTGTTTGTCGTACGTGTGAATAAGTGTACTTAGTAACTACTGTCTCGAAACTTAAGTCTTCGCTATTTGGCATCAGCTGTTTTGGCTTTTTATATCTTCTTGTCACTCTGTCCCTTTCTGTTTCGTTCGTTCAAACTTTGCATCTTTCCGTCTCTCTTTATCTCTATCTCTATCTCTATCTCTATCTCTATCTCGCAGATGTTGTATTTCTCTGCTAATAAAATTCTCCGCTTTAAACTGCCTTTGTACCTTGGTACCGGAATTCCCCATGTACGAGTCTTGGCATTCCTCTAGGAATAAACCAAAGGAGCCTTCGATTTCTCAGATGTGTACCGATATTGTTTAAAAATCTTTAAAGATCAAATGTGCTCGTTTACAGAACGAGATACCAGCTCGTGTTTGTAATCTGGCTTTGCTTAAATCATTTGAAATCAATATTTATTCAAACGAGATCCGCGATCGGCTAACGATTAATATTTTAATTTTAATTTTTTATTATAAAATTATTAAATTTTATTTGTTCGGTTATTTTTAGTTGTAAATTTTAAATTCTCAATAATCTGACGGCAATATATGATTATAATTTTATTATCGATACAAGATTTTACTACGTGAATGATAAATGTTAAATATCTTACAAAAAATGTTATTTATTTAGTGACTTGTTGTATCTTGATATTATTGATGTGTAAACCATGAATGTAATATTTTGCAATTGCAAATAAACGTATATCTATCCGTCTGTTATATTGCTTTTATTTACCGCAATATTTTTACAACTTTTTCTTGAGTTAAATTACACTATTATTATCGCCAATATAATTAACAATTAAAACATAAATTAGTTGCATGTTATACAACTTACAAACACAAACGCATGTTGTGTCATTAAAGAAAATTATATTTGTATATTGAATTGAATGAATGCATTAAAAAAAAAAAAAAAAAAATTTAATTAAATTAATAAAATTTTTAAATAAAAAATTCATGTTTTTACATAATCAGTATTTAGTTAAAAATCAATGCTGCTTTTTTTGTATAAAAATATTGTTTTTATTTACGATGTTAAATATTCCTTTTAAATATTATTGATGCTTCGCGATGTTAATATGAAAGAGACACAAAAAATGTTAATGATAATAAACAAATTAGCATAAATTAATTGTTCAGCAGAACGACGATTTGTGTTTTATCCGCTATATAAGTCACTTTATTTTTGTATTTTAAAAATAAAAAAAATGTTTCAAAATTTATTATTAAATAATAACAAAATTACATTTCTTTTAGCCTGTTTTACACTCAATTAAGTATATACATATAACCGTTTTTTTTTTTTTTTTTTGACCGAAAGAATCAAAGTATTTTTAAGTTTAATCATAGAGAAAAATAATTTAAAAATAAATTTAATTTTTTACTTTTTAATCCGAAGTAAAATTATTATACACCAAAATATTATAAATTAGAAAAAAATATCGTAGGTTGTCGATTCGATAGAAAGAAAATTAAGCAGCATTCGTCGTGCTCTATTCTCAGTTAGTTATCATTCACGAAACCGTAGACCTGTTACTTTTTATAATTTACACATAACATACTATGCATAATTATATTCTAATTGAAATACTAATTTTTAATACACTCGGAATTCTTTCTATGTCACTGAGTAGATGACTTCGAGGTTTTTTTTTTTTATTCATTGAAATTCGGCCTAACAGCGATTCGCTGTACTGGGATGATGTGGGATAATTTCAGGCTTATCATAACTAGACTGAAATAATTATTCTCAATGAAATACGTTATGAAAGCTATATGATACGCGCATAAGGAAGATATTTTTCAATGTCAAAATTTTGAAGTGTTGCTGATTAGTATCAATATAGTGAATAAAAATAAAATAAAATGTATATATTAAAATATTTATTTGAAATTATATTTTTATAAATAATTTAATTTTTTAAAAAATTTGTAATTAAATTATTGAAAAAATTCAAGTTTTTATATTTTTTCAAACCATTGCTTAGCCATTTTTAATAGATTTAACCGAATAGTAAATGAAGAAACTGTTTTGATATTTATTTACTATACTTAACAGAAAAAAAGGCAAAAGTCGTTACCAGAAATACAATAATTTATTTTAACAAAGAAAATACTGTTATGAAATCTGACTATATTTATTGAAGGTTAAACTTAAAAGTACATACTTATCGAGATTGTGTTTGAAACGGAAATTTTTAAAAAGTAAATTTATTTTTTACAACAAAATTTTATAAAAATCATTAATAATATAAAGGGCAATAAAAAATTAATTTTACATAGTTTTTATTTATTTATTTTTTTTTTTTTTGTTTTTTCTTTTATCGTTATCTATATTGATGCTGAAAGTAACATATCTATGGATACAGTAAAATTGTATCGGGGCCGTGTTTCTACATGACATTTTTTTTTAGATACTTAATGTGGCCGAATACAGCAATATTTAGAATTTTCGCACTAATAGCAAATTTTCCGAGTTAACGTATAAGACAAGTTACATAAAAATCGGCTCACGGAAAAAAAAAAAAAAAAAGATCCCTTAAATTTAAACTTTTCGATTCGTACGAAGTCGCGGACTCGATTACACTCGATTATTCGCGGGTGAGACAACGGTGCACATACTAGTTTCAAATATTTATTCGATTATAACCGTCTTCTACTTTTTCAATTTTCGTTTAAAAGATGCATTAATTTTTAAAAATTATTTGAGATTAAAAAAATCTCATTGCGTTTACGTTTTATTTAAATAATTTTAAAAAATCACAATTTCAACAGCGTACACACGAGGCGATAGATAAAGGTAAATTACTAATCGGTATAATAGCTTAGAAAACTTACAGGTGGTTATACTTTTCTTGGAACAAGAACTGCTAACGTTATAGATACATGCTGGGTCATTAAAAACGTTCTATTACGTACAAATCGAATATCTATAATAAAAAATCGAATTATAAAATTATTTAGTTGTTTGTATTACAAATTTATATGTAGAGCAGAAAACATTTTTAATTCATGCAATTATATTTAAAGTACAAATGAAAAAAAAAACAATTTTTTCAAGCTATAAATTTTAAATGGTAATTGCATTATTACGATTAATTGATTATTTAATTTTTAATAAAATTTAATTAGAATCAACTAAATGAGATCATGGGAAGTTTAACAATAGAATAGTGGATTGGGAGATTTTCCACTTTTAAATTCCATACTCTATTAAGAAGCGATACTTATGTTTACTAAATAAAATTTTGTATATTTGACTTTATGTAAAAGCGTGACTATGAAGTAATCAGGAGTTTGCTTTTATAAACAATAAACACCATCGCAGTTTGATATTATAACATCTTAAAATAATCAGATAATAAAAAAAAAAAAAAAAAAAAAAAAAAAAAAAAATTACAAAATCAATAATTGAGCTCTTTCATAAAAGATTGGTAAAATAAAATATTTGAAAGTATTTTTGAAAAAAGTATTAAGTAATTGGATACTTAAATAGTAATTTATATAAAACTAAAAAATAATTTATTAAAGATACAGAAAGATAAAAATAAGAGTAATAAAATTTTTGGCATAATACGTAATTTATATAAAACTAAAAAATAATTTGTTAAAGGTGCAGAAAGATAAAAAAAAAAGAAAGTAATAAAATTTTTGGCATAATACATTTTTATGAGAACATGGATATATATGATAAAATATTACTTGGATATATATAATAAAAGTTGAAATTATAAATGCAAAAGAAATCAACCTAGGCGTCGAAATAATTAATTAAAAATTTTAATTTTTGCATTATATAATTTTTACGACCGAGAGCCGAATTTATTTTTCCAAGACAAAAAATCATCATTTAAATACTTTTATTTAGTTGCCAAAATTTTTATAATAAAAATATTAAAAGTTTTATTATCGCAACGAAAAAAATTTAGCTGTAATGAATAAATTAAAAACAAAACCTTTTTTTATTTAAATATTGATAAATCATTTTGAGTTTCTAAAAATAGTACTTTGTCGCTTATTTGATTTCAGATGCAATTCGTTGCAGGAGTCGGCTGAAAATTATCGAAAAATGTGGTATGTTTTTCAATTAAAATTAAATCACATTAAATAGGAAAAAAAAAAAAAAAAAAAATACAAAAAATAATAAAAAATAAAGAAAATTTGTTATGTCATATAAATAAATAATAAATAAATTTTATTTATCGAGTCGCCTTCCTTTTCTTCGAGTCTGAGTGCTTTTAGCGTTAATATATGAAAAGATGACGGTATCGTACACCGCAGAAGTAGCCACCTGTAGAGGTTTTGGATGTTTCTTGAAATTGTTGTTAAGGTAAGATCGTTTTTCTTTCTTTTTTTCTTTCTTTCTTTCTTTCTTTTTTTTTTTTTTTTTTTTTTGATAAATTGATTACTTTTTTGCGTTAAGAATAACAAACAAATAAAAATTTTAAAAACAAACAAATAGTGGCGTTCATGCTAAATCAATAATGTACAATAAATTGATTTAAAATATTTAATTTTGAAAATTGTTTTAAACAAATATAAATTGGCATAAATCGAATATTCTTTTTATTGGAAATAATTTAAAAACTACGCGAATCAATCTTACGCAGCTGTGAAATACCCGCAATTTGATATTGTTATTTAAATTTTACAACAATAATTTAAAACACAATTTTTCTAGGAAATATTTATCCAAAGTTAATCAAAGTTATTAGAATCTACAAAGCGTGTGTGCATGCACACAATTGAAATAGATAGACGTTGGTTACCGCGTAAAACTTGAGAAATTGTGACTAATATTAAGTCAGCGTAAACATTGCAAACTCTTATTCATTAATTAACGCATTTACTCCATTATATTTGAAATTCTTCGTAGCGAATACGAGCGAACGCGCGCGCACGCAACAATTTCACAGTACATTTTTTTCTATCCTCGCGTAAAACAAAATAACGAAAAACAATCGCCGTTTAAAATTAACGATATCGATGAAATAATTAAATAATTAAATAATATTATATTTCAGGTGGAAAGCGAGCGTTTACAAATTAATATGGACGGATTTTTTACTTTTTCTCACGATATATTACTCACTTTCGGGAGTATATCGCTTAGCTCTGGATGAAAATCAAAAGAGAACGTTTGAAAAGATTGTCGTATTTTGTCGGAAACATACGTCCTCGAGCCCGTTGTCGTTTGTTTTAGGATTTTACGTTACGATCGTTATGAACAGATGGTGGAATCAATATATATCTATACCATGGCCCGACTCGATAGCCGTTTTCGTTTCCGCGACGATACACGGTAACGATGAACGAGGAAGACTCATGAGACGAACGATTGTACGGTTTGTATATTATTTCGAATATTTTACCATAAATTTTTTCAATTATTAACGGTAAATTTTAACCCGAGATAAAATTATATCAGATTTTATAATTATGCGTGTATATTAGCATTATAAAATTTATAAGAATTTGCTTTAGCTTGTCGTTAAAATTACACAATCGAGAAATCATTGATGATAATGCGAAAAATAATATACCGTACGTTTATCGATAAATTAAAATAAGTTATAAACTGTTTATCGAGCGACGATTGTTCTTATCAACAGGTACGTTTGCGTGTGCCTGACACTTGTCTTGGCGAACGTTTCGCCGCGTGTAAAAAAGCGCTTCCCAACTATGGAACATTACGTCGACGCGGGTCTGCTGTTGGAAAACGAGCTAACGATATTTCAAAGTTTAAACAGTAAATTTCCAAAGCCGAGCAAACACTGGCTGCCGATAGTATGGGCATCGAGCATCGTGACGCGAGCGCGCAAAGAAGGCCGCATACGCGACGATTTTGCGGTTAAGACACTCATCGACGAACTCAACAAGTTTCGAGGCTCCTGCGGTGGTCTCGTACATTACGACACCATTAGCATACCCTTGGTTTACACCCAAGTCGTTACCATCGCCGTTTATACCTACTTTCTTACAAACGTCATTGGACAACAGTGGATTTTGGAAGAGCCCAGGACGGTCGATATTTATTTTCCGGTATTTACCACTCTCGAAATGTTTTTTTACATGGGCTGGCTAAAAGTCGCCGAGACCCTTATCAATCCTTTCGGCGAGGACGACGATGATTTCGAGGTGAATTGGATCGTCGATAGAAACCTTCAGGTATTGAAAATTTATATATTATATCAATACCCTATCGCTTGATTATTTTTCCAAAATTTATCCAAAATATCATACATTTATATTGTATAGGTAAGCTATTTGATAGTCGACGAAATGCATCACGAGCATCCAGAATTAATTCGCGATCAATATTGGGACGAAGTATTCCCGATGGAATTGCCCTACACCGCTGCTGCTCAACCATTCAGAGAGGAGCATCCGGAGCCGTCTACCGCTGGAATTCAGCTTTCAGCGGCGCAACAAGAATTACAGCCCTCGTCCGTAAGAATTGACGAAATGGAAAAAGAGTATCAGCAGAAATATCAAGCGGAAATGAACGACGACGCGATTTCAGGAATTCACTTTGTCGCCAGTGGTGGAAAAATTTCAAGGTTTTTTATTACCTTAAAATGATTGTCCGATTTATAAAGTGCGCGAATTATAATAATATTTAATCGTTAAAAATTATTACTTTTTTTTTTTTTTTTTTTTAACAGAAGCGGCAGTCGTATTAGCAATCGCGACAGAAATATAAGCGGTGGTTCAACTCCGAGCAACATCGGTGGTTCGTTGCCAAGAATCAATAGCGTGACAAATGTACTTAGAAGAATATTCAGCAAAGAAGATAGGCCAGACGGAAGTGGTACGAAGACGCCCGGAAGAATTCTTCCCTCTGCATCTGCTGCTTCCTTAAGAGCGTCTGGTTAGTTAACAAAATACGCCGTGAAATATTAAGAAAACTTTTTCAATAATAATTATATTATGCATTAATAACACATTAATAATTTTATATGAAACGTTAATTATTAAAATTATTTTAACATAATTATCAGTAATAAATATTTTACAATTCAAGATTTACTCTACAAGTGTGATAATTTTCATTGTGATTTTTTTTTTTTTTTGTTTTTTTGTTTTTTTATTTTTTGTTTTTTGCAGGAGGCGGCCAAATGAAAATAGGCGTAATCGAAGAAGTCGACGAGCAAATGACAATGCAATCGATAAGACCAGAAAGCCGTCCACACGTACAAAATATATTTCCTCAGGGACCGCCGCCGGCTAGTGCACCCGTTGACGTTCCGGGATCGACGTCGATGCCCCGTAACGGCGATATATTTTCTTCGAGTGCGCCAGTTCACGTCTTGAGCGGCTCGTCCGAAAGCGCTGGTATACCAACGGGTATCGGTGCGTCACGATATCATGGGACGAGGTACTATATCGATGAAAAATAATTGATTATTATTATTATCATTATTATTTATTTTTATTTGATTATATTTATTTATCGGATTATTCGCTCGCTTTAATTTCTACAAGAATAAAATTTCTTCTTCTTTTTCCTTTAAGTGAAAAACTCACGAAATATTAAAATTTATTTTGCATAAAGTTAATATTGAGTTTATAATTATTCTTTTTTTTTTATGATTTTTACACAAATAATTTATATTTCAATAATTTATTATAAAATTTTGAAATTTGTTAGAATTAATTAATAATAAAATTTTTAATATATTTACGTCGCAAATAAATTTTTTATAGAACCGTTTAATGTTAACCGATATAACCTTATCAATAAAATTCATATGATAAATTCAATTAATCTTCAAGAATTAAATAAAAAAAAAAAAAAAAAAGAAATTTAACGTTTCAATTTGATTTTTTTAAATTCACTATTATTGAAAATCCTTTTTCGTAAATTTATTTTTAGTTTAAAAAAAAAAAAAAAAAAAAGAAAAAAGAAAAAAACAAAACAACTTAGTTAAATAAGAAATTATCGATTAATATTTTTTCCTTCAAGAATTACATTTAATAATTCATGAAATGAAAATCAATCAACGTCAATTTTGAACAAATACAAAAATCACATTATGAGAATTGAAACAGATGTAGGTAAATCTTATAGTGCAAATCACCGAGTAATAGGTAATTGGAATATCGATTGTAAAAGTTTTTCTGTTCGCTCTCTCTTTTTCAGCTAACATTAAATTACTATATCTTTGATTTAAAAAAGAGCAGATAAAATAAATAATTGAAATAAACGAAGAACGTTTTCTTATAAAAAAAAAAAAAAAAGACATATATACTTGGTTAAAAAGGAAAAGTTGCAACATTAACATTTTAAAAATAAAATGAAGATTCTTTAAATACTTGATAATATACAACTACTCCCGTATAGGTATGAGTGAATGTCATTAAAAGTGACCTTGTAACGTGCGAGTAAGATAGAAAAAAGAGAGGATTTAGTGCGCTGCCATACGGTTATTGACGGTTTATTCCGTTGTTAGATTGACCATTTTCTTCGTCTATTGTACATAAAATTTTAATAAAAATTTGTAATTTGTGACTCCACGATTCGATTAATTAAAATCCTAAAATGTTTAATTTTACGCGTAATTAAATAAAGCTTTTTAAATGCCTTTGGAATAACGATTATGATTCATCGAATTTTCCTTGCGAAAAAAAAAAGTACAACTAAAATATGAGCATGTAAACCTGAGAATACGTAATAAACGATATACGAGTTGCTCTAAGAAAATAAATTTTCTTGTTTAAATCTAATCCACATATTACAGTGGAAACATTGTTGCCGCGGGATTCCGAACGATGATGAATTCAAGCATTATTTAGATTTACTCTTTGTAAAAAAAAATTTCATAAAAAGAGAAATGCCTTTGGCAATACCGCATTGAAAGAATACGTTGACTCATGTTTTTACTATCTGAAAAATTCAATAAAAAACGACTTAAAAGAATTCACCATTTATTTAAACATATCTATAAAGAAGATCGTCGCCTTCTGGTTTGTACCCGCGGATTTTTATACTCAATTTTTCCTTGTTTTACTTTTTATTGAATTAGTATCCGTTCAACTTACCTTTCTCTCATTCGTTTTGATTTCCTCTTTTGAATTTATTTAACAATAATCAACAGAATATTTATACAAAGTTATTTTTAAATTTACGTGTATAAATTATAAAAAAAAAAAAAATTAACATTTACGAAATATTAATTTGTTAAATACAAGGTTCAAAACGGATAAAACTAAAAAAATATTCATTATACTAAGATGAATTACATACAATAATATCTAACAAAAATGTTCAAAAGAAAAATATGTCCATTTAAATAAATATGTATATATGAGTGCAAACGTAACATTAGTTTTTATATTTATTATTTGCGCATGAATAATAATTACATTAACCGTTTTTTGTGGACGTATTTGTTCCGTAGTTTAGCAAAATACTTTTAATTACACATATATATATACATATTTTTTTTTTTCTTCCAAGTTTCACATCTTTTTGCATGAAATTCAATTAATATCTACGTAATGATTAAATTAAATACACCAATATAAAATTATTTAATTTTTATAAAATTTCATAATACGGTAAATATAATTAATTTATTTTTTAAATAAAAATTTTACACTACGAATGATGTATAATATGAAAATTTACAGAACGCAGATGTCAGTCCCATTAACTCACGGTAGCGGAGGTTTCGACTCGACCGCATTCGTTCGAGGCAATAACGGGAGCACCCGAAGTTCATCGTCGAGCGGCAGCTTAGACGATGAATTCGCGAAGCTAAAGTCGGAGCGTAAAAAGCAACGAAAGGAAAAGGTTTTGCAAAAATTAAGCAGAAGCGTAAGTAACCGAGCCAGCGGCGAGCCGTCCTCCCTCGATATGAACGAGACGGAGTTGCTCTTGAGCGAACTAGCTAGTGCATCGAAAAATTACTTGCAATCCCCGGATTCCGATAATAAAGAGCGTCGTAAATCCTATGCAACGTGATTTTTCTTATTTATCTATTTTCCTCTTCCGCTTACGTCGTTGCATTTTTTATGAGATTCCTATAATCGATTAGCCATAAAATATAATATATTTAAATATGCATAGGTAGAGTTTAAATTTTATTTTTTATGAATTTATTAAAAAATATTATTTAATCGATTACAATAATTGCTATTTATATATATATATATACACATATAGTGAATTTTAATTATCGTTTACAATGATTGTAAACATTAGTATTTTGTTAAACGATAAGCGTATAACGGAGAGCTTTCAATAGCGTTAGTTAAATCTTATTAAAATTATTTCTTAAAATAAAAAGAATCAAAAAAAAAAAAAATATCATAATAATACGATAAGAATTTTAAAGAAAAAACGAATTTTTAAGAACGTTGATTTTAGTTCAATTTTTAATACAATGATAAATAGAAAATGTCGGAAATATAGGCTAAAAAAAATTTGATTATACGCGTAAATACACCACAGTGACATATAATATAAAAAAAAAAAAAACATTTCACTTCAATTTGATTTTAGAAGCTTTGATAAAATTGGGATAATAAACTACGAAGGAAATAGTTATTGGCATACTATAATGTAAAATTATCATTTTTTAATTCTATATAATCATTACCTTAAAATAAACACGCATAATACACCGAAAATTTTTTTAAATACTTGTATTACAATCAATAAAATAAAAAATATTCTCGCATAAAACTTAAAGTCTTCAATTGAAATTAAATACGTTTAATTTACGTTTAAATTAAATTTTACCGTTGTAATAATTTAATTTTATCAAAACATTTCATTAATTAATATAATAATTATTCGTTATTTAAAATAATAAGTATTTTTAATTACCTCAATAATGTATTTATTTATTATTTAAAAGTATATTACGAAAATGTAATCGACAACGACAAAATTTTAATTGACAACGCAAATTCCGTCAACCTATAATAAAATAAGTATGAAAATTATACACGAATGAAATATCTTTTTTATTAACTTTTCATTAAGAAATTTTGTAACATTATGCAAATTTATTTGCTCGTTTTAAAACAAAGTTTAAAAATGTATGAATCTATTAAAACTGCACCGATATTTGAGAGATTTCACTTAATTTTGTTTTACATTTATAATCGAATCAAATGTGCAATTAATACAGTTTTGTAAAAATTTCAAAAATAATTGTCAATTTTATTAAATGTTTTGCGATATTATTTATTTACGAAAGGTTAAATTTAAAATGGGTCGACAAATACTTCGCTATCGATTGCGTTAGACAAAGCTTCAGTTTTTAAAACTACTTTAGATTGGTGTACTTTGTTACTATGTAACAAATATAATGTTAAGTTATATTACAACATTTTTAAAAAAAATAAATAATTTTATTTGAATTGATTTAATTAATTACGCACAATTTATTTTCATGCAATAATTTTAAAAATTAATGTGCAATTTATACGTTATCCTTTGAACATAAACACTTATTCATTATGTCGAACGCTCATTAATTTAAAACGGTGTCACGCAAAAATTAGAGAGAGAGAAAAATTTATAAGTAAATCATATTTATGTTGAAAGTATTCGCGTAAAAATCTACACCAACGAGAATTTCACACGTTAATTGAGATGGATTCCAATATATTTCAACGATACAGATAAATAATTTACACATATGTTAAAGTTAAAATTATACTGTATGTTTAATGTGTTCGATAATATTATAATTTTAATAACATCTTTTTTATAAAACGAATCGATGACATTGTGTATTTTGAGAGATCTTAATCGTCGCTTTAACGACACTGCGTTCTTACATAAACTGCATAAAATAATCATGTTTATGATGATAACGATGATGGTAAAAATAAACGATGCTTTTTTTATAGCGTATTATATTTTTTTAAAATGTATAATATCAAGTTAATAATTGTTATAGATAAAAAAAAATACGACGAAATTCATGCGTTATTTGCTCAAAAATATTAGTATTTTTTTAAAATTTTATGTGTCATAAATTGTAAATGATATTATAGTTGAAATTTCTTTTATTTGTTACTGTAATCTAACTTCCATAGACAATAAAATTGTTAATTATTTCGTAAAAATAGCTCACTAAAGATTATTAACTTAATAATAATAATAATAATAATAATAATAATAATAATAATAATAATAATAAAAATAATAATAATAATAATAACAACAATAATAATAATTTTTATTAACACCACGCGCGTAAAGTACCAATATTTTGCGCTCATCGTCGTTTCGAAAAGTATTGTTCGATACTTGTGCGAACGTTGATTCACGACTAGTAAAATTGTCATTCTTGCTTCGCTTAGGCCTCAAACTCAAAATCGTGCTAGAAAAAAAATCTCTTTCGCACTTTTAGATTAAATAGTTGTTACATTAACGGATAAGAACTGATACATTCGACAGTTTCGATCGATATTGTAATGATAAACGCATTCACAGATGCTTGCGACGGATGCCTTAATTAGTGAAAAACACTTTATAGATACATCTCTTATATATACATCTCAACTCTTTTATATAGCTTAAGTATATTTAAAAAGTAATTTTAACATTTAGTTATGACAAAAAAAAAAAAAAAAAAAAAAAAATACATTAAAAAATTTGTTGAATGAAACAAAGTAAATTTCGATCATTGTATAGTAATTTACTATAAAATTATCATTGTGATAAAGTTAATACAACACATATAACGTTTTATAAATATATGAAAAAATTGACGCAATCGAATTTGTACTTAAAACGAAAATTGAATATTTTTACTCGTTTGATTTGATAATTTTAATAACGATAACTACGGGTAAATAAAAAAGTATTTTTGCGAACTGTACATATATTTATTATAGTACAGGAGTGATAAAAATTAGTTATTTATCTAAACATTAATAACTGTCGCTTATATATATATATATATATATTATTCATAATCTCTTTATTATAAGAAATGGATTACATCAAAGACGAAACAAAAACAAATTGCTTTAATGAATGGATAAAGGACATTTGCAATATAAGAATATTTGCATATTATTGTGCCTACAAAGATTTTTTACTGCACATATAATACACGTCATACATTCCGATATTTTTGTAAGATTTCGGGCTCAAATTAATGCATTGACGCTATTTAAACGTAAGGCAACATTTATATATTAATCTTTTTACCGATTCATTGATATTTCCACTTTTAATTTATAACAAAAAAATTTTTTAAATGTTCAGAAGAAAGTTTGAAGTTCATTAAAAAATGTTAATTTTAATTCATTTGAACAAATGCATAAATATCAATGATTTGATAAATTCCAAACAATGAACCGTAATTTTACATTTATGTCTGAAATTTTAATATAACTAAAACTGGCGATTAATACAAAAAATATGTATAAATACGGACAAACTTTTTAGTACAAGTGTAAACAATTTTTAAGCGCTTCATGTACAGTGTAACATTCCAACGAATTTAATATCTTTGTTTTAATTAGCAGTATTATTTAGGCAGTAATATAACATAAATAAATTGCTAGTACATTAGTCTTATTTTATTTATAAAATTAATGTTATTATCCCCTTTTCTACATTTTATTTTCAAATAATGAGAGCAAAAAAAATTATCATGTTTAATTTTATACTTTTTTTAAAAAATAATTGATTAGATAATTGAAGAAGTTTAAATGTATCAACTATTTAAATAATACATTACATTTGCTTTAAATTATTACTAAACTAATTTTTTTACGAAGATTTTTATATTGTCAAAGAAATTTTTTTGAATCATGCACTTGTTGTTTGTTTAAATTGCAGTCGAAGATCAAAAAAAATTTGATATGCTCGTAGAATTTTTATGCGCAATTTTATTTAAAATATTCAAATTTAAAGCTTAGATTTAAATTTAATTAAAATTTTAATTTAATAGAGAATGTTAATCTTTAATTTATAAAAATAATGATCTTTAAAATTGTATATACGACTACCGCATATAAAATTATTTTTTTAATAATTTTATTAAAAAAATGGGAATAAAGTAGTTAAAAAAAAATTAATTATGATATACATAAAATTTATTTGTAAATAAATTATATAAATTATATTTGATACTTTCAAAAAATTTTCAATATAAAAAATGAGTATTTTTTTATATCGTTTTATTCAAATAATTAAAGGCTTGACTTTAAAGCTTAACAAAAAGACAAAATAAAAATATTCAAAATTAAAAAAATGAAATAGGTCTGACTTAGAGCGCAAGCGCGAAAAGTCCACCGAATGATCGTGTAGTTCAAACCGCAGGGAAGAGTAATGAAGTGGCAAATTTTTATTGGCTGTATTTATTAATGTTTAATACTTTATATCTCTTGTAATTCCGTATACATTTTTGTACAGTTTTTTTAAATCCGTTATTAATAATTTTATGTACAAATAAATTAGATTTTTTAAATACAAATTTTTTGAATTACTTAAAGTTGAAAAGTTCTATGGTGCAGTGATTGAAATATAACCAAAACTATACATGATTATTTACATCTAAATAATTTTACTATTTTCCATTCCAAAAAGTTTTAAAGAATTCTATACAATCATTGAATAATTGTGATCCAGATGCATAAATTTTAATATTCATTATTTTTAAAATCAAAGACTATTTATTACAAAATAGAATTTTTAAATTCAGTGACTTTTCAGATAAAAAACTGTTAATTTTCAAACTTCATATCTAAAAAACTTGTAAAAGAAAAAAATTCATTCATATTTAAAATCCGAAAACTATGAAAATTAATTATATAGCTGCTTACGCTGCTTTTTTTCTTTTAACTTGTTCAACAGTTAGTACAGGTAATAGTAAAACTTTAAAAAAAAAGAACAATGAAGAAAACAAAAATATGATTTTTCCACCTTGTGCATCTTGTAAAATATTAGTTGAAAGCTTCAAAAAGGTAAGTTATTAAAGAAATAAAAAAGAGTTTAAGTCACATTGTATTCATTTTGAAATTTTTTAGGGAATAGAAAATACTAGTCGTGGAAAATTTGAAGGTGGTGATAGTGCTTGGGAAGAAGATAAACTGGGTTCATACAAAATTAGTGAAGTGCGATTAATAGAAATTCAGGAAGGTTTGTGCAAAGAAATTGAACATGGTCAAACTCAGTGTTACTCACTTGCAGAAGATTTAGAACAATTTTTAGAAGAATGGTGGTTTAAAAAGCAAGATAGCGAACCAGATTTGTTTAATTTTCTATGTGTGGAAAAAGCTAAAAAATGTTGTCCAAAGAATCGATATGGACCAAAGTGTGATCCGTGTCCAGGTTATCCAGATAATATTTGTAATAGTAATGGAAAATGTAAAGGTGCTGGTACAAGAAAAGGAAACGGTAAATGTACTTGTGACCAAGGTTATGTAGGAGAGTATTGCTTTGAATGTGCTAAAGGATTTTATCAGTCTTATAAAGATGAAAAGAAGTTATTATGTTCTCTGTGTCATCGAGCATGCAAAGGAACTTGTACAGGTGGAGGACCTAACGAATGTCATGAATGTAATCCTGGTTGGAGAAGTATTGAAGGAAAAGGTTGCTTTGATATAGATGAATGTATTGAAAAACATAACAGTTGTCCAGACAATCACTTTTGTGTTAACAATGAAGGCAACTATTCTTGTATAGGTAAATAAAATTGAAATAAAAATCTATTTATTTTAAATTTACTACCAGGTATTAAATAATATAAAATTACATCTTGTAATTTGTGAATGAATTTTTAACAATTTTCGTTTAAAAAAATAATTTGTGTTTATTGTTATAGCAGTTAGTAAAAAATAACAAATTTATATGCTTAAATATTATTAATTTTTTATATAATAAATTTTCTTGTATTTAATATTTATAAAACATATCTTACAAAGATAAAATTTACATGTGACTTCTGATAATTTAAAATTCTGACATTTTAATTGTAAATTTTTTTAATTATTATTAAAATATAAATTCAATATATATAATTTTCAATTTCAAACATATAATCTTAAAAAACTATTATTTGATTACTAAAAATATTCGAATTGACATAAAATATATTATTTACACTATTTTATTAGCTTGTGATAAAGCTTGTGACAGCTGTACTGGAGATGGACCCGATATGTGTAATAAATGTGCTAAAGGATATCAGAAAAAGGGCAGCATATGCATTAGTAAGTATTTATAAATAAAATAATTTATATTTATCGTCAATTTAATGTAAATAAAATTCTTCTAGACACTGATATGCTGGGACGTAAAACTCAAGAAAATTGGGCACGATACATTACATACTTAGGACTTGCAATAGCAACTGCTATTATTTTACAGCGTAATATTTATGCAGCAAGTATAATTGGTCTTTTTGTGGCTATATATATATCTGTTTCTGAATATATGATCGCTTACAGTGGAATACAAGATACAATGCCAAATTTAGGAATTATAGATAAACTTTCATAATTAATTAGTAAATTAATTTTAAAACAAATAAATAATGCTATTAATAGTATAAGTGAAAAATTATTTAAACATTCCTAATTAGTATATTTATTGCTTAAAAATTTTAATGTCTTAATATAGTATTTTATAATTTTATTTCATTGAATTAAAAACTTAATAAATGACTGAAACATTAAAAATTGTGATAATGTAAAAGTTTCATATAAAAGCTTATAGAGATTACAAATAAGATTTATTAATTTACACGTATAATTTACTTTGTACTGAAAAGTAAATTTATATTTACTTCCTAAACTCGTGCAAATTAAAAAAAAAACATTATGCAATAGTAATAGTATAATTATCCATTGTTATTGATATAAAAATTTGTTTGTACGTTCTTACATATATAAAAAATTGAATTTCATAAATAAATGTACCCAAACAGTAGAATTTTTATAAAGTTTATGTATATTTATTAATTTTTGTAAATATATATTTGTATACAAACTGTGTAAATGACATGTTTTTTAATTGTGTAGATTTCATTGTTTTTATAAAAAATTTAGTAGGAAATACAAAAAAGATGTTTTATTAATTCCTAATTTATATAAAATATGCATTTTCAAATACTTACACTTTTGGAGCTATATTGAATGATTTTGTTTTTTTTTTTTTTTTTTTCATTAAATTTATGCTGTTTATAGTAAAAGTTATGTAAAATTTTAGCTAATAAAAATTATAAAAATCTCAATTTTAATAATTATAAAGATATTAATAAAAATAAATTGACATGAATTATATGAATCCATAGAAAGTAAATTTATGAACTGTGCATTCGTCGATGAATTTTCATTTACAAAATCAAATTTTACATTTATATCTGCAATATGACACACTACACAAAGTATATATATATATATATATATATATATATATATATATATATATATATATATATATATTCAATTACATGTATATATACATGAATTTTTTTTTTTTTTTTTTTTTTTTTTTTTTTTTTTTTAACTAAATTCTTTTTTACGTTACAATAATTATTCAATTTTTCTATTATTCAGCATGATTATAGAATTAATTTCTTTATGAGAATCATATGCATTAAATAAGTTTTAAATTTACAATTACATTTTTAAATCAATAATCGACATTAGAGGGATTATTTATCAGATGTAGAACAAAAATTAAAAAAAAATAACAACGTACAAAATTTGTGCGGTTAATCACAGGATATGGCGATACAAAATTAAATACGTATTAATTCTTAGTTGTTAAATGCCTATTAGTATAATAATCGTTATAGTGGTATTAGCTCCAATGTGAAGCATAATAAGGTATTTTTCACTCAAATCATTCATTCTGATATAATGTACCGGAAATACTATATACAAATACTATATACGCGCGTGCACGCATACTATTTCTAAAAATTATATTATTATACCACTGATTTTCCACATATTTGTAAAACTATCGTTTACTATTACATATCTTGCCAAAGTCAAGCTCATTTAGGAATTATAGCCAAACTAGATAAAATTTTCTAGAATCTAATGATGTTTAGAAATGATAAGCAGTTATAAGCAATATTTAATAATGATTAAAACAACGTTTTTACCGTGACTAAATTAAAAAAAAAAAAAAAAAAAAAAAAAAAAACAAATATTATATATCTACTCCTATAATAAAAAGTAATTTTAGCTGATAAATAAATCCCTGTGGAAATTCACATCAACTGGATTAAGAACCGATCTAATTGAAAAATTTAGCTGAACGATAAAATAAAATACGGATAATTTAACTGAATTTTTACCATTTTGTATTTTTCTTTACTGTAACAAAAAGTGAATGTTATATCATCTTTATTCAAAATCGGCAATAAAAGTTAAAGCTATAATATGATTGTACAATTTTTCTTTAAAAATTAATTTTGTGATAAAATATTTATAAAATTTTAGTTTGATTAAGACGGAGATTTCAGTTAAATTAGTTTAAAATTGGAAACGCGTGCTATATGCAGCTAGCATGTGTGTGTGTGTGTTTATGTAAATTTCCACTTGAATTTATTTCTAGATAAAAATTCATTTGGATTATTTTTAACAGCTAGATTAATAATGGCTTGATAAATTTAATCAAAATCATTCAACTAATATATTGGATTAAATTAAAAAGATTTTTAATAAATTTCAATAGATTTTAATAAAATCTTACATAAAAATAAATAAAATTGTGAAAATATTTATCAATTACTAAATATTGCTTCATATTTTGAAACCGTATAATATATATATGATAAATACAAAAAGTTTGAAAATACAATGTAAGAAATTATTGCAAATCTTCGGTAATGTTTACAAAATATTATTATTATTATTGCTAATCCCCGCTCAACTTCGTAACTTTTCGTATCGGTGATATTTTTACTAAATTTTACAAAAAATTTAGCAAATTTTATAAAACTTTTGCAATAAAAGCGCGACTTTACTCGTGCGTGCGCGCGAGTGAAGTCGCGCTTTCGTTGCAAAGCACGTAAATCGCGTACATATGAGGCGTATGCGTGCTCGTATCAACGCACGTACATTATTAAAGATTTATTAAGCATATATATTTATTTTAAATTATTATTATTATTATTATTATTATTCTTTCTTTTTATAATAAAGTAATTTTTAATCATGCTGGAAAAGCAATATACGTAAACATAGTTCTCAATAAAAATTTTCCGTCTTTATTGCACATTGTAAATTGCGCTAATACGCAAATAAGCTAGGCCGCTTTTGCATATAATAATATTATGCAAGTCTTATTTTCTGATAGCTTAATTATTTTTGATTTCTTATACTATTATTAATATTATTTTTAGCCGTATTGTTTGTACACCTGCTAGAGTCTAGTATAAATATGTCAATGCAAGTATTGCATTAATTTGATGAATCATTTATATTAAGAAAAATGTCATTAATTTTTCATTAACATTTAAAAAAAGTTTTTTTTTCATAAGCTGCAGAAAAATTCATTAGTTTGCTTTTTATGATTACTTTTTTTTTCTTCTTTTTTTTTTTTTTTTTTTTTCCATTTTATTCCTTTAATTATCGAAGCTTTTTATATGTAATTTATAAAGATTGATTATTTAACAATTCCATTAAACTTTCTGTGAGCTTATGAATAAATAAAACATCTTAAAAATTAAATTTTATAAAATGCAATGGCAAAAATAATGAATAATTTTTCGTATTAAATCAAACAGTTAAAAAAATGTTGATAAAAATTTTTATAAAATTTTGCTCTAATTTTATCACGAGCACTATAATAATGTGATATTAAAATTAAGTTTATCGAAGATTAGTTATTTTAAAATTTTTAATTTTTATATAATTAAAGATAAAATTTTTGCAAATTTTCTAATTAAATATTGCATTGCTGCTTCGTACAAGACGCAATAATTTAAACAACGAAAATTCATAACTGTTTGATATGAAACAAAAATGAAAAAAGAAATTATCTATTTATAAATAACAAAATTTTCAATTTATACTAATTACCCTAAAGGGATGAAATTGCCAAAACAATAAAAAATTTGATTTCGTACCGTTGGTGTGCTACTTGAGCACATTTTAGTTCATTTTCATCCGTCTAACCTACGTTTTAACAGGCAAAAGTCGACCAAAAAAATTACATTTATATATTATGTACATAAAAGTAAAAAAGCGTAAACACTCTATCGATTATTATTGGCCATTATTTTCGTTTACGCCATTGTCGTTGTTCTGATTATTCGAATCTCTGTTCGGTACATAGTCCGTTGCCATGAGACAAGCAAATACTGTCATCACCATCTTTTGTTTAACTTCTGTTATGTCTTCTGGTAACGCGTAAACACGAGCACCGCACTTTCTAGCCAAGGATAAAGCATACTTAGCATTTTCCAAGTTATCCTGCAAATTAGTTTTTAAAATTATTTTCGATAAAAATAACATATTATTTTTAAACCTTACTTATATTATAGTAAGTTTTAATAATTTAATCGTTTTTTTTTTTTCTATATTTATAAATAACTAATTTATAATGACTAATTGTCTATGTGTATTTTAAACATTTTGATTTTAACAAACTGCATTAGTAAAATATAATAGGGAAATGGAAGATATTTAAAAAAGAAACGGTACTATTTCGCTGTAAAAAAAAAAAAAAAAAAAAAAAAAAAAAAACCAATATTCATACCTGTTCATTGCCCCCTTCTTTGACAAGGTCATAATTAACCGAACCAGGTTTGATCGAATCAATAAGATCGAGTATGACTTTGCCGTCGGCGATAGCGTAATCTTGGAAGCTCTTTATGGAAGAGCTTTTGCCGGCTGTCTTGAGTTTCGAGTTGACCCACTGGACGATTTCCTTCTCAACGACGGCACTGCCTGGTCTGCCGGTAAGCGAGCTCAAAATGGAAAGTGTGTAAGACCTCATTAATTGCCAAATAAGCGCGAGGGTGAGCGTTACGGTGCCGTCGTTGATGTCTTGTCCGGCAATGCCAACCAGCGAAAAATTCATTTGCTTGCCCAATTCGACGACGTAGTTGCAATTCTCGAGTTTTTCCATAAACTTGCGTAATTTCGAAAACTTTTTGTGCACCTTGTTCCAGTTAACGGTGCCCGGCTTGATAATGTCATAAAGCTGAAAGAAAATAAGACCGTCGGCCAAGTCGGAGTAAAGCCAATTGACGTTAGGCGTGACGCCCATCGAGTTCATCCAATTTCGATAAGTCTTCTCTTCTCTGCTCTCCTCGATCGTTTCCAAGCCTTCGATGAGGCTGTCCTCGAGTTTGTCCAGTCCTGGATACTTGTTAAACATATTGGCGACGAAGGCGAGGTTCAATTTGTGAATGCCGTTTACGACGTCGCTCGCCGTAACGAAACTTCGACAGTCTATCTTCGCCGCCTGCTGCAACATTATCTCCGCCCGATTAACGGGATTTGGCTCCATGAGAGCTTCCAACGTAACGCCAGCGTTTTTTGGAGCGATCTGATAGATCAAATGGGAATAGATAGCGGAATCCGTGATGTCGGAATAGAAATTTTCGCAAGGTTTACCGTAACCGGCATTTTTAAGATGATGATTAACCCAACGAAGGAGAATTTCTTCCGGAGAAAGTCTCAGAAGGTCCTCGATGCGCTCGTCGTCTTTCAAAAGCCTTGCCAGTCCTGGACAATTCTCCAAGGTTATTTGGTTAAAGAGTCCGATGCGAATTATTTGCCAAAGAAGACCAAGGACCAAGTGGGAAGAGCCTTTGCTCAAATCGTGAGCGTCTATGTTAATGATGTTGCAACCGATCGATTGAGCGGAAGACAGGGCAAGGGTAAGATTCTCGTGCATTCTATAAAGCGTTAAATTTTTCTTGTTTATCGTGCGCTCGTCGATGGTATCCGGGCAAGAGTGGTTGATTATTTTACTAGAATAAACAGACGAAAGTTAAATATTAATAAAAAAAAAAAAAAAATAATAATCGTTGATTTTAAATAATTTTTTCACGACGCTTTATTACGAAAGATAATGTTTGTGAAATATTTCAAAACTATCGTAAATTTTATTTCTGAAATTGAAAAATAAATTTGAATTCGGTAAATAATTTGATAGAGAGATAGAGAGAGAGAGATAGAGAGAGAGAGAGAGAGAGAGAGAGAGAGAGAGAGAGAGAGAGAGAGAGAGAGAGAGAGAGAAAGAGAGAAAGGAAGAGCGAGTCTTACCATAAAAGAATTCCGTCCTTGACTTTGTCATAGAGGCTTTTACCTTCGGCGTCGATGGGCAACAAATGCTTGAGATCCTTATCGTGGGCAAGATTGGTGTTGATCCAGTCGCTGAACGCCAACTGTTCCTCCAGTCTCACCGAGTGGGTGGTGCCTACGCTGGAAGCCGCGGATATACCACCGAGAGTCTCGAGATTCTCTTTCTTCGAAACGACCAGCTTGAAGCTCGAGCTCGGATCGTTCGCGCGCAGCTCTTGGCACAACTTTTCGAACTCCTCGAAGCTCAGTCTTCCCTTTTCTTGAGGGCGACGCTTGTCGTCGTATTCTTCGATCATACGGCGTACTTTGTAACCCGGCATTTTGAAGCCGCATTGGTCCAGCGCGTTTCGTAGCTCTGCGAGATCGATGAAACCGTCGCCGTTTTCGTCGATCTGATCAAAATTTTCATTAAATTATAATATAACATAAAAGAAAAAAATAAAATGAAATTAAATTAAATAAAATAAAATAAAAAAAAAGAAAAAAAAAAAAAAATGTTTATTAAATTTTTTATATTATTTATTCGTAAAAAAATAACTATTTGATACGGCTTCGTTATCGACGTTTTATTTCATAAATTTCCATAGCTAGTCACAATTGATTTTAAAAATTTGCCAACGATATCGCGCTCGTTTGCTTTGATACCGGTCGATAACGCATTGCCTCATCGTGGCTGTCCTTGATTATTTACAAGTGGATTGTTCTAAGCCACTTTCAAAATCCAACAAATAATCATTTATACACACATCATATATATATATATATATATACGTATTGTACAAACAAGAAATCACTTAATTCGATCTCAGAGCATCGGAAGTGAAAACGTCTCAGCTGAAATAAGTTGTCATGCAAAAACGCTGGAGAGCAAATAGATGAGTCATGCGATGAAACATACAAGTGTTACTACAATTTTATAAAATTATAAAATCGTGTACTACTTTACGTTAATAAAAAAAAAAAAAAAAAAAAAATCACTATCGAAATCGCTACTTTTTTTTTTTTTTTTTTTTTTCCAATATCGTTTTCGTTAAATCTTTTTTTCCCCTTTCCCCCCTTCTCATTATCTCCCTCTCTTATCGAGAAATTCATTCAACGCAAATTATATCTACGGTGTGCAGCTATACTTATCGTATAAATATCTATAAAATATACGATAAAATTTTTTTGTATACTTTTAGTAAATAAATCATATCTCTATATTTATATCTACAGCTCTCTTTCGCTCGCAATAAACGTCAGCGCGTTTACTCCTCTGTCGTGCGTAAAATTTCATATGATGTTATTACAATGAATCATATGCTCGATGCGAAAGTGTACGCTAAGCGTTTAAAAGGATAAGCATCGAATACGCATCATAAACTATATGTCTGTTTGTATTAATGTTTGCGTACAGTGCTTAGTTTACTAATACACACTATGCCGGACTTTTTTTCTCGACTCACTCCGTCGTCGCTTGATGTACTGACTCACGCTACCGCATTTTTAACGCCACGTGCTTTATATATTAGTCGTCCTTTGTCATTTGACGTTATAAAGGAAAAAAATTTTCAAAAAAATAGTTATTTCTCAAACAACGATGGTTGAACGAAACGGATACAATTTTTATTTGAAACATCGTGTGATTGTTAAATAATAATAAAAATAATGCGAAAATCAAATTAATATAAAAAAAAAAATTATAAGCCAATAGAGATAAGTAATGCCGTCGCCGTACGTATATAGAAATTCTTTTGGCGATAAAGTTTATAATTTTTTTTTTTTAACAATATTATCATCGAACGTAAATAATTTTCAATGCGTAAATAAAGTTTTGTTTTACTTTTTAATCGACGTAGAATAATAAGATTTAAATAAAAAGGATGCATTGAAATAGACAAAGTCGATAGAATATCTTTGAAAAATAAAAAAAAAAAAAAAATACATCGTCTGGTTGAAAAAAAAAAAAAAAAATACACTTGTAGGATAAAAATAGTAAGGTAATAATATTCGGTGCAGGAGGCGATTTCTTTATCTTTTTTTACTATTATTTCAGAGGAGGTCTTACCGCGTGAATAAGCACGCATGTGCGTAAACGT
This sequence comes from Chalcis sispes, assembly GCA_949987625.1. Taxonomy (NCBI): domain Eukaryota; kingdom Metazoa; phylum Arthropoda; class Insecta; order Hymenoptera; family Chalcididae; genus Chalcis; species Chalcis sispes. The sequence goes on along the minus strand of OX465094.1, from coordinate 7,946,257 downwards.
AAGCTTCTACGCGTTCTATATGTACGCACGGTGTGAGGTATAAAGATTAGCATGGGTCTTGCCGCTTTAAGTTGAAACGAAATCTTTGTCGACTAAAAGCCTCGTCAATTATCTAATAAAACCGTACAAAAGCCATTACGCAACTTGGATTTCTAGCGGATCGGTTGTTTTTTTTTTTTTTTTTTTTTATCGATTTATTTTATCGTCGTTATTAGTTTTAATTTGCGAAATCTTATCGTCGATATTGAATATTAAAACAAGGCGAATCGTAAGTAAGTTTTTTCAGTATAACGCGATACATCGGCTGAGTTAAAATAATTCGCAAAATATCGTGTATGAAACAATAAATTATTCAAAAGACAATAGTTATTTTATTGTTATTTTATTGCATGACATTGCCGAATACGATATGTAATTTTGTTTAAATATATGCGCAGTTACAAAGAACACAAGCTCCGGCCGAGACAAACACTCGATTGCTAAATGTTTATTTCTTTTTTCACAATCGTCGAAAGTCAAAGTAATGCAAAATTAAATTATAAAAAAATTCATTAAATTATAATATTAAATGTGCGAATGTGAAAATTGCCGGCTTTTATTATAGCTTATTTAGGCCAAAAATTATATCGGCAACGTTCGATGTATTGTAACAAAAACAAAGAGACAGAGTAAGAGATAATGAGACATAGACATTGTAAACTAGTATGTGAGAAAGAAAAAGTTTGTGCAATATCGGGAATGAAAAAGCAAACGATGCCAAAATATATATGGACAAAGATATTTATCTTTCAATTTCACTTCTTAGTATAAATGCAATTGTTATATTGCTACGAATATTTTTTTTTTTTTTTTTTCCAATTCAACCGACAAGACAATGAGAAAAATTTAAATTGCTTCGAGAAAGAGTCCCAACTTAGAATATGCATACTACTACTACTACTACTATTACTACTACTACTACTACTACTATTACTACTACTACTACTACTACTACTACGAGTAATGCTTTTCAGCTAAATGGAAAGTTATTCATTTTGCATATATGTCCTTATAAATACGCGTGCACGCATGTGCGAGTATATATGTGTAATGTGTGTGTACTACGAAGGATATAGGATGCACGGCATCGATAATAAAGAGCAGTAAATAATCCATGCACGCTTAAGAAAGACGCCGCGAAGGTTTGCGTGGGCGTGTTTCGAATTTTCGTTGGCATCCTTCGATCGGTCTCCTATCTCGCTTTCGACGACGAGCCCCGTCGACGGTCGTGCGCGCGTACTGTACGAGAAATTTAGAGCGAGAAGCGCGACTACGTTGGCGAAACACGAGAGTAAGCTATTTCATCGAGGAGGCCGTTCGAACGGACGAATACGCGCGGTAGTCGCGCAATAACGTACGACGATTATTCAACGCCGCAAAGGAGTAACTCACCGCCTGGAATCGCTCGAGGAGCTCCTTCCGGTCGTCTATCGTCGTAGCCATGTTGCGCGCCGAACGAAGCCGCCCTCCTTGTTATATATCTAGCGATCACGGGTTAATCACTGGCGCAGATACGAGGAGACGTAATCAGGACGGCAGCAGTCGCGCTCGCGCGTCCTTCCACGAATCAACGGAATCCTCCGCTTGCCTCTTGCCTACTCGAGTCCTCGTCGTTGTATTCTCCTTCTCCTCCTCGACGTCGTCGCTCCTGGCTTTTCGATGTCGAGTCGTCCACCTCCTCGTTGCGCGCTGCGCCGTTGACTGGCAAGCGACGATGGCTCCAGTGTCACGAGACTCGCCGCTCCAAAAGTACTCCGAATTTCCGAATTTCGAGGCCGGAGGATTCGATGCGGGCTCGACGCACCTCTGCTGCTGCCGCTGCTGCTGCCGCCGCCGCTGCCGCCGCTGCTGCTCTTCCCCCTCTCTTAAGACACACACTGTGCGTGCAACTCGCCGAGTTGTACGTATGCGCGCTCTCGCGTGATCGTTTAACTCGCTGTATGAATCGCGTTTCGCGGCCCGCTCGAGCTACGCCTAGGGCGGCGCTCGGCTCGAACTCGACGTGTCGCCGCGTCGAGAAACGCGTGCGCTCGTTTTTATATATCGTTGACTGGTCGGTACGTATGCGCGCGCGCGCGCGACCGATTATACTTCTTCGTCGCGCACTCGCTCGACTCTCGCACCGAAAAATAATTCAACGTTTACTGCGCGCACACGCGTACACCCCCCCCCCCCCCAAGGAAAGCGTAAATGCCAACTACACTCGATATCGATCGCCGATTCTTCATCGAATATTTAATAATACGGCTTTAATTACTCGTACTTCGTATGCGCTACTTTACTTTATGCATCATTTGACGCGCAAGCTGTATTCATCGCCGCGTAAACTCGATCCATTATCTATATCCACATGTACATTAGCTTTATTGCATGTTCATCGATTAAATACGAATGACATAAACGACCGGCCTGATTATCATTATTCCCGTTAAATTTTTCGATATTATTAATTAATAAGTATAATCTTAAAAGGAATTTATCAAATTGATTTTATACTTAATTAATGTTATTGGAAATTCATCTTACACGTGACAAATAATACTTCGCATCAAACGTAAAGATAACATTAAACACAATAACACATCGCGTGAGATTTTATTTAAAAACGGTTTTTCATCGATGTTGAAGCTATAAAACTTTCAAAAATCGGTAGTTTTTTACAAGTACATTTAGTCGTGGAATAAACGTATAATATAACAATGTCGTTATTAAATATACTAAAAATTTATGTAAAACAACATTGTACGATGGCTCTCGATAATTAAAAATAAAATAAGATTATAGTAATATCTTATTATACCCTTAACACGTTCCCTGCCGCGTGGCTGAACTTTCCGTTCAAGCCATTTGGTATTATCGTTGTAAAATGAAGAATTTTTAAAAAATTCATTGTGCGGTAAATTATGGGCATCTTAATACTATAAAGAATTTTTAAAAAATTCAGCAGGGAACGTGTTAAACTACAACGTAATAGTAAATTAAATATTCTAACAGATTTATGAAAATTTAATAAAAATGGAACAGTTTTAATTCCTACTTATCATATTCCGGAATATTTTTATCATTTAAAAATATAGATATTTATGAAAAAATGTTGTATAATACAAAAATAACAATTAAGCCATTGGAATTAAAAATATTTGATGAATCTTCAACATTTTTTATTCGAATATATGAAAAAGATAATTAATAAATAAGTATCCAATTGAATTAAAAAAATTTGCAAATTATTTAGAAAATGTATATAGTTTAATATTACGCCGTTACAAATAATTAATTATACATTCTTCGTTTATTTGGTCTGTTGTTGCAACTTATCTGCTGAAAGAAAACAAATAAGAGAGAACAAACGCTATTACAAAAAAAAAAAAAAATATATATATATATACACGAGATCTCATTTGACAATTCACCCGAGGTCTCATATAATTGTTTCAATATTAGGAGAAGGCATTGAATTTGTATAACATTTATTGAATTAAGATGAATTTCGCGTGTATGTTCACATAAACATTTGTGTAGTTTTTTTTTTTTTTTTTTTTTTTTTTTTTATATAAACATCCTTAAGAATCGACTTGTTTTTTAATAGATGTATATTATGTATTTTACAAAAAATTTTTTTTAAAATAAAGTTCTATGTTAAAGTATAATACAAGTAGTTTCGTTTAAGATTAATTACGCGCAATATATGTATATTATATTGACAAACATTGTTTATAATTATACACAATTGTTAAAAAAAAAAAAAAAAAAAAACTAATAATTCTGATTGATCACCCTATGCGTAAAATATAATTTAATAATAAAACAAATAAAATTTAATAAAGTGCGATATAAAACATGAAACATGCAATTTCTCTATAGATTAGAAAAATTGTCACTAATTTGTAGTTATTATTTCATAATGTATACAATATATTCATGTTGTTGCAAATAAATCAAATTTTTAAGAATAGTACTTTTATATAAAATTTTTAAAAACATATATTTAAAATTTTATCGAATAAGTTTACTTAACCTTTGTAAAAAAACATCTTATATATTAGTGTATTGTAAAACAAACTACATTTTGTTCGGTATTTAAATATTTTCATATTTTAAATCGCAATGAAATAATAAATTAATAATTTTTTAATGAAACTGATGATGACGTCTATAATACATATACATACCTGTGTAACATATGTTATTAACTTTTTTACAGAATAAGTTTTTTATTTATTAATAATTATTAAAAAGCTATTAAATACCTGTTATATATAAAAATTGTTTATCTATTTTTGTTTTTTTTTTGTTTTTTTTTGTTTTTTTTTGTTTTGTTTTTTTTTTTTTTAACAAATACAGCATCGAATGCACAAATAACACATAAATTTTGACAGGAATATTTATTATTACAATATTTTCTTTAATCACAAAACTTCTATGATAATGTAATAATCTGATCATAGTTCTCGATTTTTCTATACAGTTATACCTACAGTTTACATTAACATTAATTAAAATCATAATAAATTTAAATTATTATAATAATAATGGTAATATTAATAATCTTAATAATAATCAAAATAATAACTATCATATTTAAATTTTTTTTTTTTTTTTTTTTTTATATAAAGTTCATTATAAATATCGATATCTCGCATATTATTTATATATATATATATATATGTATATGTATATATTTATATGTCCTCGGCTCTAAGTCACATAGTAAAATAATTGTTACGTATACATCACCAAATATGGTTGAATATACGTACTTATAAGTGTGTACATATGAAGATACAATTACTGCTTGTACATACATATACAAGCAGTATCCAGCCTTTTTCATTTTATCTACATAATTTGTCTGTTCTCATAAAATTTCATAAGATTAAAATGTTCAAATATAGTAAGCAATTGTTCTTTAACACAAGAAAATAGATTCTATTCGCTTAGATAATTACAACTGCGTGATATCGATAGAAATTAAATATAATTTTATATTCTTTCATTATGTATACATATTGCATATGTACACGTACATGCATATGTATACATTTCATTTATTTAACAAAATAACATAAAATTATTTATTTTCATTGGAAAAAAAAAAAAAAAAAAAAAAAAAAAAAAAAAAAAAAAAAAAAAAATTGGTACTTTACAAAAAAAAAACAAATAAACATAAAGGCTATTTTCAATTATAACGTTTCTGTAATTGATAAAACGTATTAATTTATAAGGAGTATATTATTTAAGAAGACAATTATTTTTGTGATGTAAGATACAAAACATGTTCATAAAAATAAAAAATGGTCTGTAAAGTAACGCTTAAATAGAAATTTTTAATAGTTTAGAAAGAAGGTGGTATAATTTATATAAAAAAATATTTTTAACTTATGCACAATAAAAAATTTAGCTTTTTTACATAAAAATAATTACTACAATATTACTTATGAAGTGGATTTACAAAAATCAATTTTTAAAGGAAGAACTGATCGGATAATTTATACGTATTAATTGTTCAATAGCTGCCAGAATAAATTTTATTCCATAATATAATAATAATTTTTTAAGTTGATTTTTTTCTTGTTTGTTCTTTTTTTTTTAAAAAAATATAGTTGTATGCATTATATCATGTAATTTTATTATAATATATAATTAATTGCATTTTTTCCATTGATTCCAAAAATTATTAGTACAAATTTAGATTTTGAAATCAATTTAAAAGGCAATTTAATATATATTTTAATATTAAAATTTTAAAAAGATCTTTTTTATTCGACATGACCGACTAAGAACCTTGAACTTTAAAATTGTGATACTAACTACATAATTTGTATTTAAATCGTATTAACGCTGCTAGTTTGTCATGATTTACGAGTTTATTTTCAATTATATCCATTTTTTCTTCATATCGTTCTTATTATATCAACTCAAACGATTTGTTACGAGAATTTTCGTTTATCAATCAGCAACGCATAATATTTTACTTCATATACTTTTTCATGTATATAAATTTAAATAATTATATTATACATGTATATTAATGTGTACACTAAAATTCAGGTATGTTTTCAGTGTGTATAAAGCAGCAGTTATTTATAGCAGTTGCTTGCCTTATCAGTTTTTTTTTGTGTATCCGATAAGCAGATACAGTTGATCAGTAGATTTTCCTAATGCTGACCATCTCTTGTTTGTTTTCTTCTAATACCTCTTCATCATCAGTAAGCTCTGCAGGTGATGATTGCGATGAATTATATCCAAGTTGACTCTATGAAAGAGTAAACATGTGCATCCAACACTTACATATTTTCAATTCTAAATAAACTGCGTGTCAAATATATACATTTATGTGCATATTTACTTCCGTTCCCATAGAAATATCAATTTAACTTTCATTCAATACGCTGATTGCACATTCATAAATTGAACTAACAATTGTATCAATTTTTTTTCTTTCATATTCTTCACATTCACGGTCTTATTGCATATAATAGCTCCTTTTTTTATTTTTTTTTTTATTGGATTAGAATGTGAAAAACCATATAAAATTTTGATTTTTTTTTGTTTTTGTTTTGTTTTGTTTTTTTTTTTTTGTTTTTTTACAGAAAAATTGTAAGTATCAATTTCAAAATTAAAAAATAATCAGGCTAGCCACTATATTTACTCATATTATTACTCATTTTTGGTAATATAATTGCGTGGCACGCCTGTATCACGTGCAATTTACATCGTGCTTGGCACGTATTGAATTGACAAGTTGCCAATAAATTTAATAGGACAATGTAAAAAATTCGTATTAAAATCTAAACATTGTCACTTGTCATTTCCTACCGATGAGTTTATATCCGCTTCATTGCAGTTACTACAGATGTAATCATCTTCTTCAGCTAGTTCAGTACGATCTAGACCCACACAGTGCATATGAAACCATCCATTACATCCTCCATCACATTGAACCCAATCAACTTCACGTCCTACACAAACAAAAATAATTTTTTTTTTTTTTTTTTTTTTTTTCATATTTAATAACGATTAGAATTGATTAATTGGCAAAGAGCTACTATTTTAATTTATTCAATTACCATTAGGTCTTAAACAATTAACAGCTGCACAATCTTCTTCTTCATCAGAAGTATCTTGTTTAGTCTTTTTCCTGTTTCCAGTTCTTTTTTTAGGTCCTTCTTCGGTATCTTTTCTTTTAATCTACAAAATAATATAAAAAAGCATTAAAAATTGAATATCATTAATTTTTGTAAGATATTTTATAGATTAAATAATTAAATTTACTAAATTAAGTTATAATTAAATTTAAAACTAAATAAAAATTTTAAATATTTATTTAAAATAAAATTTGTATTCACGAATGTACCTTACGTGGTCCGCGTTTCATTGATCCAACAGGTGTAGATGATTTGGTTTCTTTAGTTAAGCCTTTACGTTTTATCATAGATTTTTCGTCCACCCTTTGACGCCCTAATTTTTTCATTATTTCAAATTCATCTGATTTTCGTTTACGACCTCTTTGTTGGCTTTGTTTTCTAGGATCTTTATTATCACTGTTAGATATTGATTGATCTAATGGTGCATATTTGCGTACACTTTTTGATGAATTATATGTCTGGCTAAGTATCCGCCAAATGTGTTCGGTTTCATCCAATGCAACTTCTAAAAGATCTCCTTCCATCATTAACTCTTCTAAGCGCACTGTTGTATTATTTGATAATGTTATAATTTTATCTGCATCGTCTTCAGTTGACAATTTTGATGAGAACTTTGATGCTAAAAGCAGGAAAAATGTTCAATATTACTTTGTTAGATTATCATTTGTATTTAAAGTTGTAAATTGATATAAAAAAAAAAAAAAAAAAATTATTTTTAATTTAATGGTTTACTGAAATATACCTGATGAATATGTATGCTCATTACTATTAAAAGAACTATTTGGTTCGTCTTCATCAATAGTTAATACATCATCATCGCTATCATAATCATCTTCGTCTTCATCCATTTTGTCTCCATCATCCTATAAAAAAAATTTCAGTTAACAAATACTGAATTTTTAATAGATAAAAAATAATACTGATTGTAAATCATACAAGAACACTTGTACTATCATCAGAATTTACACTGCTTACAGAAGTCACAACTTGAACCCTTTGATGAAGTTCTGGATTATTTACTTTTTTTAGTTCAGTACTGATTATTTTTTCAGTTTTTTCTCTCGCAGCTGCTTCTGTAATTTTTTGTGATAAACTGCTAAGTTTAGTTAATACAGAAGAAACTTCTTCAGCTGACAAAGCTTGCCTTGCTCTATCCTAAATATTATTAAACAATTTTATAAAATATGTAATTAAAATATAAAAAAAAATGAACAAAATTATTAAGTACCTGCCAATTCATTGCACGCTCGGTAAGGCATTGCAAGGCTTCACCTTCTGGTAAACGAACAGGAATTTTTTGAAGACTTACTAAAAGTGACAAAATTGTTTCTAAACGAGGTCTTCGTGATCTTAAGCAACAAGGACATAAAAATTTAGTAATCCGTGCGTTTTGTTGTTTGCCTTTATATGAGGTTCTTGGTACAGGAACACAATTTGCTACAAAAAGAATAAAATTGTGTCCATTTGAAAATTATTAATTATAAATATTAAAAACTGAATATTCATAATACTCACTATGGAACCAATCTTTGCAAAGTTCGCAACGTAACATTTGACCGAATTTTGACCGACGACAAACGCAAAACCTCGAATCGTCAATTTGCATTTTATTAATATTTCTTTTTCTTAAATTTTTCATAGCTTCCATTTCTCTCTGTTCAGCTAATTTAAATGCAGCTACAACAGTTGCTGAATCATTAGAATCATCTAATTTAGTATCACAAACGTAAACAGCTCCAATAGAATCTTCTCCTTTATTATTTTTACGAGTTTTCATTGCATGCAATCCAACACCAATTCTAGGTGAAAGTGCTTCCATTAAAGTATAATGAGAATTTTTTCTGAGAAATGTACGAGCTGTTCTCTCCTTCCATATTTTTGCTTGTGCCAAAGTTGATTCGAGAACAGGTAAAGCAGCAAGATGAAGTGGTATGGTTCTACCTTTGCGGACAAGTTCATCCAGTGTATCATAGTATGGAAAATTATCTTTAGCTTGTATTTCTTCAACTACTTTAATCCAATTTTTAGCTTTATTTAAAACATCTTTGAGATTATTTAATCCAGGTAGGTACGCATCAATATTATCTGCTTCCTTAATGAGTTCTTCAACAGATGTAGTTGTCTGTCTATTTTTTGAAGCTTGAAGATAAAGCTTGGCTTTGTCTTCCCAATTGTCAATACTAATCATTAAAGCTTGCAGTTGCGCAAGGGCATTTTCAATTGTTGAATGAGGTGGAATATTCATTCCTTCTTCTATAAGTCTCCCTAAATCTTGTCGCGTAATAGTTTTTGGTTCTTCTTGAATAGATTTAATTTCTTGTAACCAACGCAATTGTTGCAGTTTCTACACATTAATTCATTACAAAATTATGTTAAACATAAATTTTTAAATTCATATGAATTAGATCAGGGTATTAATACCTTACCTGTTTTAATCTTAAAAGTTGCGGTAATTCAATACATATAGAGTCACCATATTCAATACATTTTTTAAGTTTCTCAATATCACAATCAACTTCTTCTGCTTCTAATTCTTCAGCATCTTTTTGGAATTGAAGAACTTGATCTAATATATATTTTACACCATCTGCTTCTTTAAGTTCGCAGCAAAGATTTGTAATTTCTTGATAGAACAAAGTCAATTCTTCAACTGTGAGTTTGAACTTTGCATCGACAGATTGCCTTGTTCTAAAAATAGAATAAACAAAAAAATGAAAAAAATAATTCTTTCTCATTAAATTTGAATTTTATGTAATTATAGCAATTTTAAATAAATAATAACCTCGTTCTTTGTTTATTACTTAATAACTGTCTAGCAACACTTGCACATTTTTCAGCATCTTGAACAGCAGTTGTTAAGGCAGTAAGTAATTCACTTTCTGGGAATTTTTTAACTTCAGCTTCATCCAAAAGTTCTTTTAATTCAGTTAGTTCGATTTTTTCTCCTTTTGGATCCATAGCTTCTTTAACTTTACTTGCCCAAGAGTCAAAAGACTCAGCTTTTAACTTGAGTTTTTGCAACATGATTGGAAGTTCGTCTAAAGTATATCTATATCGCAATGTATGTTTTTCAGGAGGACATTCACATAGATCTGTAAAATGTCTTAAGCAGACTAATTGTGATTTTTGACACGAGCAGGTTACTGCACTTAAAAAGCATGTAGTTTTACATGCCTCACATTGCCTTTCGTCGTCAGGTAACAGTTCAAAAGCTTCACGTTCTGCTTCAGTTACACCCTAATTGACACAAAAATTTCACAAAATTCTTTTATTTCTTATTATTGGTTATACAAAAACAAAAATGTTATTCTTATTAAATGCATAATATAATAATTTTTATTACAATATAAATCTTTACACTCATTAATTTTGTAAAATTGTCTAGTAATCACAAAAATTCTTGCAATTTTTTTTTTTTTTTTTTTTTTTCAAAATAAAACTAAATATATTTCATAAATTTTGTGCTTTAAATGCGTGATGAATACACATTTATTAATAGTTGTAGAAAACTATTATGATGGATTTTTTTTAATGTAAAAAATCAAAAAAGTTTTTACATTTCACAGTGTAAATGTTTTTATATAATGTATATACATGTAGTTTTTAAAGAACTCAATTTATACTTTACATGTATCTAAACTGTTAAAAGGCAAAATTACTAATAAAAAGAAACATTATAATTTCTAAATTTGATACATTGTGCCCCAAAATTTTAACTACATATCGTAAATTTAAGCAGCTGGCCGGTCTCGACTACAAAATGCGTCTAGCGTATTGAGTGACAAACATAACCTCTACTTACTAAATGAGTTACATAATACAAACATGAAATGTTCAAACTATTGAGAAGGTTAAGTTACTACGTTATATAGTATACTAATTTTTTAATTATATGTATCATAATGTACTTTTTATTTACTCTAATTCAATGTTTCAAATTCAAAATTTATGCACAATTTCTATAACCGTAATACAATCAAAAGTGAAAATAATTGATTTGTTCCATTGATATCTTCAATATGTTAAATCGCTAAATCATAGAATCTTAAAACACAACGAAAGGTAACTTAAGAAAGGTAATGTGTCTACATCCACTCTATACGCGCGGATGGCTGTACACGTGTATGCGTTTCATAGTACATGAATGCAGCTATAGGTTGATTTGCTAATATATTAACATAGTTAAAATGTTACATGTACATGTAGAATAAGCTTTCCAATATAATAAAGTCAACTCATAAATCTCAATTTGCACGATTACGTATTGTAACTTACTTATATACCTAATTGCAAATATGCGAGCTATGAGCTTCTATAAACAATTATTGGCAATATTTTAGCATTTGCACCTATAGTAAGCCTCTATTTTTAATAACTCTAAAATGTATTCTTTTATCAACTTTATTAAATTTTTCAAACTATTTTATATTTCAAACTATTATTATTTCTATGACTTAAATACGCTAATAATTAAAAAATATTTAAGAATTTTTGACTCCATTAATATTTGAATAAAAATGTTTTAAAAATTAAAACTTTCAAATTTTTATTATTTACTTTAAAAATAAAATAAATCATATAATAAAAAAAAAATTATTGTTAATATTAAAATGAATTTTCTTTTAATAAAATATTTTTGTATTAAAATTCCAAATAAAAATTTTGAATATAAAAAAAAAAATCTCAAAGAAACAAAATAAATTAATTTTTGTAATACATAATATTTTGTGATTTTATAGTATCATCTGTCAAAAATTTAACAATAATAATCTAGCTAATTTAACAATAACAATAATAATCTAAGAAAAAAAATTTTAATTTAAATATTTTTTTATCTAAAAAAATTATTTTTATTAAAATTTTAATTTTAACATATGAGTGATAAAGAGTTATTAAAGTAATTTTAATAAAATATTTTTATCATCAATTATTATAAGATAAAAATTTTTATTGCATACTGTCGTATATTTAATTTGAAAATTTTTAATTGTTTAAATATGATTTGAAATTGCAATATTTTTTATGTCAAGATAAATATTTTTTAAACTGAGTCAATGATTAATCATTTAAATTATAATCCATTATAATCAAGAAAACAAGATTTATATAAATGATGGAATATTTGGTATTAAAAAATAAGTTATTACGTTTTATTAAAGATACTCTTTGAAACTCACCCATTCAAGTAGATTTTTTCTTAATTTCTTTTCGTCTTCAACCATTGTCAGCATATCATGATAGGTTGCAGTAGCAATTCCAATATCTAAACTATCTGGATCCAAAGACATTTTGCAAACCAACTCATCGTGTGAAAAAACACAAAATCGCCTAAGATTGGAATAATGCGCGATACAATCTCTACCAATTTTTAGCTATTTTAATGAAAAAAGTAAATAAGAAATTTTAAGTTATTTACTTTATTTAATTTAAATAATTTTTTATTAATATAAACATACCCAGTCTGCAGGTGCAAAGTTTACTGCTTCAGCAAAATTATAACCCTGATTGAAACCAGCATGATAAGCCCTAGGAAATGTAACAACAAATTCACCAGCATGTTGATCTGTTCTAAATACTGGTACTCCTGTTTGTTATAAAAATAATACATTAAATTTTTTATAAATTAAAACATAATTTGATTTACATACATTAAAATTAAATAGTTTTATAAATTAAATTATTTAAGATTAAAAAGTATAAAATTGTTTGTGAATATTAAAAAAAGTTTGGCGGAAAAAAATTTTCATGACACTATTCAAATCTGATAATTAGACTATACCTTCACTTGTAAGAATATTAGGATTCATAATGGTAACTAATTGATGAAGTAAATCTGGCTGACTTTGGAAGAGTTCTGGTGCAGCAGATTTCATTGATTGTTCAAATTTTTCAGCTTCAGATCCTGGCACTCCATACCATGTTTTTGGTTCACCCCAATGTAAATAATTAATAGAATAGCTCCAATGATCCTCATTGTGCCAGCAGAATGTTGCAAAACACATTCCTACATACATCCATGGAACTTTCATTCCACTAATATCTGCATTGATATGACCAAGAACACTCTCTTGTAATACTGGTAAATTATTCAAATTCCAAGATGATTCTGCATATTCTTGATCACAAGTAAATAAATTTACACTTGTCTTTGTTGGAAAACCTGATCCATGATCCATCGTATGTAAGTCAGCTCCATATTCTACTGTCACATCTTCATCAATAGATGATACTATTCTCCAAAATTCTTTTTCAACAAGTTCAGTAGGTACCATCTATCGAAATAAACAAAAATAAATTTCAATTTATAAATTTCATCCAAATAAAAATAATATCTAAATTATTTTAAAAATATTTATTTTTTTTATAGTTTCAAGTTAAATATATTTAAGTTTAATAGTAGTCCAAAATGTATTTCAATTACATGAACAGCCATGTTAAAATAATCGCTCTTAAATTGGTCTGCCATTTCTCCAAATTGCTGTAATGTATATTCTCTTTGAGCTTGCTCGAATCCGAAGGCTTCCATTGGTTTTGATACTTCTTCAGCAACACATTTAGGACATCGCCAGTCTCCTTTTGGAATTTCTGTTAACGGTGGTAATAAACAAAAAGTATGATAACTATCATCACATCCATCACAAAGCAGCATATTTTCTTCATTATCTCCTTTTCCACAGTTGTGACAAATGTATTTAGCAAGCTGAAAGTTAATTTATATTTATATGATGTAAAATTTAAATCAAATTATTTTAATATTTATTATTCGTACTGGATCAAATTCATAGACTAGCTTAACTCCACGTGTTTTATTTGATTTTTTTGGTTCTTTGGTGTTGAAACCAGCCATTTTAGGACCAGCTCCATAAAATTGTAATTTTTTAAGTTCTTTGCTGTTTTCTTTATCTTTTTCTGCTCCTCCGCTTCGAGTTTTTATATTATCCTTAAAATCAGAGAAGCCTTTACCTATTAAAAAAAAATTATTTGAAAAATTTATTTATGAAATAAACTAAGAGTAATGTTATAAAATTCACCTTTGATATTGTCCTTGGAATCAATGAGATTTTTGCCTTTAATATTATCCTTGGAATCAATATAATTTTTACTTTTAATATTGTCCTTGCAATCGATATCAAAATCTTCTTTAATATCTTCTTGTTTAATGGTAGATTGACACCCATTTTGCTTCTCATCTTGTCCAGAAAATCGCTTAGAACGACGAGAAAATTTTTCTTGTGGAGGTTTAATCTGTTGTCGAGATATAATTCCATGAGGTTTATAATCTCTATCTTTCTTTTCATTAACATCACCATCAGGTTCAATTTTCTGAAATATAAAATTGATTAATAAAAAATTTAGGATTTAAAAATTAGTTATAGAATCAATTAATTATAGCATTACAATGTCAGTTAAAGTTTTTCCTTGTTTAAAGACGTCAAAAGGATATAAAATTCTTTCATAATGACTTTTGAGAATACTGCCAACACTGCGCCCAGAAGGATAGCCTAATTTATTAGCTATTTTTGCCCACCTTCTTTCTTTCGTTACCGTTTCAATACCACCTAAATTTTAAGTTTAAAAATTAGAAAATTAATAAATTCACATTAAGTAAATACATTTTAACAATAATGTTAATCAAATTCAATTTTCAAAAATTAAACATTATTCTTTAAAATTTACAAATATATTAATTTATTAATAATATTAATTAAACTTAATTTTATATTGTATAAATGAAACATTTTTAAATTTTATTTAAAATTTAATTATTTCAAAAAGAAGAATTTAATTTCTAAACATTTTACTTATGATATCAATGAAATTTGTGACATTCAGAAATAAAAAATTTTCTGCTAACAAATTTATTGACGTAAAACTCATTAATAAATCCTTTTGCATAATCACCTTCGTCAGTTACAATTCTGTGCAAAGAATATAAATCTAAAGCTTTCCGCTCTACTAAAGGAATTTTCAACGAAGATCCTTGAAGTTCCCAAAATTTAGCTATTTGATCTAAAAAATTCAATTTAATTCTAGTTTTTGCTTCCAGTTCATTTAACCTTTGTATTCTTGGGACAAATTTAAATTTATCCACATCCACAGCAAATGGTGGTTGCCAATTCTGTAAGAATATATTGTTATTATTAAATATTTGTTTGTACACATAAAAATGAAAAGATTAAAAAGAAAAAGTTGTATATTTTATTTATAATACAGCAAATCAATTATAAATTGAAACTTATTTAGAAATAATTAATAAATAATTAAATAATATTTATTGTTAAAATAAATATATGTAACAGTTATAATAAAAAAATACACGTCAATTATTATCAAATTACATTCTTGATATGAAAATAAAAATTAAGAGTCTAAATTTAAGAAAAATATGATTAAACTAAAAGTAAAAAAGTAAATATTTTTTTTATACACTAAAATAGATTAAAACTATTTTTACCGAGGATGGATTTACTTCTTCATGAATTTTAATTTTTTTCTATTAAAGTACTTAACATCTTTAATAAGAATGTTCTATATTTTGACTTGCTGATTAGAATTCTAAAAGAATTTTTATGTATAATAATAAATATATTACAAGTTCAAAAACAAACAACTTATGATATTTAATCTACCAAGCGATGTTTGTAAAAATTAAAATATAAGCTTATAAATAAATAAATTTTTAAACTTATTTATGAAATGACCTAGACAACATTGTAAAAGTAGATTTATCAAAATTATAAAGTAATGTTAAGAAATGAATAAAACAACGCAAGAATTAAAGGAAAAGAAAATTAGAAGTTTTAAAAATTATTAATAAATTTTTATTAAATATTGGAAAAGTACATAAATCTTAATTGGCAAGTAAAATAAAATTTAAATGATTTTAAGCTTGCAAATGGCGGCGAACATTTCATCATCGTAAAATAAAGACGTGGTTCAAGCTGTTAAATATGATAGTTGGCATAAAAATATAAAATCGATTTTTCACTTGCAATTTCTAATGTGAATTTTTTAGAAATCCTATGAATATTTTTTTTTTTTTTTTCGCCAAATACATTACATCTTTTCAATAGCGATCGATAACGATGTACTTAGAAGTTTTTCTGTTCTTCAATTTTATGTTGATTGCTACATGCATCTTCCATCACAGAGTACTGTATTTCCGTTATTCCTTTTATTTTGTTATTTATGTTTATTAAAGCAAAATTGTTTATTAGAACTTAGAAGCGTCAGTTTTTTAGAAGAAAATCAATTACCAATCGTACAGCTAACTACAACACTATAATCAATTTTTACAGAACAAAGAAAAATTAGTACCCGAACTGCCGCATCAAGAGAGATGATACGTGAAATATTGAAGGTACAACGTTTAAATGAATAAAAGCATAACTTTCCTTACTTTTGAACTTTCTCCCGTTTTAAAATATTAGTAGTGAGAAAGGCTCCAAAAACATAAACGAAACAAAATAATTTAAAGCTCAACATAAAAATTTTATTTCTCCCTTACATAACACGCTACCTGCCATATATTAAACATCACGCAATATAACATTTTTGTTTTTATATTTTGAAAAATAATAAAAAGGAATGATTATCGAACGTCAACGATATTAATGTTGATCAATGTGCGATATAATACTTTGCAAGGGAAAACTTGTAATGCTCACTGCGAATGTTCACGCCGTTTGGTAGCCTTCATCTATTTTACAAGAAAAGGATCTTGTTGGCGTTAGATGGTTACTTTTTATTCTCGTAAGAAAGCCTTGTTATTAAGAATAACGTACAAGCAATAACGTGCAAATAAGTAAAAATCTAATCAAACTTTGATATTTGAATAATAACAACAATAACAATGATGATGATTTTATTGTTATATGCGTAATATTTTTACGTTTACATAAAAAATATCTAATAATAATAATTATAATAATAATAGTATTAATTATTAAATGAAAACAATAAAAATTAATTGATGATAATAATAATAATAACAATAATAATAATAATAATAATAATAATAATAATAATAATAATAACAACAATAATAATAATAATAATAATAATAATTATAATAATAATAATGATATTGTTCGATAAAAATCAGGAATCATTTCGAACATAAAGTTGTAGCGCACTTAAGGAAGACAAAATAAGCATCAAGTTTATTGATTTGACAGGAAAAAAAATAAAGTAGAGAAAGAAGTTAGTGTACGAATGAAATGGCTCTGCGTGTAGCGTTAGTTTAAAGGGCTTTGGAAAGACGCGTGGTTGAGTACAAATAAGCATGTTACTTACGGGTGGAGGTTTTATTTTACAGATACCCGACTTCTCGGCGATCGGCCGAATTTTGGCAATATAACCGAGAGGATCGAGAAATTCTTCACTCGTCGGCTCGAAAACTGGAGCCTCGGGTGGCGCTTGAAACTCGAAGTCCTCCCGTTGAGCCATTGTAGAACAGTTTTCCGCGGTCCGCCTGCTCACCGCCTGTCCGAGGCTCTCAGTTATGGGACCCGCGCTCTGATATTTGCCGTTGCCCCCATGTAACTTCGAAACCATTTCGATGAAAAAAGTTCAGCTCTAACGAGCACCGTTCAAAAACGGCTGCGCGACATCACCGGCGGCATCGGCCGCATCGAACCGGACTCACAAACTAACTGCACACAATGTCTCATGCACCGTTTCTTTTAATATCCAAATTTCTGTATATGCTTCTACCTTGTATATTATTCCTCTCTATTTTTTACTTTCATACTTTCTCAAAAGTAAGAATTTAAAAAGGAGCGAATGCGTCCTTGTCGAGCACTTGGCGCTATCAGTAGTGATCCGCTCGCGTCCGTGGGACGAGCACCGAGGGACGGACAATCCGGCATTAACGTCGAGCAGTCAGTCACGGACTTTTTCTTTTGCTCGCTTGTTCGCGCACTACCATTGCATCGTTCAATCTCTCAGTCATCGCAGGCATGACGCGACAAGCTCGAGCCTCGAGCTCGACTCTCGGGATAGCTCCGTGCGCACATACAAATACGCCCGTGTTACTGCTCCGTTCTCTGCCTCAAAATTTTCTCCGCGACACTGTCAACTCACTCTCTCGTCCTTTGCACAGTTCGTCACTTTTTGTAAAGAGCAGCGCTTTCCAGTATACACCGTCAGTAGGCACAGCACCACCGTACACGCTGACGCACAACAGCACGAGCGTCTAACTGTCTTTCTTGACCGTAAAACTCCGCGAAGTGTCTGAACGATTTTACGCACGTACATGCAAAAAAATACACACACACGCACTCGTATTCGACAATATCTAGGGGCTCTACGGTGAAAGAGACCAAAGTGTCGAGAGAAATGAAGAAAGAGGTAGTGACAGAGATGTATGTATAAAGAGAGAGAGAGAGAAAGAGAGAGAGATAGAGATAGAGAAAGAGAGCGCGAGGCTGAACTACAAACGAGAAGCAAACTTTTACACCTGGTTAGAGACACAACAGCGCCACCGATGCACTAACGACTCAACGAATACCACGACGAGGTACTGTAGTTAAAAGTCAAGACTTCGTTCGTTTAGCTTCGTCAATAATAAAATGCGATGGTGCTAGTGATGTTTCTTTTTTTTTCGAGAAAAAGAAAATTGTGCACTTCACAGTTTCTTTTCTACCTTCTCTTTATCGATGAAACTTTTTTCACGCACATTACGCGTGCCTCCGTAATTTGCGTTTTTTAATGGATAATGTACACGATGATCCGCGATGGTGCTGCTGGCTGCGTCTGCTAATTTTTCGTGATGCGCGCATATGCGCACGCATACACACCATAGAGACTTTATAAAATATACCAATGATTGTTTGCGCGTGCGTTTCCTCTAACCATAAGTTGTCTACTGTATTCATTTCTGCTCTGGTGGGTCTACCAAGCATACGTTTACAGATTTAAAACTTATTTTTCTATCATGCATAATAACGAATCACGACGTCATTCCAAGTTTCCAAGTTTTTCTTGCTTTGGAAATTTTCTTCCTTATAATTTTCTCAGTTATTTGACAACTTTTTTTTAAATATCATTACACTAGTATATATTCTTATATTCAATAACATATAATAAATGTTTTCTTAATATTCCTAATAAATTCTACGAAATTTTCAAAATTAAAATTATCCAAATCCGAATAAAAATATTTAATTTTTTTTTATAAAAGTAACGTAGAACAGTTTCAATGCATAATTTAAGCTAAATTAAAAAAAAAAAAAAAAAAAAAAAAAAACTGATTTTCAAATTATCAAAATGCAAATTAATCTATCAAAAATGGATATAAGTTTTAATATTCATTAAGAATTTGTAAAATTAAAAAAAAAAAAAAAAAAAAAAAAAAAATTAAGAATATTTTCACGTTTTTTTAAAATTCTATAAATTTAAAAATTCTTAGAGATGTTATAACTTAATATTTTATCATATTTACATACATATAATGAAAATTTTATTAATTTAAAAAAATAAATAAAATTTTTTAAAAACTCGAAATGCCTAGAATTAATTTTTATTACAATAAATTATTAATTATGATTCAATTCATTAAATAAAAATAATAAGTTTTGAATCAGTAAAATAATTTTATTAATGATTCAAGACTATTAATACTACAACTTGTTAAACATTATTCCAATAATTGGAAACAAAAAAAAGTTTTCGTAATATTTAAAGTCGTAATTGAAAATTTTTCGAATTTTAAAAGAATTAAAAAAATTTAGGAATATTTAGTGCTACGAAATATTTAGAAAAAAGTAACGTTAAAAAAAAATTGACTTGCCGTTTTTTTATTTATAATTATAATTTAACGAAATACGAAAAAGATACCGCATTAGGTTCCGACGATTTTTTTGGATTATTATTAAGTAATTAAAATTTTAAATATATTCAATAATAATTAAAAAAAGATATTTGAATCCAGGATGAAAATAAAGAAATTTAACGTATCCATATCTCCTTATTTATAGTGATTCCTAAATTTATCTCGTTTTTAACTATTAATGTTATGATTACATAAAAAAATAAATATATGTATTTATGTATTTTAATTCTTAATAATAAACTTAAGACTTTATTTATTTATTTATTTATTTATTTTCTTTTTATTATTTAGCTACTAATCATAATTCAAAATCAAACGAAAAATTTTTAAAATATATGAGTTTTAACATTTTTTTTTTTTTTACATTTTCTAGTATATTTTATAAATCATAATGTTGAAATTTAATGAAGATTTGAATGTTAATCATTTACCATTGAACGTATATGAAGATCTAATTAATGAATTGAATAAAGATAATGCTTGGAGAATTTTAGCACGCTACGTTTCTGAAAAACTGGCATATTCCAGGTAAAAAAAATGATCATTTATCGAGACGCTCGTATATTAGTTAACTAATGTTTTCCTATAATTTTTAAAGTGTATGGATAGCAACCTTAGAAAAAAATTCAAAAAATGAAAGCCCAGCTGAAAATTTGCTAACAGAATTAAATATAAAAATGTGTAATGTAGGAATTTTATGTACACTACTAGAAAATTGTAATTTATTAAGAATCTTATCAATCTTGCACTTTCCAGGTAAAAAGTTTAATTAATTATTAAAAACAAAAAAATTATTAAAGAAAATGTTTATATTTACAGAACTTTTAAACATTACTATTCAACCTGATTGTAATGTTAAATCTGGTAATTTGTACATTGCCCTTGGACAAAAATTACATCTTACATGCAAAGCTCACGGATTACCTCCCCCAAATTATCAGTGGTGTCATGAAAATGTAGAATTAGAAGCAGAAACTTCCAACGAATTAAATATGCTTTTGACATTGTAAAACAATTAAAAATTAATAATATCATCTTATTTCTTATCACGTATTCGACGCGCATAAAAATAATTACATTTCAGAGTATCTCAAGAAGGTTTCTACAGGTGCAAAGTTTATCAACAAAATCATAAAGGAGAAATAATAGACGAAATATTTTCTAAATCTGTATATGTTTACATAAAACCAACTCCCGTTATAATAGAAAAAGAGCCTCAAACTTATGTGGAAGTGAAAGAAGGAGATTGTCTTATTTTATCTTGTAAAGCTAAAAGCCATCCTAGTCCACAATTTCAATGGTATAGAAATAATGATAGATTAGATAATTACACTTGTGATACAATGCGAGTAATTATAAGCTTTTGTTACTTGAATATTAAACGCAATTACAAGACGATTTTTTTATTTGTTTAAATATTTTTTTAGATTGAAAATTTTATGGCTAAGGATGAAGGAAAATATTATTGCCGTATTTTTAATACTATTAGTGAAAAATTCACGCAGCATAGCTCAGTTTTGGTATAAAATTTTTTAAAACAATTATAATATAATAATGTATTATTTATAATAAATTAAATATTAAAATTATTTAACAGATGGAATTGCCACGACAAAAAGCTGTCGCAAAAATAGCTTTGTTAATTGCCAATGAAAATTATGATAATCAAAAAACATTAAAGACACCAAGAAAAGATGTTGCAAAAATTGCTAAAATTTTAAGCGATCTCGGATTTTACATAATTTGTCTTGCAGATTTAACACTTTTACAAATGCAAAATGCCATACAAATATTTTGTGACTCTTTAATTGAAGGAACATATGGTTTTTATCTTTAATAGCGAACGTGATTTTTAAATCTTCAATTTTTAAATTTTCCTACTTTTATTTTAATTTATTTTATTACTTTAAGGTCTTTTTTATTTTGCTGGTCATGGATTTAAGATGCAAGAAAATTATATGCTTTCAATTGATGCACCTGAAAATTTTTTAAGGAAAAATGCAATTTGTGAAAGCCAATTACTTTCCGTGGCTCTTAAAAACGATCCGGCTCTATTGGTCGTAGTATTAGATATGTGTCAAACTTTTCCACCAGTGTAAGATATTTATTTCATGTACAATTTTTTTTTGTTGAATAAAAAAATTAAATTCGATTTTATTATTATTAAGAGAAACTAATCCGCAAATTCACGAAGAAATACCATTCATAAATGAATATAAAGGACAGAAAAATTTAAGAAATTTATTGCAAGCATATTCTACGTCTAGTTACCGCCCTAGTTATGAACGCGCGGGTAAAAATTATGGACTATATGCTGCACATTTATGTAAATATCTAGATCAAAATATCCCAGTTACCAAAGTATTTGAACAAGTTGGAAAATGTAAGTTTGAAAGACTGATATTAAAAAAATTATTGTTTTTAATATTATTAAATTTTTAGCAATTGATACATGGTTAAAAGGCGCAGAAAGAAAACAAATTCCTATGTTTGCAACTACAATTACAAAGCCTTATTGTCTTACTGACGGGCTTACTCAAAGTAATCATCTATATTTAAAATATGCTGTTTTATAATTTATTGTTATTATTATATTTTAAAGTGAAATGTATTTATACATCTTTTTCTGTTAATCTCATAAAATTTATTAAATTATTTATTTTTTTAGATGATTTGCCTGAACCTATTGTAAATTTTAAAAAATTGATAGCTTTTCCAAGTAAAGTTTTAGATATTAATTTTCAAAAGACTGGAATTAGATGCAAAGTTTTAGTTTCCCAATATATAAAACCATATCTTAATTTAGTGCAAGTTTCATTATTTGAGCTGGATAAAAAATGGGATGTTAATTTTTATAATTCTGTTCATACAAAACGTAATAATTTATTTCAATGTACCATTAAAAATAAATGTTGGCTTCATAGTCCTCAGATTAATGAGGTAATTTATCTAAAAAGAATATATTTTCATATTATAAAAATGCGAAAAAATAAATTAAAACAATTATTTTTATATGATTTTAGGGACCTCTAATAATATCTTTATTAGAAAATGGAGTTAATGTAGGTGCAACATTACTAGAAATAAACGATGTTATTCCAACTTTATTAAGTAAATTAAATTTATAACAATTCAATTCAATTGTATTGATGTACCTATACTTAATAGAATTGTTAATATTTTTTAAAAATATTTATATATTATAAATAATATATTTTAAAAAGTCTATTTTTGTAAATAATGAAGTCTTTTTATTAAAATAAAATAAATAGTATTAATGATAAAATCTACTTTAAAAGAAATTTTTATTTAAAAATAGTAAATAAAATTTTTTTCATAATAATAAAACAGTGGTGTAAATAGAAATAATTTTAATACTAAAAATTGATGCTTTTTTTATTTTTTAACAAGAATAAAGAATTTATTTTTTGTTTAAGCATATTTTTAAAAAATATACACTATCTGAAAAAAAAAAATCATACATTAACAGATAAATTATTCGACTATTATTGCATAAATAATAAATATATTTAAATATTTTCGGTTACCATTTACAATTTAATATTTTGAAAATTATTTATGAAATATTTTACTTTTCATAGACAAGAGTAGGATATTTTAATTACCTGTCTCAACTTTCTTTAAGTCTTTAAGTTTTATTATAATTAATCTTAAATATTAGCTAAGATTGATTGCATCATTTTACTCGTTGCTGAAGCAGAAATAATGCTTTTAAATATATTTTATAAATTATAAATGAAGTAAAAGAATTATAGTTCTTTACCTTTGCATCATAAAATGATTTATTAAATTAACAGTCCAGGAAGTTTCAATTCCTTTTGTAAATTCACGAATGAATCGATAATTAGAAACAAATATATCTTTTTGATATTTTGGTATAAAAGAACAAAACATAATAGGATCGTCAGTTTGTGTTTTCAATCTGTTGAAATCTCGCATAGAATGGTAAACAACTGTTATTTCCACAAATATCTTTTGAGCTAAAAAGTTAAATTATAAGTAGTTTACATAAAAATTGATAATAAAAATAATTCACCATTGTTTTTGTCAAATATAATCCCAACTTGATAAGGAAAAATCATATTAATATCTTCTTTATCTACAGCAATTAATTCTTTTTGTTCTGAACTCAAATTATTAATTTTGTATCGTACACTTTCAATAACTTCAGGAGTAACCAAATCTTTAATGCTGTCATAGTCTTCTCTTGCTAAAGCACTAGATACAATACTTAAAGCCTTTAAACATAAACAATTTTGATTAAATTTACTATTTTAAAGATGTAATAGTTGAAATGAATTATAATTAAATAAAAGTAAATTACAATTTTATATTATAACTATATTTTTAGATTTCATTCTACAAAAAAACGGCGAATGTGATAAGCATATTCAAGAACTCAAAAAGAAACAAGAAATAATAATGAGAAAAACATGGGGGATAGGAGAACAAATATTTAGAAACTCATATAATAGAAGAATCAAATTATATAAGTCACTAGTAGAATCAGTAGGTTTATATGGAGCGGAAGTCTGGGGATGGAAAAAAAGAATAGAGATAGATAGGGTAAAGAGGAAATATTTAAAGTGGATACTAGGATTACAAGGAACGATAGCAGATTATTTAGTTAAAGAGAAAATAAAGGAAATGACAACAAGTCTAAAAGCAATGAAAAGGGCAGTAAAATATGAAATGAAGGCGAGAACATCAGACAAAAAACTGGTAATAGAATTTATAAAAGAAATTGATAGAGCTGAAAGTAGGGATGCAATAGGAAAATGGGAGCAAGATAAGAAAAAATGCTAGAAAAATGTTAACTTGGAAAAAAGGGAAAGAGATAGAATCATCAATGAAAGTACAGAAATAGTTAAACTGTTATGTGATAAATGGATAGAAGAGGGTAGGGAAGAAGAATGATAAAAATAGAAAAGTCAAAGAGTTGTGTAAGATACAAAAATATGATAACGGAAAATACACCAAAGTACTTATCAGCAAATTTAAAAGGGGGGGAGAGAGAACTGCTGGCTAGATTTAGAGTAGGAAATGAAGAAAGGGCGAATATGTACTGGAGAAAAGAGGAAGAGAAAAAGTGTAGGATATGTGGGAATAGTATTGAAACATTGGAGCATATATTAAGGGAATGTAAGAAGCTAAGGAGAGATGAAGATATAATAAATGTATTAAATGAAAATGCGAAGGGCCTGCCAGTATTAAAAATAATAATAAAGGAAAGAAAGGACCAAAAAGATGTGGAATAATAATAATTAAATCAAATAAGAAATTTAAATGTGAGAAATATATAAGAAATAATTATAAGAAAAGTTATAAGAATAGTTTTAAGAAATTTAAATGGAAAATTTATATTGTAAACACAAGTTGTATTGTATTAAAGAAAAGAATTCCTAAACCGAAAGGTAGAGGATTATGTATACTAAAAAAAAATATTATAACTATTTTTAATAGTTAAAAATTATTTTTATTTACATATAAGCATATAGCTAAAAAATTATTAGAACTTACTTGTTTAGATCCCTCTAAAAATTCTCCTAAAGAAAATTCGTTATCAAACTGTGGTATTATAAAACTGCTTAAAATTATATTTTTCATAGTTGAGAAAAAACCTGTCCAAATTATTTTTGGATCATCTCTAAGTGCAGGAAAACGTACACGAGTTTGTGAATCATCTGAACAATTTCTATTTTGTAATAAATTTGGTGAATGTGATGTTCTTAAAAGTTTAGTTCTTGAATGATTACAATAATTTACTAATTGGATAGTAGTTTTTGAACTCACATGCGCATTTAAATGACGCAAAGTTGTTTGGATTATTTTTTTATAAAATTTCATAAATAACATTGTATAAAAAAGTAATAAATTTAATCTGTCACTTTATTTGTGACTTTTTAAATCTTAACTATTTTACCAAAAAATTATTTTCACATAAAAGATGTAAACTGATAATCCGTATATTATTGTATAAGCTACTTAGAACATAACAAATAAGAGTATTCCCATTGGATATAGGTTAAGTTATAATACAGCTGATACAATATCGTCGAGAGACATCTACAGTAATTACTTATAGTGTTTTTTTAATATTTATATCTTGACTGCTATTGAAATAATTTGTATTTAAATATAAACAATTAAAATTAAATTGTCTCTAATACAAATAAGTTATGAGTTTTCGGAATGTTTGTGCAACGTCTACTCTTTTAACAAAAAATTATATTTATTTTACAAATAATATAAACCGATGTATAAAAACACAACCACGTAATAATCCGAAAAATAAAACGATGTTTAGTTTTCAGTGTAAAAGTTTTTTAAATTTCAGTAATTACCCTCCTCCAAAATGTTGGCAGTGTAATTATCCATATAAATCTGAAATTTTCTGTTCTAAGTGCAAAGCTTTACAAAAACTACCAGAAGATTTAAATTACTTTGATATATTTGGAGTTAAAAAAGATTTTGATATTGATGTTGAAGATATTAAAAAAAAATATAGACAATTACAATCTATTTTACATCCTGATAAATTTGAACAAAAATCTAATGTAATTAATCTTAATTAATAATATAAAAACATTTTAAAAATTATGTATTTATCATGGCAACATTTTTTGATTATGATATTCAAAGTATTTTTAATTTTTTGATATACAATGTATTTTTAAATAAATTTTAATTTTAATTTAAATTTTGAAAAATATGTTTAAAATTTAAAGTGTAGTATTCAGAAAATTTGCTTCAAATATGTTTATGTTTCTATTGCTTCAAAGCAAATAATTATACATGCTGTTACATAATGTTAAAAATTAAAACATTCTTTAGTATAAAATAATACAATAACAATAAATTATTTCTTTATGTTTTTTATTCTGTAAACTTTTTTAATTTAACAATATACTATTTCTTTTAGACAGAAAAGGAGATTTCAAAAAATCTTTCCTCTCTGATAAATAAAGTTTATAAAACTTTACTAGATCCTTTAGATAGAGGTTTATACTTGTTGAAATTAAATAATGTTTTTATACAAGAAGGCACAAGTTCAGAAGCTGGATTTTTAATGGAAATAATGGAGATAAATGAAAAAATTGAAGAGGCTTCTAAAAGCAAAGAAAAAATATTGGAATTGTCGAAAACAAATCATAAAACATTAGATTCACTAAACAAGTATCTTAATATATTTTATATAAAAAGTAAGGGTGATTGTCTTTAGATTTGTATGTTTAAAATTAATTTGTAAATTTTTATTATTTACAAATTATTATACAGTTTTACATTATTTTTTAATGATTATGTTATTTAAAAGTTCTGCATTAACTGATACACTATGATGTATTGAAAATTTGATATAATAAATTAGGACAATCACCTAATTATTTTTTTCTTTTTTATTTAGTATATTTATTACATGATTTTCAGGAAAATATCACAAGCATTTCTTAATAAAGATATTGATCGAGCAAAAGAACTCTTAATGAAAATGAAGTATTATGTGAGTATTGACAAGAGGTTGAAAATTTTAAAGCAAGACTTGGACATTGTTGATTAAAAACAACTTGTATGTAAAAATTTGTAAATATGTATATTACATAAAAATACTATTATAACAATATTTTACATATAAAATAAATTATACTTTTTTTTTTAATTTATACAAAAATAATTTATTGATTGTCTATTTTCCATTGTTCAATCCATTGACATATTCTGTTAATATTATTTTTAGTTTGTTCAGGAGTGTCACTTTGAAGCTCATGTACTATTTCTTCTTTATATGATTCCCTAGCTTCTTCTAAGATAGTTTGAAAAATTTCACAATCGATATTGTCTTCTAATTTTTTGCCTGTATATCCTCTAGCAACAAGTCGATCATATAAAATAGTGTTATTTGTTCTTAAAACAAATACAATATCAAACCACCTTTCTGGAAAAAAATCTGCCCCATGATAATCAACAATTTTACCACCTTCATTCATCATTGGTTCCATCAAATCTAATAACTGAAATTTATGATATTAAATTAATTTAAATAAATATTTAGATTAAGTTTTTATTATCTGACTAAATTTAATTGGTTTTAAGTAAAATCTATCTAGAATAATTTATAAATAATAGAAAAATATAAAATTAATGTAGAAAAAAAATTAATCTAAATAGTTATTTTATTACAAAATTGAAACATTATTTTAATGTATGAATCACCTGATCTTCATTTAAAATTGGACATTGGTAATCTTGATCATATGATTCTAAACATTTATTTTCAATTGCTATTTTGCTAACATCAAGCCAAGTAAAACCTGTATGTTGTGCAAGCAAACGGGACATTTCACTTTTACCAACACCAGGAGTACCTAAAATTATACATTAATTTTATTATTGAAAATTATTTTAATAAAAAAGTAATAATATTTTTTGAAAATATTTAAAGTAACAAAATACCTGTAATTAAAATATTAGGTGCTTTTCTATTCATAGTAATCATTTGGTTCAAAGTATAATAAATATATTAATTATTTAAAATATTAAATTAATGTACTAAATATATATGGTGACAATTTTACTAACTTATACAAAATTTTTTAAAACATTTCTTCTAATTAACAAAGTTTAGTTATATATAATTGATCACTTATTTTTTTGTCCAAAATCCATGTGCTTACAAAAGCGACGTCACTTTATTTTACGTCCCCAATTTTTAAAGTTATGTACAGATGTTTACGCAATGATTAGGAATAAGTGTAATAAAATTTTTGTTTTTTTTTATTCATAACATGAAAAAAAGTAATAAAAAAAATAAAAATTACGATAGCAAATTTTATTATGAAATTTATGTAATTTTGTATTTAATTCTTATGCTTTATTTGTTGGTTAGTACACAGTGCATAGTATGTTGTTGACTACAAATGTACAGAACAAGTTCTTGACAGGCGACGATTGAAGAGTAATAAGAAATTTTCTTATGAATTGGAAATTTATATGGTTTTTTTTTAATATCATTTCTTTTGTTAGATTAATTCAATAATTTTTTTTTTTTAACATTCCAGAATTTTGAAGATAGTAACCTTGTTTGCGTTTTTAAATTAATATATTTTTAAGTAAATTTTTCGAGTAATGTTATTGATAGAAGATTCTATATGGATCAAAGAAATTTTATTATAATGATATTAGAAATTAACAGAAGAATAATTTTATCAATAACTGAGACGTTATAAATATTTAGAAACAAATTTAATAGGGTTATGAGGCTGATTTACTGTCAACTTACTGTTTTATATTTTTTCTCTATTTTTATTTTTGCTTTTGGAATTTATTATGGCAGAACATAGATGTAAGGTAAGCAAGAATTATTCTTAAATCAAATTTTGATTATTTTTTTAATATGATTATTTTTACGCTCCACTGATATGCAAAGTATTTTCTTAATATTTTTTCTGTACGTATACATGTACATATATATGTTTTATTTGTATATTTACAAAATATAATTAATGAATAAAAGAATCAATTTGTGTTGCGAATTATTATTAATTGCAATTGCAAAAATTAAATTATTATTTGAATTTTGTCATAAAATTATCTTATAAAGTAATTTACAAATATAAACGAACTAATTTGTATTTAACATAACAATAATTTAATATCACAAAGTTTTATATAATTATTTTGTTTTTGCATAATTATGCTAGTAAAAAAAGGTCAGTTTATTCAATCTTGTTGCACATATTATTCATTTATTTGCAGATAAATTAAATTTATATTTTATTTATTATATTGTTTAAAAATAGATTGTCATTTAAAAGACTTTTTCAATTCACACAAAATCAAAAAATAAGTTATTAATTTACTTTTAATAGAGTTTAGTATTTTTTTATAATTTTTATAAAATATAAAATAAATATTCCTTAATTTATATTAAGTACTGTCAAATTAACATTTATTTCAGAAAAATTAAGTCACTTTTTTTAAATATATTTATTTTTTAATTTAATAAATATGTGTAATATAATTTTATAATTTTTATCACAATTTTGGAAATTTCTCATTGCAAATATTTTTTGTTGAAAACATTAAAATTATTAATACAATATCAATAAAATTTATTTGATTTATTATTTAAATATTCAATAAATAATAAGTTAAAAAATTATAGAATAAGTCAAGTATAAAATTATAAAATAAATTTTAAAATTATATAAAATTAATATTTTTTAAAGGAATGTAATTGCACTTGCAAACATTGCAATAAATATGAGGAAAGACATAATGATATGCATTTGCATGCGGAAATAGAAAATCTACGTCAACGTCTGGTTGAAAGAGATAACCATATTGTAATAATGGAGACTCAATTTTTAAATGAAGCTGAAAAATTTCCTAATGGAGAGTTAGCTTCACTAAAAGAAGAAATGCTTATTTTGCAAGATAAATATACAAGGCTTTATGAAGCTCATAAGCGTGTGCAAAAAGTTAACCAAAATCTCGAAGATAAATTATTAAAAATAGTTGATAAATGTGAGACTGAGAAAGGGGCCTTTACAAAGGACATAGCTACTTTATCCCATAGATTGGCTGATGCCAATTATACTATTCATCGATTAACTCAAGATAACGTAAGTTGCAATATTAAATTTTACTACATTATCATAACATTACATTGTATAAAAATCAATTCTTAAATTCTACCTGTTTATATAGTTACTTAATTGAAATAAAAATAAAAATAAAAATATTTTTAATATACAGGAAAAATACAGGAATGATGTTAATTTAGCTATTCAATTACTTCAGTGTAAACCATCAAATTATGTTGGGCAAAAGTATGAATTAGTAAGTAATTATAATTAAGATGTTTGCAATTGAGTTTTAAGATTGATATCAATATTTCTAAGATTTAAAAAAAAAAGTTTTTTCTACACATCTTATTAAATAAATTAAATTTTTAATATT
Organism: Chalcis sispes; assembly: GCA_949987625.1. Lineage (NCBI taxonomy): Eukaryota > Metazoa > Arthropoda > Insecta > Hymenoptera > Chalcididae > Chalcis > Chalcis sispes. The sequence goes on along the minus strand of OX465094.1, from coordinate 7,915,255 downwards.
ACTATAAATATGTAAGTTATAATATCAAATATTTCTGTAATCTATTAATATGCATGATAGTGCCTTTTTTTTTAGTTGCCTCCAGAAGTTCAAGCAAAAGTAAGAACATATGTTGCACCAAAAGGCCGTATCAACGAAATCTCATGTACTGAAATAAAAAGTATAACAGTTCCCATTTCTACATTTCCTCCAACTGCTATGGTTTATAATGTTGCAAAGCCAGTTGTAGATAAACAAGATGTTGATAGTGATGATGATTCAAAACCTCCTGTGGATGTAGTATCAGCGTCTATTATGGCTAAAGTTTTAGAGGATAGAGAAAAAGAAAGAATATTTACTCGTCATTGTAATACTTGTACTTGTCATAGAAGTATTTTGAAAATTGATACTGAAACCCAAACTATGCTAGAGCATAATGAAGATAGATTTTCTAGTACTAAAAATTATATCAATAAATTTGATTGTAGTGAATTAAAAAATGCTAAAAGTAGTAAAGAATCTTTCCAATCAGATGTTCAAGAAATTAATTTCACTTGTAGCAATAAATATTCTCAGTCTGTTGATATAAGTACAAATTGTGATGCTTATCACTGTATAAATAAAGTATTGGAAACTAAATATAATACAAACATTGAAAGCTCAAAAACTTTAATTCGAAATAATTCTAGTACTAAAAATTATTTAAATTTAAAAAATTCAAGTAAACATAAAAGCTCCGTTGATATTCCTAGTAAAGATCAATCAAAGTCTACAAATTGCAAAGCACAAAGTAATATAAATCACTGTAAAAAATTAACCAATGAACAAAAATTATCAAAAGAAATAAAAAATCTTGATGATCAAGCCAAAATAGATATGATAAATGAACGGCTATGGAAGAGCAGTTGGATGAATTCAAAAACTTTAACAAATACTAAAGAAAGTGAAGTTCAGTTAGATGTAATAAATGAACGTGTTTGGAGAAAAAGTAATAAAGATGTTGAAAAACCAACTCATTTAACAGTAATAGAAGTGAAAAATTCAGATGATTTATCAAATCATAATGAAAAGTCACAGATTGAAACTACAACCAGTCCTAGTTTCAGTAATGAAAGTATCCTAATATCTTCATCAGATCCTTCGAGTCTTTCAAGTGACATAATTTTAAATCAAGCTCATTCCATTAACAAGAAAGAAAAAGTAACAGGTCCAAGAAATTGCTTAATGCGAGTGACACCTGGCTCAAAAAATATTCTCCTTGATAACGTCGGAACATACCAAACGGTATTGTACACTAGTGGATATAGTAAACCAAGTACTGCTTTAGTTCATATGGCTAAATCTTCACAGTCTGTAAGATCGGCATCGATCAGCAGTGAAGAGAATGCACCTTGCACCATTCACGACAATAATTACTTACAGAGAGTAGCTCAATGGGTTGACACTTTGTCTAGTAGTTGTGAGTCAGATAATATTCGATCATCAGTTGATAATTGTTCGGATGATCAAATATCAAAAATTAATTTTAAAACTAATAAGGTTACCAATGTACCTTCTATTCAAGTAGAAGACCAGAGAGATTTGATGACTTTTGAAGGTGACAGCGATGAAGAGCATAAACTCGCACTTGATTATTCTTATCAAGCAAATATATCTAAAGAAATAGAAGATGCTTATTTAAAGTTAGCAGCAAGCCTTGAGTCAACAAATTTGAATTTATCTGATACTGTAGACGTTGATATGATGACTATTGAAAAATATAGAAAAGAACAAAAACGTTCTTATAAAAACAATCAGGCAAAGCTTCAGTCTAATACATAATTTTACAGAAAAAAAAAATTACTTAAGAAATTAAAAATAACTTTTATCACATAAGAATTATATCATTAATAAATTATTTTTCTTAAAAAATTCACAGTTAAAATTGATGAAATGAATATTAAATTATAATGAAAAAATAAAAAATCTTAAATTTACAATTTATATTTATTAAAATGTATTTGCTTCACAAAATACATTTGCTTATCAATATTTAATAATTAATTAACAAAGCAATATATTATATATTTTACATATCTTAAATTTTTAATAACTTTATCATTTTTACAATATTCATATATTTTGAATGAGAAAAAAGCCTAAGTTTGAAAAAAAAACTTCTGTGACAATAAATATTTTATCATTTTAATTAAACGGTATATAGAACATTATTTAATATACAGTGGTAATTCTCAACTAATAATGCTTATTCAAATTTTATATCAAAGTAAGCATCTAATTAAAATTCAAAAACATGCCAAAAATATAAGAGTTTTACTAAATTATTCTGTATTATAGTTTTGGACAATAAGAAAATATTTTAACATATTAATTATTAAATAAATATTATTTTTTAGTATTCAATAAATATTATTATTTATTATTAATATCTTTAATAACTAAATACTTTAATTAACATTAAAATAATTTAAAAAAAAAAAATTTTCTGAATATTTTTAAATAATTTTATTCAATGCAGTTAATTTTATTAATTTTATTAACAATGTTAAATTTTATATTGTGCTTAAGTATATAAATTAAAAAAAAAAAAAAAAAAAAAAAAAAAAAAAAAAACAAAAAAAAAAAAAAAAAAAAAAACAAACAAACAAAAAAAAAACAAAAAGAATATATACCAATAGAATTAAAATTCATATAGATTCTATTAGCGCTGAAAATATATTAACAATAAATAATAATAATAAAATATGTAATAAAATAAATATAGCTAATTGCGTGATCTTTATTTCTCTACAGCCAGGGCAAGAAAAAACGAAAAATATTAATAATTATTAAAAAATTTTAGATTGGAAATTGACGAAATGTGTATTTGTAATTTTGCGTGTTTGGTACATATGTAAGTACGTACTTGTACAGCAAAAAATGAAATTTAGAAAATACGAGGCTACACATAGGTTTATTATATTTAGATTAATAGTGTCGGCGTAAATGTAAAACGTTTGTGTGAACGTTTGATTATTTATGCATTTGTGTATAAAATACACAACTATGTGAGAAAAATATGTATATTGATTTATATAAAATGACCGTTATTTTTATTTATAACTAATAATTGTTATATATTTTTTATTAAAATGTCTTATTTAACCGTATCCCTAGCAGCGAGTGCCAAGAAAATTTAAAATAAATTTGTTAAATTTTATGTTAATTAATACGTATCGAAAATACCATTTTTAATGCCATGTATTGTAAATTATTGCCGTATATTTTACAAATATGGCATATATCAGAGGCTCCAAAATTTTTTCAAGATAAAAATGAAAATGAATATGTGTGGTATATAAAAAATAATAAAAAATTTGCTCTTTCAAAATTTTAAGCTTTTTATAAATTATAAACAATATGCAACAGAAATTTTTTTAAATAACTCTTTAAAAAAAGAGCAATTAAATCGTGAAGAAACGTGCTCTTTAATTATTTAATTTTTATCTCGCATTAAAGCTTGAAAAATGTTAATTTATTAAACGAATGCATATGTAATAATAACTTTAATACAATTAAAAAAATGTTACAATGACTTTTAACGCCGTGTTTCAAGTTAATTGTAAGTAAACGTCTGTTTAAAAAGATTTATTAATAATATTTTACAAAGTGTAAAAGTCTTTAGAAAGTTTTCTCGATTTTTCGTTTCTAATATTTTTGTAAATATTCATTTTATTTTAAAGCTGTATAAAACATACATTTTTGCAGAATAAAATTTTTTCTAAACAACAGGGAAATTGACGTGATTCTTTAATTTTAGAATTCAAGGATTAAAACTATTTATTTTAAATTTATCGCTACTTTGATAAAAAAATATTTGTTATTTAAAAATAAATGATCTTATTTATAAAAAATATTGTTTTTACAGGCGCGAAGGCGCAAAATTTAACAATTTATTGTATAATTATAAATTTCACGGTTTGTTGGAGAAACGTTTCCATTAAAGTTTCCTTTACGTCAAAAAAATCTTTTAAAAACGTAAAAACATTTTTTTTTATAGATCCATAAAATAAAATAAATTTTTTCAATATTTATTCAAGTATAAATTTATTTCAAAATTGTTAACGAAACTTACGTGTATAATTTAGCAGTTATTATTTAATGAAATAATAAATTACGATATTTTGGTGATTTAAACAACAGCATTAGCTAGTTTCTATCTTTAATTATTTGTAAAAAATTTAAATAAACAAATTTTTAATCAATTTATATTTTGAAATTAAAATATACATATGTTTTTAAAAAAACATTCACAAAAGCCTTAAAAACGATTTAGAATGATTAGTAAAACATTATCGAGGAAACGTTTATAAATTAATACAAAAAAAAAAAAAAAAAAAAAAAAAAAAAAAAATCTATTCCTCCAACTGATTAATGTTACATACGTTTAAATATATACGTATAAAAATTAAAATATTTCAAAATTTTAAAATAAAATAACTAAATCTAGAAATTTTTAATTATTTTCGTCGGTAATAAATTATTATTAACATATACTTACGTTATTTTTAATATTATTTCATAAAAGCAAAATACATAACACAATATACATAAGTGTATATTTAACAGAAAATAGAATTAATAAAAGAAAAAATAAGCTTTTCAGCCAGATTACCGACGAGTCAAAGCTCGAAGATGGTACGGCAGTGTTGGGATAAGTTGGCAAGGATCATAAACATTAGGACAATATAAATTGAACTTTTACAAAATGCAATTTAAAACGTTAATGAGCGCAAGTTTATTTTATAATGTTATTGCGCGTGAATTGTAAACGCAGGTTACAACTGCTGAGTTGAGACATGCATTTTATGTATATATATATATATATATATATATATATATATATACATATATAGTTTGAAATAGTGAGGCCGAGCCCATGGCTCGGCAGTTTTGTTCAATCAGGCTAATGTTCTCATAATTTGGTGTCAGAGTTCGCAGCCTTCTACACTTTAATGAATGAATAAATGGCCTCGCCTTTAATGTTCACCTGTAGATGTAAAAGTCGTTAACTAACGCTCACGAATATAACACATTTTCTATCTAGCGGCTCTGATAAATATTTCTATTATTTAAATTTAATCTTAAACAATTCATTTATTATTGATCTAAAATTCAAACAAAAAAAAAAAAAACAAAAAAAAAAAACAAAAAATAAAAAAACAAACAAAATTATTTTAAGATACGAAGTACACATTCTTCATATTTTGATATAGTGAACATAGTTTATCGACAGACGCGCGTTATAGGCGAGACTGTTTGTTTCACCTGGATGAAGATGGATTCTATTCGGACGTTTACGTGGATACTTGTTTGAAAAAAAACTTTAAAAAAATGGGTGGATATTTATCCAGACTTTATTTAAAAAAAAAAAAAAAATTCATTAAAAATTAAATCAAACGACATCACAGGATATTATTCTAATAAAATAAAACAATTTTTTAATAATATTTTCATCGATAACATAAATTTTGACAAACTTATTGGATTCAATGTGTAAACGTCAATGTGGAAATAACGTTAAAAATAACATTATTTCTCAGCTTTTCGCGATACGGTTTGATACGCCGTGAATAACGAATGAGTTTCTAAAATAAAATAAAATTTTCTCCACATTATCATATATTGTTTAACTCTATATTATTATATTATTGAAAAGTAATTGTTTAATTCTAAAAGTACGTACGAGGAAATCGATCGGAAAGAACACCGATGGAAAGACCACAATAATTATAATGATTTAGTTTTTCAATATTTAAGTACTTTTTCACGGTCTATATCTCATTTCGAGATGAGGTCTGCAATATATAATATTTCAGTTGCTTTACTTTTACTTTTGCTCAATTTATAACGAAGTTTCGCTTCGTAACTTTACATTTATTTTTTTTTAATCGAAATAGTATAACAACATAAAACTATTTATTCGACAAAAGTTTTGAAATGATCTAAATTTTAGATTTGATTTTTTCAACAAAGATAGGACTTAAAATTTTTTTATACATACGCATACTATTTATAGGTGTAAAATTGCTATTTTTTTTTTTTTTTTTTTTTTTTGATAGCGTATACCCTTATATAGATGTAAGCGATAATAAAAAAGAAAATGCGTCCGTTATGTGTAGGTATTTAATCAACGATGAGGACCGCGCTCACGAAGTTTTACCCCACTTCTTGCTTTGGTTATTCTCTCTTTCTCTCTCTCTCTCTCTCACTTTCTTCGCGAGTACGCAGGTAGCGCGGAAACTCGAGTCCGTCTCGCCTGCAGCTAGTCAGTAAGAACACGCTCGTGCTCATGATATCATGTTCGAGTAGTTGTGCGTTGTACAGGAATACACTCGTATCCTTTCCTTTATTTTACCCTTAGATTTTCGTCAAAACAATAGCGATTTTTATTTTTTAATATCTTCGTTCCTCGTACATCTCCCCTTCCGCTTATTTTAATTATTGTTAAGTGAGAGCAACGGATAATGTTTTAGGTAAATTATTACCGCTTTTCAAATATTACTTTTAATACAATCGGCCAACTGTCTTTAACTGTCTGTAAGTATTTGTTTAAACTTTGTTACTTCAAATTATTTTGTTCGTTCCTTTATTCAATGTAAATAAAAAAATAAGGAACTTCGGTGTGCCATCAACTTTCTACGTTAATCAGAGCAGCAAATTGTCTCACAAATGAGTAAAAAATGAAAATTTGACGGTTCATTCGAAATGATTTTCAAAGCTCTCTCGATGATTTTAGTTTATTTACTCGGTGCCCTATAGAATTAACAATGTTTTTAAACGATTTTTATTCTTACATGTCGGCGATAAGTATCAAAGCGTATACTTGAATTAAATTGATAAATAGCTTAAGTTGCGATGTTTGCATATATACATAAGTACTAGCAGGGCGAATGACAAACGTTCATCAATCCACGTGCAAAGGTTGACAGTTGCGCGAAACGTCGTTGTTCAAGGGTTGATATATAAACGATGGACCAGCGACTTATTGTCGTTTGATTATCGACTAAAGTTAACGAAAGGCATAAAGATCTCGGTGGATTAACGATTCAACGATGTTTGCGCGATCGCATCTACAGCCGCGTGTACGTGTGAGCGTGTATGCATACATGAGAAGATAAATATACACGTATATGTATATACAAATATACGCGCGCGCGCGTGTGTGTGTGGGTGTGTATGGATGCGTATATCCATGTATTATAGTAAGGTATATGCATAGAGCGTCCGTTGGGCAGCCTAGACTAACTTTCTCCTCAAGTGATTTCAAAGAGATCGATAGAAGGACCGTCGCGCCACGAGACTACACGACCCTTGGTTACTTCTTATTTAAAACTGTACACAAAAAATATAATCAAAATATCGTTTTCTTCATTGTCGAATCATCGTATCGCGTCAATTATTGTTACTTCTTTAATTTTTTTTTTCTTTCTTTTCTTTTCTTTTCTTTCTTTCTTTTTTTTTTTTTTTTTTTTATTACGTCGGTACAAAAATATTAAAACGATGAAATTAATAAATAATTCGATTTGAAAGTACAAAATTACTTATTCCATTGATCGATAAAATACAAAGGTGATTAGTTTTATCAAAAATTAATCATTTGCAATGAAAACCCATTTTGGTCAACGTTTTTAAATGCCTCGAAGTTTTTCTTTTATCTTTCAAAATTATTTTTTATTTAAAAAAAAAAAAAATAAATAAATAAATAAATAATAATAATAATAATAATAATAATAAAATATGAAATAAAGAAATACCAGTAATTCACGAGTACGTATCATGCGCGCAACAATGGTACATTCATTTATTTCGTTTTTTCATTTTGTAACTATAAATTACGCGATAATAACCGCAAGTATTTAATGATAAATTCGTGCTATTATATCCGCTGAGAATGCATTTTTTCACTTTGCTATTTTATTAATTTAGAAAAAGCAATTGTTTTTATCTCCGCGAATATTTAAGTATTGAGATTTTTTAAATGTTTATTATTTTTTGGCTATTTGACAATATCGATTTTTTTTTTTCTTTTTTCTTTTTTTTTTTTTTTTTTGCGTTCAATAAGAAAACTATCCAAGACGCGATTGAAAAACGTTAAAAAAAAAAATTGAGCGTATTATTGACTAATAACGAATAATTAAAAATCGAATTCATCAAGGTATAGTTATATTCTTTCATTTTTATTTAACGTTTTGTCTTACTATTAATTGCATATAATTATCCAAAAAAAAAAAACGAAAAAATTATTAAAGATTTGACGGTAAAAAATATTTTTGCGTAAAATGGTAAAGTCAATTGGCTGGTTAAACTTTTGATTAATTCTTTATTTTAATAAAAAGTTAGTTAGCTCGTTCCTTAGTTTAGCGAATTATTAATTTTATCAATTACATAAGCTTGCATTCATACAATAATCGTTAATAATTATTTACAAATTTTATTGCTCAAATGACAACGGACAGTCTTAGTTTTAAGCCTAACATTTTAAAATTTTCATGCATTTTTCCGTCGTTCATATTTTTTCTTTTTAATGTTTATTTGCATGCTACAGCTGTTAGCGGGAGCCTCATTAGTTTCGCTAGCCAAGCCACAAACTTCCGAGTTCTCGATTGCATATATACGAGTATATATATATAAGTGTAGCGGTAATATTAAACAATTTCTAATCCGATTACATGACCTTTTATAGCCGTTATCTTTTTCTCAAAGCCATTGGTATTGATTTTTTTGAAAGCGACTTAAAAAATTCCGCATCGAAACGTTCCTCTATTGAATCTTGACCTTTTATTTAGTATAACGTATCAAAATTTCCATAACTCGACAATATTGTCCGTATCGATGTTTATGCGCTGAAAAATTTTCACCGCCTACGTCTACGAGTTTATCCGATGAAATTTATTACGAAACCGGCCGTATGTTTATTTAAATTTAACGTTCGCTAAAGAAAGTAATTGCAAAGGTGAATAAATATCGAAATGTATGAATTATTAATGTAAGAAAACTTTTTAAAAAATATTTTGAAATATAATTATTTGATAATCTTACGGCGTAATGAAATTTAGATTTATATAACGGAGAAAAACCATATTCAATTACTTGTAATTAATTAGTTCTTCTTTTCACTGCTTTAATTATGGAGGAAATTTTTTTTTTTTTTTTTTTTTCTTCGTCTAATTGGATACGCTCAAAAAAGCAATATCCATTAAAAAATGATAAACATTTTAGTGCGAAAAAATGCAAGTACAGGTCTATAAATTATATAAATAAATATTTTGTTCTATAAATAAAATCGAACGTGTAATATAGTAAAAATTAATTAAAGGAAAAAAAAAAAAAAAAAACCGATGCCAACGCGCATTACGACAACATTTTTCACTGTATTAATTATGCATATGCATTTTAAAGCAACAGTTGTTGGCCAAATAGTCCCATTTGCGTATTAGCTGCTTAAAACTGTAACCGATCCGTAAATCTATATGCTCTGGTTAAACCGTACTTTATTGCATCGATAAATAACGGATTATTAATAAATTAAATAACGCGTAATTAAGGACGAAAACTGCAAAACGATCGAAATAAATTTGAACATTTTTCTAACTCTATTAACATAAGAAAGCAAGACAATGTGCCCTCGAAATTGCTTTATCTCTCATTTGGCTCGATTATTACGCTTGAACGAATTGAAAAAATTAAATGTTAAAAGCGGCAAAGTTAAAGAAGATGCGCACGCGCGCACGTTATTCTACAGGCAGTTGGAAAGTTAACGATATTTTTTATAATTTTATCAATAAAACATTAGAATTATTAGAAATAATAAGTTAAAAAAAATGTCTTAAAGTGAAAATAATATATAAATTTACAGATTTCGAAGCTGAGAAATAACAAAAGAAAGCACAAAATACATAAAAATAAGCAGGAGTGGACGACGGCTGGCATGGAATGGCTCAATTAAACGTCAAGTTATGTTAGAGCTAGCTTACCGTAATTAAAGAACGATCATCACGAGCATGAAAGCGTGAAGCCATCATGAGCGGAGCTGAGGAATTTTGCGGCAAGAACGGAGCCGAACGGCGACGCTACCGGCGTTCCCGCAAATAATCCAGTAATAAAAACTTCCCCGTTAACGATCTCGAAAAACTCGTCATCGAGACCCCGATGTATCGTCGTACGTACATTTAATTTTCTACGCGTCGCTAAGTTTGTTGTCCCGTTCCTTCAGAGAGGCGTCGATGAGAGATCAGCGCGGATCCACCCGGGGCCGAAGGAGAGCCGGCCAAGTCCGAGCAGAGGAGGACGCTGCCCGGACGGCCGTGGCATAATGCAGCACCAGCAACAGTACCACCAGCAGCAGTACCAGCAGCAGTACCAGCAGCAGCACCGACAACAGCCGCCGTTCCGGGTGCTATCGCCGGCTGGACGGATCTCGCACCTCGAGGGCCAGCCGCTCTCGCCGCCTCCGGCCCGAGCGCCCGAGCCGTACAAGCTCGTCGCGGCGGCTACCGGCTACGGCCGGGCCCAGCGCAAGTCCAGTTTTGCGATAATAGCGGAGACCCGGCCCCCGACACCCCGGGGACTAGGAGAGAGCCAGTCATCGAGTCCCGGCTCGCCCCAGCCGCCGAGCTCCGGGAGGCTCTCGCCTTTCCGGGGCAGAGGCTTCAAGGGCCCGCCGCCGAGGTCGCGCTCGAGGCCCCGGACTCCTCCGACTGGCGAGTCTCGACGCAAGCCCCGCTCCAGGATCGAGCGAACCCGTACTTATTATTGCCTCCTGCATTTTCCTCCTGCACTCGTCTTTATCTTTTCGTTCTCATTAACAAAGTTCATATACACACACGCGGCAGTTTATCACGCACGCGCGCGCGCGCGCAGTTTTTACTTTTAAAGGCTAAAGGTTTTTTTCGCCATTGCACTTTGCCCCGAGCGATTATATTTTATTTCTAAATAATTAAATCTTTCTTATTTTTTCTCTTTACCCGCGCTATAGAACGAAACGTCATGTGATTGCTCGATAAAGGTGAATAATAATAATCTCGGGCTTTCTTCGGGCTTCGTAAACTTAACGAAAACGACGATATTTATTTTCGATTCTTTCTATCGTTATTTCTCATCGTCGAGTATTTCATCAATTATTCAATAAACCTCTAACATTATACACACACACACACATACATACATATATACAGTATAAAAGTAGACGTAAGAAAAGAAACGAAAGAATTTTTTTTATTTCAGTATCGACGTCGCAGCAAAATAGCCCGAAGCGCAGTCAAATTCCACGACCAACGCGAAGTCGATCGATATCTTCGAGCAAAGAAAACGAAGAGACACACAAAGCATCGCCAAAATTTGGGCGTCGCGCGGTCAACAAATATACGTCCAGCGTCGGTAACGGCCTTGTCAATCATCGACGGCTACCTCGAAAAGAGACCAAAACGCGACCGGAGCTTTCGCCCATTAAAGGAACTCCGACCAAACCTCGCACGGATAACAACAAAGTTATTGTCTTTATAAATTTTATTTTTTAAATTTAAATTTAATTTTAATTAACGCTTCTCGATCATTCAAATTATAATTTAAAATAACGTAAATTAATGTCTTGTTCTATTTTAATTATCGTGTCTTTTTGTAAACAAAATCTTTTACAATGACGCGTTAAATAAATAGAAAATATTAGATGCACGTATTTTATTCGCTGTAGAAAAAAAATTTAAAAGATTCGACTGTTATTCGACTGTTACGGAGCTTTCTGCATGTATATATATATATATATATATGCATTTGAAAAAATATTTTTAATCAATTTAACAAATGAAATTATCATATATTACGTTTAAAAGAATCATAATGCATCGTCGAAAGCCACACCGAGAAATGGCGGAGCGCAGATGACGATCGATAAATCGCCGGAAAAGTTCAACCGCAACTTACTGGCGCCGTCGAAAATTTTACCAAACAATAAAAGATTCGTCACTGCCAAAAATTCAACGCCTCGTGACAAGACCTCGAGCGCTGATGTGCCCGATTCGCCTTCTAGGATTCCATTGAGAAAAGCCTCCCCCTGCGCCTCTAATTCAAATTCAACGAATTCCTTGATCAAGCCATCGTCGACCGAAACCACTGCCAGCATTACTTACAAAGACAAGCCTACGAGCCATTCGCAAAATCAAAATCAATCCGTAAACAATCGGGACGATTCGAAATCGGTAATTACTAACGCATAATATTAGATTATGAAATAATTTTTTTATATCCACTTAAAGTATTTAACAATTGTAATGTTGTTTAATACAGTAGTTACATATAGTTCATTTTAATCGAAAAAGAAAAATTATAATTTCTTTTAGCTTTACGATGATTAACACTTATACTTTGTTTTAGATAAGCTCGAATAATAAAAAATCATCGTTATCGAACGGTTATCCACAATCGACCGCCGACGCAGATTTAACTCTGGTCGATCTATTAAAACAGTCGTCCAGCGCAACAGGTACCTCGAGCGTAGTTAATACGACAACTACAACAGCTGTACAACCTCTTCAAATCGATGCCGCGTCGATACTCGCCGAAAGCGAGCTAGTCGCCAAGCTCGCTAATTTGGAAAAGAAGCAAAAGAGTTTAGAGATGAGGGAAAAATCAATCCAAGAGGCACAAAAGTTGACGGCCACGAAGAAAACAACGGAAACTGAGTCGAAGACGTGCTCGAATAAAAATAACGGAGGAGAGACGATGAAAACGGATTACAACGACGAAAAGATGAGAAACGTGGAAAACGACGGGCAGAACAATAATACGGCGATGGTTAAGAATTCATCGAGCTCCGATGGTAAAACGACGTCGAGTCTCGGTAGCGCATCCAATAATCAAGATAAAAAAATTCGCGAAAATCTGATAAAACGTACTGCTCAGGCCGAGGGCGACAAATCGACGGAGGACACGACGAAACGGTTCACGGTTAGCGTCGCCGTAACAATTTTATTTATATCGTTATTATGTGTGAGTGTGCGGGTGAATCGACGCGACGATTAAAAAAAAAAAAAAAAAAAAAAAAAAAAAAAAAAAAAAATATATATATATATCATGGCTTTTGCAGTCTGTATGTGTGTGCGTTTATTTACCTGCATAATAAATCGATCCACGGACAGATTAACGAAACGTTGTGCCTATCTCGTAGGAAGAGGCGGAGGGACAGAGGCAAGGAGTTACGAGGAGCTTGGCCGATGGAAAGCCGGAGGGGAAAGCGAGCAACGCCAAAGCCACGGTAAAGTCAACGACGAGCGATACGACTAACGACTCGCAAAAGGTGTCACCCTCGTCGAGGAAGAAGAGCGCGAGGAACGGCCTCGCTGACGGCGGCGACGATAAGAGCGGACGAGGAAACTATCGCGCGACTAAGAGCAACGAGGTATCGCTCGAGTCTCAAGCTCGAACGGTGTCGTCCGAATCCTTGGGCAGTCTGCGATCTAACGACACAGGTGTAAGCCTCAATACCGTAAGAGGTGTATCATCCGCCAAAGAAAAGTCCGGATTGCATTTCGTTAAGCGACCGGAGGAAATCGAGACGCTCAGTGGGAATATCGTTAAGATCGATAGAAACGGCGCCGAGAACGCGTAAGTTCCTGATTTACCTAACGCGATTGCGTTCTATATCGTTATTGCATTCGTCGCTCACTATGGTGCGTCTACGGTATCGTTGCTTTATGTCGCTGATTTTTTTTATTTATTTATTTTCTTTTTTTTTCTTTCTTTATTTTGCCATCGGTATTTAAATAGCTTAAAATTCACATTATATCCTTGCCTTTTGTATTTTGAAATTTGTCCTTTTTCTTTTCTAATTCATATATGTATGTAAGTTCGCGAGGATTCGATGGATTATCCTTTATTTCTTATTCTCTCAAATATCTATCTATAAATTCTTATCTTTATTTTGGCTCTTCTCTTTAATATATATTTATCGAAAATTTAATTAAAAAAACGTTCTACACTGCTGATAATATCGTGCTAGCTAATTGACAATTATTAAAACTTAATAAAAAAGAAAAAAAATTTTCACGAATCACAGATAAAATAAAAATCGTTAAAATTGTAATCGGTTTAATTTATAAAGCCATGATGAGATTAGAATGAACTATTTACGGACGTAAGCAAAAATTTTGTATGATTAACATCGGTTTACATCAATTTTTTTTTTTTTTTTTTTTTTTTTTCATCTATACGAAGTTTCAAAATCGTTAAGAGAAAAAAGTTCTTTACATTTGATTATCTTAATTAAATTATAACTTGATTATTAATAATGCTTTCTAAAATTTCAATCAAGTAAGATTGCCTCGCGCATATTAGGTCAAAGTATTTCGGGAAGAGATTAATTATAACCATCCGATCGAAATAGCAACGATAATCGTAATGGAGAAAGATCGCTAGTAATAATGTAACGTCGTGAAAGAATTTGTTGTAAAAATGTAAATAAGAAAAACGTTAATTTACCGAACGCGCGAATTTCGCCGAGAGTCTGTGCGTACACATAAAAGAGAGAGAGAGAGAGAGAGCCAAGTTCAAGTTAAGCGAATACTCGAACAATAGGTAGAAGGATAATAAAAGCAGAAGGATAGCGTAGCCGAAAGCACCAGAGTTCCTTAACCCTAGCGAACGCGTGGCCGGCAATGCACGTATCCAGAGAGAGAGAGAGAGAGAGAGAGAGAGAGAGAGAGAGGAAGCAAAGAGAAGGAGTCCGCACGGAACCACACTCGGGCACGTGTTACATTATCGATTTTAGTCGAAGGAGAGCCCGCGATTTACATCCCCCGTCCGAGACGTCGTCGGGGTCTACGTCAAAGGGCTCAAGGAGTTAATAAATCAGCGCTAAGGGCGCCAGCTCGCCTCGAGCGATAAACAACTTCTCTATGTACGGTATAAACGTTATGGACTCGGGGCCCGATACTCTTCCGCTGCGGGCTAACGGACATCGGCTCGCGCGATCCTCAGACAATGCTCTGTCCTTGCTTTATCGCTACCTCTATTGCCGATACTTCCGTTACCTCGAAATCCTAGCTAATATTTTAGCCTATACTCTGCCATCGTTAAACCTAAGTCGCTCTTTTAATTTTTAAAACTTTTTTTAATAAAATGTTTGAGTTATAATATATTTATGCTTTCCATCTTTCCTTTTTACGAATGAAATCAAATTGTTTTTTTTTTTTTCATCATTTTTACATTTATACATTCGATGTTTTTTTATTGTAATATTTTTTATATGTAATGACAAATGCTGTAGTAATTAATTATTATAAATATAGATTACAATAACGTTTGAATCGAGGATCGATTACACCAAATGTGTATTATTTATTGAAATTGCATTATAATTTTAAAACCGTATAAAGTCTTTATTTTTTTTTTTTTTTTACTTCATAAAAATAAAAATTGTAATTTTCATGATTACTTTAATAATTATTTATCTTATAATACACAATAGATGGAATCGCTAATGCATAACTTAATATTTTTGTATATATATATGTGTGTGTGTGTGTGTGTAAAGAATTGAGTATTCGCAAGTCGCGTGCCGTCAAGGACAAGTCGCTTACGATACCATTTAACTTTTTCAAGTTTTAACCCACGGAGCATTTCTTTCTCTCTGTCTCTCTCTCTCTTGTAATTTTTAAAAATCTTATTTAACGTAGAATGTATATCAAGTCTTTAACGCTTAAAATAATTGTTGAAAATTTAATGAACAATACACAACGAAAAAGCGTTTATTTATCTAAACTTATACAATTTAAATAGGCACGAAATTCTTTAGATTTTCTTGCAAATCTTTTATTTGAATTTTTGTATTATATCGATAACGTTAAAATTTTAGCGAAAGGAATTTTATTCACACAACTAATTTTTACGAATGTTTAACTTATTTCTTTTTAAATTTATTATTAAAAAAAAACCACAATTAACAGATTAAAATTTAAATATAAAACGTGCAATTGAGTTATCAAATTGACGCGATTAATAATTTTCGGTGATCGGTACAGTATTACGATTTTTATACCGTATACAAAGATGCATTTTTTTTTAAAATAAAGTTATATTGAGTAAGCTGTTGACAAACAAGAGTTGAAATTGTACAGATCGTTAATCGCATAAACAAATAAAACAAATCCTTTGTTAAATTTGATTCTGTCTATTTTGAAAACAGTGACTAGGTTAATGAAATATATCGGGGAAAAAAATAACTTTGATATATAGATAAAATAAGAAAGAAAAAAAAAGAAACGCGTCAAGATTATTCAACATGACAAGTTAAATGTATAAAAAAAGATATCGTATGGTGTAGGAAACGATAGTATTATTCTAAGGGAAGGTAACATTTTAATTGTATGTTGAATCGAAATATTTTATTTCTTAATTAGCCAAAAAAATTCTCGCAGAAATCATTTGTAATTATTTAAATGAAGCTGCATCCAAAATAAATTTTCAAATTTCAAAAAAAAAGCTTGGCATGTACAAAAATTTTGTTCGTTCATCTCTGAAAACTTATTTGGACGCAAAAAAAATTGTTGTATTTGATACACAAATTACTTTAAGCTGTACGTTCACGATATCACTAACGATTCTTATTTACACGCGGGAAAGTTGGTTGAATTTCTAACGATTGGCGTAAAATTAGTATGCTAATAATTTCAATGCCAAGAATAATTTTAATAAGATAAACGAGCCTTCCTTTAATAAATTGTTAAAGCGGGATATTAAAATAAAGCAACGGTAGATGTATATTTAAATAAAGATCGTTTGACTCTTAGTAGCACACACACACGGGAGTATAACGTAGCGATGCTTAGAGAAGGAATGACACGGCCGCAATTGAAGTGATCAATCAAAGTCTTGAAAATTTTGCCGCGATCGTTACGTCGCTACGTTTGCCGGATACGACCTTCGGTCGGTTCTCGCCCACGCACGGGGGATTGCCGCGCCGTGCACCGGACCTCGGACCTGCAACTTAACTTCCACGACGCAACGACGAGGTGCGTTGAACGACGCGTCGCTCGTCGCTCACCCAACCCCTCACCCCGTCCACCGAGTACGAGAGCTCGGATTATCAACGACGATGGAAAGAATCGCGCGCGATCCTTAAAAAGAAAAAAAGAAAATAATAATACAAAGAAAAAGAAAAGGAAAAAAAAAAAAAAAAAAAAAAAAGAAAAAAGGAAGAAAGAAGAAAATAAAAAAAAATCGAATCCGGCAGTTGTCCTGCTTAAACAAAAGGTCAGAATTATTGATCCCGGTATGTTTCTCGCGCGCGCGGAAGGCTAATTTACGCGAGGGGGCAGGGAGAGAGGGAGGGAGGAGGAGGAGGAGGTGGGGGGGGGGCGAGGTAAGGAATCGAGCAGCGGGCGTCTTCGCGTGACGAGGTGCGACCCCTCGCGCAGCCCTGACCACTGCGCTCTCCCGCCCCGATCGCCGTCCCGCCGCTGGCTCTCGTCCACCCCCTGTCCCGCTGTACTTACGCTACGGCGGCCCGAGGCAGCTCTCCCGGTCACTCGCGCGCTCGGACCACTGCCGATAAGTAGCTGCTCTTTCTCTCTCGCTTTCTCTCTCTCTCTCTCTCTCTCTGTCTCTCTGTCTCTCTGTCTCTCTGTCCCTCTGTCCCTCTGTCTTTCTCACGCGCGCGGTTTTCTTCTCGAGGCTCTTTCTTATACGCGAGCCGCGCAAGGTGAGGAGCCAGCGGACGCGCCCGCGTACATTCCTCGATTATGAACGAGCGGTTTGCTTGGCCCTGTTTACAGAGCGACCGACAGGGGCGCGGAGCCAGGAGTCGAGGGCCCGAGGACCAGGACGAGGTGGCGAAGACTCGCCGAAGGAGGAGGCTGCTGGAAGAGGCTCGTCCCCGGGAAGAGTCGTGCCGCGGAGAGGAAGGAGAGACCGGAGAAAGAGCAACGAGAAGCCGGACAAGGACGAACCGGGTGCTGTAGCTGCTGGCCCAAGATGCGCTGTCTCGCCTGCAGACGCGATCCGAAGCCTCGGCTCTGGCCGGGCAAGCGAGCAAGGGCTGCCTCGTCGATGCACCTCGCGGCTGCCGAGTCACCGACGGACAAGCCGCCTGGCAAATGGGCAAGGTTCAAGGATGCCTGCAGGTTCTCTATCTCCATTAGTCTCTTTTGTAGTTAGTCTCCGTGCGTAACGAATATCGTTTGTCGCTTTCGATCGTCGTCGAAAGCTCATCGATAAAAGTAAACGTTAAAAATAACGCTTACGGCGCATGATTTTTTGATCCGTAACGAATTGGTCGAGAAATTTTTGCGCATAATTCGCGAAGCAGTGAGTCACCTAGCGCGAAAAAAAAAACCGGGTTGCACCGCATTACATGTACATATATATATATACATACACACATTTAGTATACCATAATGATGCAGTAGTAAGATATGCTTTGAATACTTGCACGCATTTTCACGAATTTCGTATTATCGCGAAACTTTGTAATTTTAAAAATTTTTATTTATTTACATTCTTATTATGTTAGAATCACAAGTATTTTTGACTATTTTATTCGGATTATCTTTCATTTTTTTTTTTTTTTTTTTTTTTTGGCTAAAAAATTTCTAATCAATATGTTTTGCATAACGGCTGACCGAATATATTTGAAAGTTACTACAAAAGCATAAATCTGTAATATTTAAGTACAAATGTAGTCGCGATAACGATAATGATTCTCGCGCTCTTACTCTTCATAAAAATATCCGTACATACATATACATATATACTTTTGAATAAAACCATCATAACTTTAAATTCGAATAAAAAAAAAAAAAAGAAAAAAAAAAAAAAAAAAAATCAGTTTTGTGTATCGTGATACCGCGGTAATTTTACGATGTACCGCGAGGTTTTGTATTCTGCAAAAAAAGGTACAAAATGATATTTTTCACAGTGTAAATTAACATTCGGAGAAACAAAAATCGAAGGAAAATCGAAAGATAAATCTCGACGGTCTAAAAGAACGCAAATGGTGCCCGTAATGATGCGTAGGAAAGCGAGAGCACAAAACTACTCTCTTAAAAAAAAAAAAAAAAAAAAGACGCGTACGCGGGTAAAAGCAGACTCAAGCTCGTTTAAAGCCAGAGTCCAATATTATACAGATAACGTATAAGTATGTAAAACATCGCGACAGATGCCGTACGTCGTCGGGGGAGAGCCGCTGGTGCGGCTGGCGTCGAAGTCGAGCCCAGCGTCACCGGCAACGAGTGGCGCCCGCAGCCGACGAATCGAAGCCCGGCTGCTGCTCCTCGGAGCGCGGCCCCGTCGGGCTCTGCCGGCGGCTCTTCGCGCCCTGCGGCTTCTGCCCGTGCAACGGATCCGCGAATCGCCGCGGCTCCGATCAGTCCCGGCGCACCAAGTCTCTGCGCGCCAAGCACAGCCTGACCAGCGTCGCGGCTCCTCCTCTGTCCGAGGTAAGCTTCTCGATTACTGCGCGAAAGCGCTGCCTATTTTTTTAAAAGCGCTGATTTATTATTATTATTTTTTTTTTTTTTTTTTTTTTTTTTTATACTTTTCGGATATTTTCAATGGCGCAGGAGACGAGGCCCAAGATCCCGGACGTTCTTGTCGAGCACAACTCGGTGATGCGCGGCGCGATACCCTGCCTCCCGCTGCCCGTCGCCTGGCTCTGCCTCATCTGCAACGTTCTGCTGCCCGGCTCCGGTAAGCAATCATACTCCTTTGACCCGCGGCAGACCGAGTAATTTATAAAATCGCCTCTGTTGTGCGCGCGCTGTGTGTGCGCTGTGTGTGCGTCTGCGTATGCTTAGGGACCGTCCTGAGCGGGCTGTTCAACCTCTGCCTGGGACAACCGAGGTTCTCCGCAACGGCGAGCCCGAAGGCCCGGTTTGGCGCCCTCGTCGTCGACGTCCTCGTCGGGATCAGTCAGCTCTTCACCGTCCTCTTTTGCCTCGTCGGCTGGGGCTGGAGCATCTGGTGGGGCGTCACGATGGTCCGACTTGCCAGTAAGTTTTTGGTATTATCGCGTGATACCGACATCAAATTAATCGCAAATTATTACACGGATACGCTTATCTTTATACTTTTTAATTTTTAATTTTTCTTTGTTTTTTTTCTCTTTAGGAAAGTACAAGCGCTTCAAGGACTCGGAGGCAGCGGCCAACGACCCCGAGGCGAGGGCTGCCGCGGAACCGGCGACGCTTCCTGCCCCGGGTGTACCGACTCAGGCGCTACGCGCCGCCGAGCGACCCCGATGAAAGTCCACCGAACTACCCGTTGACTTTACCTTTTCTTCTTTGCCGCGCCGCTATCTTTCGCGCTCTCGCGGATCTATGAATTTGTTTTTACTATTTTTTATTTTTTAAATACGCCCCTTTTTGTTACTCGCGCATAGCGGGGGCGCGTATTGGAAGCGCCAACTATCGGGGATTCCCATATCTTTGAAAAATACGTTGGTGCGTCGCGCGACGACGATTGTTCGCGTTAATTTAAACAATTTTCTCATCAACGCGATCTTCCTTTTTATTATTTGTTTTTTTTTTTTTTTTTTTTTTTTTTGTTTTTGTTTTAACCCGCGTGGATCGGGCAATTTTTTAGGGATTTTTAAATGCGATTAATTTAATGTTTGGCAGAGTGCCAAAATATTTCTATTTCGGGCAAACGGTGATTGTACGCGTTTGCCTTACGAATCGATGCTTTTCGTATTTTTAATAAAAAAAAAAAAAAATAAATAAAAAAAAAATAAAAAAATAAAAAAAAAAGAAAAAAAACTGATTGAAATCTAATAATAAATAGACGGACTTGTGTACATATATAATTGCGAGAAATAATAAGCATTGTTAATTAAGTTTACTTTGAACGCGTTTATATTGAATGTTAAAAATGTTGATTTTTCTCAATTTTTGAAATTTATTATTATTTTTATCGCGTTACTTGTATCTCATCGAGTACTTATCTTAACTTTTTTTTATCCTTTTTCGTCCACTGTATTTCGGTTACAAAACGCTACTTTATAAAAATTTATTTCGAAAATTATGTATAAACGTTTATTTATTTAATTTTTATCACATTTTTAAATAATTTTTTCATTGATTTATTAAAAATATTTGTACTTATATATATGTATATATAAACATTACGCTCTTGTTAAAAATTAAGTTTCTAAAAGATCAATTTAAATATATTATATACATATATTATAATTTTTCAAATGTCTATTGATATTTAGAGAAATATTACAGATGTTATTGCTGCTTGATTTGGACGCACAACAATTAAGTAAAAAATTAAAGGCGAAAGCCGTATGAAAGTATCTCATCGAACATAATTATTGCGTTTAAAATAATCGTTCAAATGAAATTAAAATTAAAATTGTATTATTTAAATATAATTTTATACAATAAAATTTATAAATTTTTATCTGTCTTATCGTTTTATTCCAACAAAAGTACTTAAATGTAGCAATCGCAGAAAATCATTTTTTTTTTTTAAATATTAACTTTTAATCGAAAGTTAAAAATTTTATAAAAACTCGATAGCGGGTAGTAATTTTAAAAGTTTTGTAAATTAACTTATGAACATACCGTTATTGTGATAATTACAATAATTAGTGTATAAAATATAAAGAAATTTAGTAATTAATAAATCTACATAAGAAAAGAAAATAAAGTTGTTGAAATAGTTAAAGTACTGGTATGTTATTGTTAGTTGTTAAATTACGAGATATTTTGCGCTTGCGCGTTACAGCCTTACTTTACCTTACCTGTTTTTAATCGTCTTTTTATTTTCTTGCATCTGTCGGAAAAATCACGTATCTTTATTCAGTTTGAAGTTTATCGTATATAAAACCTTTTATCATCAAGAAAAAAGCTTTTTAATCTTCATCTCTCTCTCTCTCTCTCTCTCTCTCTCTTTTTTTTTTTTTTTTTTGTTTTGTTTTTTACCGTGGCAATAATAAGAAAAAAAAAGCTCAGCTATTTCTTCTAAAACAAAAATTAGCTTAAAAACTATGGCAATCCTGGAAAACTTAAGAATTTTAATATACACATTTGTAAATGGGCCAATTTTATCTTTAGACTTTCAAGATCAATAGTATAATAATCCATTGTACTATTTGCGTATGTGCACTTACTTTCATAAAAAAAAAAAAAATTGCAAGAGTTTGTTTTGTCACTTTTTTAAATAAAAGGTAACGATAATTTTATAAATTAAAATGGCTCGAATTAAGAAATTATTGAATTTGACAATACACTATAGAAAAATTTTTCGTTGTGCACATTAATAAATTTAATGGAATTTATCACATAACAAACAAAAATTGGACAAATTCTCTGAATTTCACTTTTTTAAAAATTAATTTAAATTGTAAAGATTAAATAAAGTGTGCACTTGTTTTTTTTTTTTTTTTTTTTTTTTAATTGAACCAAGAGCGTTAATTTAGTAAAGATAATAATTACTTATGTAGTTTTAGTATCTTGATAATTACGATCTGATTCGATCGTTTGATTTTTGTGTCAATGGAAGAAAAATAAAAGACTTCATTTTGATTTTGATCGATGAAAATAAATAAAATGTTTTTGTTCTGTCTTGGAGAGGTTTTTGGCATTATTTTGATTGCTTATTATGGTGTGGGTGTCAATGAAAGTTGAATATATTTGAGTAGTATATGTTTAATGATGTGATTTTTCGTAATATTTATATATATATCTATATATGTATACGTATATATTTACATAGATGTGCATATATGTATATATACATATATAAATATATATGTCATTATGCACAAGTAGATAATTGATATAATTATAATAGTGTTACAGTGTGTAATGTGAATATTGTATAATAATAAATCTAAGATATAACCATTACAGTTACAAATAACGTAAACTAAATCTAATGAATAAAGACTACAAATCTATATCGGTATAGCGATTAAACAGCAAGTAGTCTAGCGATATGCAATTTTTCATCTTCCTTTTCAATTTGTCTTTTTTTTTTTTTTTTTTTTTTTTTTTTACTTTTATAAAAATTTTTTAGCTAGTTTTTTTTTTTTTTTTTTGTTTTTTTTTTTTGTTTTTTTTTTTTTATGTCTATTCAATATGTCACTATGTTTGAAGATGCTATCGTTTTACGTAGATTTGATACGAGTATTTTTGTATGCGAATGTGATTTTGTGTGTATGTGTGAGTAGTTATGTTTGTATATTTACGTGTATGCGTACTGTTTTGCTAAAATTCAACTTTTTTTTTAAAGTAACGAAGAAATTAAGACAAAATTTATAAAAAAAAAAAATAATACGTTGAATTATAATTGCAAATTATGAAAAATCCAACATAAAAATAGGCTCACAAACGTGAAGAATATTCTTGTACACATCAAAGAATGGGAAAGAATAAATATAGCCATAGCAGTCACTAAAATTTAAGCAATTAAAACCTTTTGTCTCGGTGTTGCATCGCATTCAAATTTTCGACAAACGCTAACAAAAACATAAAGATAAGATTTATGCAAATATAATGAAGCTCTAAGATATACATATATGTGTGTGTAAACGTATATA